>JAVIAB010000126.1:25795003-25822503 GCA_032433765.1 Megaustenia siamemsis
GTTGGTGAGTGGATGAGTAAGTGATGAAGTGAGTATGTGAATGGATGGATGAATGAGTGAGTGAGTGAGTGAGTGAGTGAGTGAGTGAGTGAGTGAGTGAGTGAGTGAGTGAGTGAGTGAGTGAGTGAGTGAGTGAGTGAGTGAGTGAGTGAGTGAGTGAGTGAGTGAGTGAGTGAGTCAGTCAGTCAGTCAGTCAGTCAGTCAGTCAGTCAGTTATTGAGTAAAGGTGTAGATAGACGGATGTAAAAGTAAGATTGATATACAGGCTCATGAACTGATTCCTCTTCTTTCCTTCCTCATTTGCCTCCAAAATTGGAAGGGACATTACATTTCCTGCCTCTTCATCTTCTTTTGACGTCTACTGCTGTTATGTTTCCTAGTGCGTTTAATATTTGCGTTTTACCATGGTCCCCTTGAGACTGGTGTTCTGGTAACACGAGTATGGTGTTTTCGTAACGTTTATTAAAAGCTCGTTGCGTCATATCTTGATCTTGCTGTCTTATCACATGGGCAAATTATATTTTATGTTTTCTTCATGTCTGAAAAAAAAATAAATGATTTAGATTATACCTCTTTCCTTAATTTTTCGTCTCTGATCTTCTCTCATGATGTTTTCTGTCACGTCATGAACATTTACTTTCGTGGTAAATATTTTCCGGATCGCTCTTGCGTCTAGTCGTTAACCTACACCAGATGTGGCAGGTCGGTGTTGATTAATATTTACTCAAAGAAACGACAAAACCATAGAGATGGACGGATGGTGTTACAAACAGATGAACGAGATAAAATTAGTGAGAAGCTGATGGATGGAGAGTTAGAGATCATTTGATTCATACATAACTAAGTGGAAACTGTGGTAGCAAAGTGGTTAGTCCGCTGGTTTACAGTTATGTTTATATCTGGTTCATTTTCCCCAACCACTCCCTCGCCGATGGGGAGCCGCGATAGCTCAGTGGTTAGTGAACTGGACTACAAAGGACAAGAGGTAGGGTTCGATCCCAACCGACGGCTTCCGGGGCCAGCTTTTAATGGGTACCGGATTTTTTTTTCTGGGAAAGTAAAGCGGCACGGGCGTAATACAGACCACATTACCCCAAAAATCATGTGTTGAAGGTCTGTAAAATGTATGGTCACTAACACCATATTCCCTATTCACTATTCGCCACTTGGCGTGACGGTGGTACTTTACTTTTTCTTTTTTTAATTCCATCTCCAAAGTGAAGGGAATTTTTTTTCGAAACTTTCACGCAGCCTCCTCTTACAATGAGAATCAGAGATGTTATCTCCGAAATTAAACCAGCCTGGTGTGATGCTGTCCACATTGTCCATAAATGTATATGGTCAATGCAAAGGCTAATAAAACCATATCACCTTTACGTTGCATGCGTAACTGCGCCCACCGTCATCTAACTTATTCAAGCTCTCCTTTGTCACCTTGTCTTCTTCTACTTTGTTTGCCTTCAATCTTTACGGTTGTTGCTAAAAGATAAAGAGGGTTAAAGAGTGTCACAAAGCATTTAATTTAGCAGGAAAGTAAAGTTTCCTACTTGGCAATACTATGCCACAAAACTAACTGCTTTACAAATGTCAGTGACACAAACTTGATATCTTCAGAATAGTGAAAGTAACAAACAATGACATTCATGATCGCGATTTGTAACAAGTTTGCTTACATTTGCCCAATAACACAATTAGTATGGTTAGACCAACTGTGCCCATGGATATTTGAAGAATTAACATTTCATCATCATCATCAAGCGCCGGATCTGCTGGCGTAAGTGATCATGTCTCTCCACAACTTTCGACCTCAACAGTTATTTATCACCTCTGTTAACTTTTCTGCCAAGCTATTCTCTTACGCTGTCTGGTATTTTGTTCTTTCTGCTTCCTTCTATCTCTTCATCCCTCAATGTTTTCAGTTGTTACAATATATTCCAGTTGTTCTCTTCTCATTACATGGCCACAAAAATGATGATTGTTTCTTCCTAATATTGGAAATTAGCTCTCTTTTTGCTATGACCTCTTTCAGAACATTTTCATTACTCTTCTTAGCTGTCAACATTCTTCTGTAAAACCACATTGCTACAGACTCCAGTGTCTTTATTTTGCTTACAGTAGCTTGATGACGATCGGGTATCACCTGTAGCACATGATGCCCCCTACCGAACGAGAGTTTTCCATTGGAATCCCCCTTAACGTTGTTGTCGTGATTTCTATTAACATGTAAATTAACATTTACACACTATGTATATTTATTTATTTATATTATATTGCACATCTACTAGCACTTGACAACATCGCGACGCTGTGCTGCACTTAATGTTATCAACTGTAATCACAATACATCCTAATTGCTTCAGTCTGTCTGCTTGTTTAGTATTTATTTTTCATCATATTCATCATCATCAGTCGGTACCGTCTCCACATCGAAAGTTGGCTACCATGGAGCGCCATTTTATTCAGTCTCTTGTCTTGATAGTGCACGTTGTCTTATGTTTACAAGTTCATCTTTTGATGTTGTCAGTCCACTTTAATCTTGGTCTGCTTCAATCTCATCTACTTTGTACATTCTCCTCTAAGATTACTATTAGTATGGTATTGTTTCTCTTCACGTGTGTAAAAAAAAAAAAAATCAGAGATATCAGTTGTCTTGTTTGAATTGTGTTCAGTAGTTCTATTTTCGTTCTCAGTTGATTTACCTGTTTGTTTTCTGTTTTCTTCCACCAAATTCTCTCCCATTTTACAATAGATCAACATTTCCAAGGTTTTGATATTATATTGCATTCTTATTCAGTGCCAACGTTTCTGCCTCATACACGAATTGTTAATAGTTATAATATGTTATTATTAGTTGCTTTAGTTCTGATGTTATTTATTTGTTTTGATGTAATTATATTATTCACGTTATTAAAATTGCATTTTGCCATTTTTGATGTTACTAATATTATATTGTTTTTATACACAATTGAAATAAGACAAATTCTATTTTTGGGGCATGTTAAAAGACACATCAGCCTCCTAAAATTAATCTTGGAAGGGAAGTTACAAGGTAAAATAGGCAGACCAAGACTAACATGGACGAGTAACATCAAAAGATGGACAAGTCAGCCTGTGACAACCTGCACTATCAGAGCAAGAGGCAGAGTGGAATGGCGCTCTATGGTAGCTAACCCTCGATGCGGAGACGGCACTCATTGATGATGATGATGATTAATATTAATTGCTTCTATAAATTCTGGTTTTCTTTAAAATTTCTTCATTACTTTTCACATCATTGCGAGCAATAAAGAACAATTCTGTTGGTATTCAAAAAAATCCTATTTCAAATAGCTTTATTACTGTCAGCGATTAACGCTGATAAAACAATACTGGATATATATAATTAATTTACAAATATATGTCTACTCACGCTGAAACAATCAGATTGATATGTCTCAATATTTTTCAGTGGCAAGAGGCTTGCAAGTAATCGTATACTTTATTTGTCTACATCTATCTATCTATCTATCTATTGACCTTTCGAGCCGTAACCGGCCCATAGGGCGTAGACCAAGATACACCTTCTCCTATATGAATTTTTGTTCTAGCAGTTTTCTTTTAAAGATATTTTATCAAATCTCGCCATCTGTCTCTGTTCTGTGCAAGCAGTTCTATCTCATTGAGGGAGCCGATTCCTGCTGCTCTTGCCTCTCTCATCAATGTTCTTCTCAGTGTCTCCCTGGGTCTTCCTCTTTTTCTTTTACCTGTTGTTTCCCATATGAGGGCTTGCTTTGCTATTCGATTATTATCTCTTCTCATCACATGTCCAACGTATGACCATCGTCTTTTCTTTATTAATGAAGATATTAGTGGTTGATTGGCGATTTCTCTAATTTCCTCGTTTGTTTTGAATTCGTTCCATTCTATACCAAGTATTTTCCTTAGACATTTATTTTCGAATGCGTTCAACTTTGTTTCTATATCTCTTGTTGTTTTCCAGCTTTCACACGCATACGTAAGGGTTGATAGTACATTTGATTTGAATAGCCTAAGTTTTGTGTTTGTGCTAATGAGTTTTGATTTCCACAACTTTTCAAGGCTTCTGAAAGACATTGCTGCTTTAGCCAGTCTGATTCTAATTTCTTTGCTCGTATCCCCTTCTCGATCAATGTCTACATCTATGAGAACGTCTAAACTATAATCGTTCAGGAAGAAATAAGAACGAGAAGAACTTGTACTTCATTTCTGTCTATAGATATAGACAGGTGTACAACATAGTTGAGATGGTAGGTGTACAACCGAGATGAGATTGTAGGTGTACAACCGAGGTGAGATGGTTGGTGTACAACAGAGGTGAGATGGTTGGTGTACAACGGAGGTGAGATGGTAGGTGTACAACATAGTTTAGATGGTAGGTGTACAACATAGTTGAGATGGTAGGTGTACAACCGAGGTGAGATTGTAGGTGTACAACAGAGGTGAGATGGTAGGTGTACAACAGAGGTGAGATGATAGGTGTACAACCGAGGTGAGATGGTAGGTGTACAACAGAGGTGAGATGGTTGGTGTACAACAGAGGTGAGATGGTTGGTGTACAACGGAGGTGAGATGGTAGGTGTACAACCGAGGTGAGATGGTAGGTGTACAACCGAGGTGAGATGGTTGGTGTACAACCGAGGTAAGATGGTTGAGTACAACAGAGGTGAGATGGTAGGTGTACAACCGAGGTGAGATGGTAGGTGTACAACCGAGGTGAGATGGTTTCTATACAACCGAGGTGAGATGGTAGGTGTACAACTGAGGTGAGATGGTTGGTGTACAACCGATGTGAGATGGTAGGTGTATAACCGAGGTGAGATGGTAGGTGTACAACCGAGGTGAGATGGTTGGTGTACAACCGAGGTGAGATGGTAGGTGTACAACCGAGGTGAGATGGTAGATGTACAACCGAGGTGAGATGGTAGGTGTACAACAGAGGTGAGATGGTAGGTGTACAACCTAGGTGAGATGGTAGGTCTACAACCGAGGTGAGATGGTAGGTGTACAACCGAGGTGAGATGGTAGGTCTACAACCGAGGTGAGATGGTAGGTGTACAACCGAGGTGAGATGGTTGGTGTGCAACAGAGGTGATATACAGAATGGCTCAGGCAAGAGCAGCTTTCTTAAACATGAGGAAGATACTGTGGAATCCATTTTTGAGAATAGAAATAAGAAAAAAGTTCTTAAATGGTATGTAGAGCCAGTCTTAACATATGGAAGTGAATCATGGACAATAGGACAATAGACAATGAAATCACTGGAGGCTGTAGAAATGTGATTTTCCAGAAGAATGTTGAGAATACCATGGACAGCTAAGAAGAGTAATAAAATCGTTCTGAAAGAGGCCAAAGCAAAAAGAGAGCTAATTTCCAATATCAGGAAGAAACAATCATCATTTTTTGGCCATGTAATGAGAAGAGAACAACTGGAATATATTGTAACAACGGGAAAAAAATGAGGGACGAAGAGATAGAGGGAAGCAAAGAGAAAAGATACCAGACAGTTTAAGAGAACGGTTTGGCAGAAGGTGAACAACAGAAATGATAAATAACTGTTGTGATAGAAAGTTGTGGCGAGACATGATCACCTACGCCAGCAGGCTTGGTACTTGATGATGATGATGTTGAGCTCTACAAGAACTTCTAAGCTACAGTAGTTCAGGCTGCAATAATAGCGAGATCTACAACTTATTATCTCCCTTCTCTAACTGTCTGTAATGTTCGCTCTTTCTATCCTTACTATTCAACTACCCCCTTTTTCCTTTCGACCACTTGCTCACTTCCTGTTATTATTACTCATCTGTCTTTCGTCCTACCCCCCTTCATATAGCCAGCTTTACGTTTCTTCTCCATCTATTCCTCCTATTAGCTTCTTTCTCTAGTAAGAAAAAATAAAAGAACCCTGTGCTCAAACCATCTGTTGGCTTCTAGGTAGCTCGAGGCTGTATCGGCTAAGAAAAGCGAACGTGAATTAAAAAAATAGTTCTCCAGATCGAATGTGCTGAGCTCATTGATGAAGAAACAGTCATCCTGTCGTTTAATAATAAAGTGCTTGACATCTTGTTGTTATACGCTCAGACTAAAAGAAATGAAGTAACAAATACACATTTGCATTATAAACGTTATTTTGGTATTCAATTTAGAAAATAAAACTGTTTTAATGCACAGCTAGATTGGCGCCTGTTTTTGTTTTTTTCTTTTTTTGTCTTGTTCCCGCTGCACTCTCAACAACAGAAAGTGTTTTTTGTTATCTTCAGCGAAAATTCGAGTCTTGCGTGCTTTAGACCTATTCGAATGACATTTTTTTCGATGTTGTTTTAATAAATCGAAGCTGTCTGGGGTTTTCGATTACTGCTCAGTTTTTTTTTTCAAGCTGCGGATATACTTGGAGGATGTGGGGTAGTGTCTTGGTCAGGTCTGATTCACTGACTCTGATATAACAGTAAACTAAAGTTATTGACTATTATCAGTTCAATGATTCACTGACTCTGACATAAGAGTAAACTAAAGTTATTGACTATTATTAGTTCAATGATTCACTGACTCTGATATAACAATAAACTAAAGTTATTGACTATTATCAGTTCAATGATTCACTGACTCTGACATAAGAGTAAACTAAAGTTATTGACTATTATCAGTTCAATGATTCACTGACTCTGACATAAGAGTAAACTAAAGTTATTGACTATTATCAGTTCAATGATTCACTGACTCTGATATAACAATAAACTAAAGTTATTGACTATTATCAGTTCAATGATTCACTGACTCTGCCATCAACAGTAAACTAATGTTATAGACTATTATCAGTTCAATAATTCACTGACTCTGACATAACAGTAAACTAATGTTATTGACTATTATCAGTCCAATGATTCACTGACTGACATCAACAGTCAACTATAGGTCAAACTATCAGTTCTGATAGATAGAAGTTTACCGTGTTTGTACATTATTCTTCTGCTGCTGCTGCTGCTGTATACATCATAGACGTCATAATTATCGTTCGATGAAAACGTTTGTGAGATGAAGGATATGGAGCATCACAACATAGCTCGCCCAGGTACCGTAGCAGTAATGGCCGCAAGAACCTTCTCCGTTCATCACATTTTGGGCATGATTGTAGTAGATGTTCACCACCACCATCATCATCATGTGCCATAGCGATTGGCGTAGGCGATCACGTCCTTCCACAATTTTCTATCTACGGTGCATCGTACCAACTCTATTGTTGACCATGCCATAACACCAGCTATACATTATTTTCTCTCATTGTCGTCCGTGATCTCTCTTTCCTTTTATTTTGCTAGTTGTAACCAAGTATTCCAACTTTCCTCTTCTCATGATGTGCCCGAAAAATGTTGATTGTTTCTTTCTGATGTTTTTAGGAGCTGCCTTTTTGTGATGGCCTTTTTGAGAATTTCCTCGTTGGTCTTTTCAGTTGTCCCGGGAACTTTCAACATTCTTCAGAGAAATCCCATATATGCGGCCTCTAATCATCTTTTCATTTGTTTGTCTACAGTCTATGATTCGCATCCATAAGTCCATAATTGGTTCTATATAGCACCGATGAACTCTCTTTCGCACTTCTCTTGACATATATTTGTTGCAAAAGATATTTTTTTCATTTTCTTAAATGTTATTTTGGCCTGAGCTATTCTGCTTTTTATTTCTGTGGTGCAACTTCCATCTCATGTTATTATTGTTCCCAAGTATTTAAAACATTAGACGCGTGGTAACACACGTTAGCCTATGTTCATCAGTCATTTTGACTTTGCCACAGTCACATTCATCGTCAGGTTTTTAGTTTTACAATCATATAAATTATGAGTGCATCGTTATTAATATACTTGTATACTACCACTGCTTGCTCGCTACAAACATTTTTTAAACATGCTTTTTACTTTTAGAACCGACACGTCTCACAGGTTCACCCAACCTTTGAAAATGGGTACTAGAGATTTGTCTGGAAAATTTAGGCGGCCTAGAGTGCTACTGGGAGCCGCGATAGCTCAGTGGTTAGTGAACTGGACTACAATGGACAAGAGGTAGGGTTCGATCCCAACCGACGGCTTCTTTCGGGTTCACCTAGCCTTAAATGGGTTCCTGATTTTTTTCTGGGAAAGTAGAGCGGCACGGGCGTAATACCGACAACATTAGCCAAAAAATCATATGCCGATTTGACGACTGACTGTGTATCTATATGTTCGGAATTGGAGTCATCAACGATGGCCTAACATCATCAAGTACTACGACGATCATCATTTTCAAGAGGACGTGACTTACCGGTATATAGGGATAGGCGGCGGGAACTGTTGGAGGCTGTGCATGAAAGGTGTTCCTTGTTGCAGTTTCCTCATATTACAAGTCGCATGTCTGTGTTAGTCACCTCTAGTGACTCGGGCAGATGGTACTCGTAAACCTGGGAGGGCCGACCATCTAAGGGCAGAATCCCCCTACAGAAAAGATCATCTGCTGCCTTGCATGAAGATTGGGGACAATCAAAGGCTAAGGAAAGCAAACCTGAACAAAATGCTGGCTGAAATCGGATGCACTGGGCCACTGGCGCAGAACACAGTGCAACGTTTTAACAGGTATTCAAGCAGAGTGGATCTAACAGGCTTAAACAAACAGCTGTCTTCGTGCGAGAGCCTGGAGTCCTACTCTGATTGAGTCCTGATCGCAGAGAGAGATGTGCCTAAGTTCTGTAAAATTTATGGTCACTAACACCATATTCCCTATACGCCACTTGGCGGGACGGGTCACTAACACCATATTCCCTATACGCCACTTGGCGTGACGGGTCACTAACACCATATTCCCTATACGCCACTTGGCGGGACGGGTCACTAACACCATATTCCCTATACGCCACTTGGCGGGACGGGTCACTAACACCATATTCCCTAAACGCCACTTGGCGGGACGGGTCACTAACACCATATTCCCTATACGCCACTTGGCGGGACGGGTCACTAACACCATATTCCCTATACGCCACTTGGCGGGACGGGTCACTAACACCATATTCCCTATACGCCACTTGGCGGGACGGATCACTAACACCATATTCCCTATACGCCACTTGGCGGGACGGGTCACTAACACCATATTCCCTATACGCCACTTGGCGGGACGGGTCACTAACACCATATTCCCTATACGCCACTTGGCGGGACGGGTCACTATCACCATATTCCCTATACGCCACTTGGCGTGACGGGTCACTAACACCATATTACCTATACGCCACTTGGCGGGACGGGTCACTAACACCATATTCCCTATACGCCACTTGGCGGGACGGGTCACTAACACCATATTCCCTATACGCCACTTGGCGGGACGGGTCACTAACACCATATTCCCTATACGCCACTTGGCGGGACGGGTCACTAACACCATATTCCCTATACGCCACTTGGCGTGACGGGGGCACTTTACTTACTTTTTTTTACTAGAATGCTACTACCTACGACATTACCGTAAAATGTACCATCGGTCATTGAAAAATAGTGACTCTTGCATCATTGTTTCCCATAAGTTTTAAGTCGTGAAGTTAACACTCACCTCCTTATTTATTTCTTACTTACTCAATTATTAAACTCCTTATTTATTTCTTACTTACTCAATTATTAACCTCCTTATTTATTTCTTACTTACTCAATTATTAACCTCCTTATTTATTTCTTACTTACTCAATTATTAACCTCCTTATTTATTTCTTACTTACTCAATTATTAACCTCCTTATTTATTTCTTACTTACTCAATTATTAACCTCCTTATTTATTTCTTACTTACTTAATAACTTTCTTACTTTTTAAATTAATTATTCAATATCGTACTTACTTAATTTATTATTACTTTATTTACTAACTTAATTACACACTACTTGTACTACTTATAGTAATAGTAATAATAAGAGACAGAGAATGAGCTATAAGAAATGATAGATATAATAGTAAAAGAAAGCAACAAGAAAGGTCTCAGTCTGAGTAGTAAGAAAACAGAAGTAATGGTTATATCGAATAAACAATCATCACCATCATGCAGCATAAAAATAAGCAAGATAAATCTGAAACAAGTGCAACGTTTGAAATTCTTGAGCATAGTAATAACATCAGATGGAAGATGCAACACAGAAATAAAAAAGCAGAATAGCTCAGGCCAAAATAGCATTTAAGAAATTGAAAAATATCTTATGCAGCAAATCTATGTCACTAGAAATGAGAAAGAGAGTTCATCGATGCTATATAGAGCAAATTATTACCTATGGAAGCGAATCATGGACAATAGACAAACAAATGAAAAGACGATTAGAGGCCACAGAGATGGAATTTCTCAGAAGAATGTTGAAAGTTCCCTGGACAGCTAAAAAGACCAATGAGAAAGTTCTCAAAGAGGCCAAAACAAAAAGGCAGCTCTTAAAAAACATCAGAAAGAAGCAATCAACATTTTTCGGGCACATCATGAGAAGTTGAAAGTTGGAATACTTGGTTACAACTGGCAAAATAAAAGGAAAGAGAGATCGCGGACGACAAAGAGAGAAAATACTGGATAGCTTGGTGTCATGGCATGAAAAACAGTCAACATCAGAACTCATACGATGCACTGTGGATAGAAGATTGTGGAAGGGCATGATCGCCAACGCCAACCGGTACGGCACATGATGATGATGAATAATAAGAAGTAAAAGAAGCACTATAATTATTTTTATATTACATCATCTCCGAAAATACTTCCGCCCAAGTCGATCATTTAAAAAAAAATTTCTCAGACTACCTGAAATGCTGGGAGCCACGATAGCTCAGTGGTTAGTGAACTGGACTACCACGGACAAGGGGTAGGGTTCGATCCCAACCGACGGATTCCGGGTTCACCCAGCCCTAAATGGGTACCGGATTTTTTTCTGGGAAAGTAAAGCAGCACGGGCGTAATACTGACCACATTACCGCAAAAATCATGTAACACCATATTTCCCTATACGCCACTTGGCGTGACGGGGGTACTTTACTTTTTTTTACTACCTGAAATGCTAAAGTTATAAAGACTCATTACAAATTGTTTACACTGGTCGCTTTAGTTTATTTCCTGTTTTTTTTCTCGACGACCCATACATATATCCACTTACTAAAGGATCTGCAACAAAAATATACACAGAATGGATGTCGAGAATTGTACAACACTCACATGCACACACACACACACACACATGCACACACACATGCGCATACACATGCACACACACATGCGCGCACACACACAAACACCCACACATGCACGCACACACATACGCGCGAGCGCACACGCACACATACGCGCACTTACACACATGCACACGCGCGCGCGCACACACACACAATGACTTGGTCAAGGATTAGCTGCTATATGGGGAATCATGCAAAAGCACTCAAAGATATCAATAGCAACAAATTCCGGTAAATTTAAGTCACAGACAAAGCAATAAAATCCTTCGTGGGAAACACTGAACATGCTGAAGTTAAATATATCAGCTTTCAACAACAACTGTAATCACAAATTAGACAACATGACAGAGGCACTAATGGAAATCAGTCATAGTCGCAATAACGCAGACAAACAGTGGACCTACTTTTTAATATGAAAAAACAAAAAACAGATCATCATATACCATACCGGCTGGCGTAGGCGATCATTTCCTTCTAGCTTTCTCTGTCCTCCACTCAAAGTATCACTTCAGTTGTTGTCTGTTTACCGCGCCACGACTCCACGCTGTCTAGTGTTTTCTCTTTTTGTCTCCCGTAACCACTCCTCGGAAGTGTTTCGCCGGTTGTAACCAAGGATCCAAATCTTCTTCGACTCATAATGTTTCAACAAAATGTCGATTCTTTTTCTCTGGTTGTTTATTTTTTTAAGTTCTCTTTAATATTTATTGGTTCCTTTTTGTCTTTTTATTGTAAGCGAGAAAAACATGTAGATTTGAAAAATATCGAAGCTACAAAACTCAAAATAAAGACAAAGGAACTTACACAATCTTGTAGAAACAGACCGAGCAGGAAAGCTATCATAATAAATCCTCAAACCTCAGTGGTTAGTGAACTGGACTACAAAGGACATGAGGTAGGGTTCGATCCCAACCGATGGCTTCCGGGTTCACCCAGCCATAAATGGGTACCGGATCTGGGGAAAGTAAAGCAGCACGGGCGTAATACCGACCACATTACCACGAAAATCGTGTGCTGAAGGTCTGTAAAATTTATCGTCACTAGCACCATATTCCCTATACGCCACTTGCCGTGACGGGTCTCTTTACTTTACTTTACTACCATACAACACCAGAGGTGAGATGCAGAATGGCTCAGGCAAAAGCAGCTTTCCAAAAAATGAGGAAGATACTATGCAATCCATTTTTGACAATAGAAACAAGAAAAAGAGTTCTTAAATGTCACGTAGAACCAGTCTTAACATATGGATGCGAATCATGGACAATAGAACAACAGATAAGAAAATCACCGAAGTCTATAGAAATTTGGTTTTACAGAAGAATGTTGAAAGCACCATGGACAGTTAAGAAGAGTAATGAAGATGTTCTGAGAGAGGTCAAAGCAAAAAGAGAGCTAATTTCCAATATTAAGGAAGAAACAATCATCATTTTTGGCCATGTAATGAGAAAAGAACAACTGGAATATATTGTAACAACTGGAAAAATTGAGGGACGAAGAGATAGAGGGAAGCAAAGAGAAAAAATAACAGACAGCTTAAGAGAATGGCTTGGCAGAAGGTCAACAACAGAAATGATAAATAGCTGCCGCAAGCGAAAGTTGTGGAGAGACATGATTACCTACGCCAGCAGGCCCGGTACTTGATGATGATGATACGTTCGTTCGTTCGCTTTCGTCAGCTTTGACCTCTGACGAAGTCCCACCCACTCAATTTTTGTGGGACTGAATTTTGCGTGTAAAGTCTGTTTTATCCCATTACAGGATGCCCCTCGCCATGCAGGCAGATTTACTCCGACTTCAGAGGTGATGATGATACAAAACATATACTAAAAGAACAGATAGAAAAAGAGCTCATGCTAGGCTCACAATAAAAAGGATGAATTGAATCCAAGAAGTGCTACAACTGCATCAATTGACAATGGTTGTGATTGCCGGAAGGGCAAGAGATAGAACTTGCTATCTTCGCCGATACCCAAAGTGATATCAGTTGTTTGTTGTTAGGATCATCAGCACAGTACACCGGACGGACCCATAGGTGCTCTGATATCCCCTTCGAGAATCTCGTGAAAATCCGAGGACAACACTGACCCACGTACACGAACACGTAGCACGGCCTGATATCTACGGTGTGGATAGATTTTTGCCGACATTTTTTTTTTCTCGAACATTGGCGGCATTTATGGTCTACTCGATTCAGTTTTAACTGTTACGGGTTCTTTAACGTGCGATTGCGCACGGGACCTCCAGTTTATTGCCGTTATCAGAGAGGGCCAGGCATTGAATCTCACTACCAAAGAGATCAGGGGAGAGCAAAGTCAACAGAAAGCACGGATTAATATTTCTTGTTTTTGACAAATTACCACAGCCTGTGTTTGACTTCGAACCCCGATCCTTTCTGTTCAGAGGCCGACGTTATACCTCGGGACCATCAAGCCCCTAAGGGGGCATGAGAAGTGTGAAAAGAAGAAATAAGTCCGACTGTAGAGCAGAACGAGCACTAAATTACAGCATGTAATACATGTACCCATTGAGTGGTAACAAACAAACAGTAGAAACCAGCTGTAGATCATCAACATATTGGGCCATACCGGTTAGCGTAGACGATCATGTCCTTCCACAATTTTCTATCTACAGTGCATCGTACCAGTTCTGTTGTTGACTGTTTCCCGTTCCATGACACCAAGCTATCTAGTATTTTCTCTCTTTGTCACCCGCGATCTTTCTTTCCCTGTATTTTGCCAGTTGTAACCAAGTATTCCAACTTTCCTCTTCTCCTGATGTTTCCGAAAAAATGTTGATTGTTTCTTTCTGATGTTTTTTAGGAGTTACCTTTCTGTGTCGCTTTCTTTGAAAATTTCCTCATTAGTCTTTTCAGCTGTCCAGGGAACTTTCAATATTCTTCTGAGAAATCCCATCTCTGTGGCTTCTAATCGTCTTTTAATTTGTTTGTCTACTGTCCATCTCTTTCTCACTTCTACTGACACAGACTTGTTGCATAAGACGTTTTTAATTTTCTGAAATGTTATTTTGGCCTGAGCTATTCTATATATTTCTGTTTAGTTTTAGATACAACCCCTGAAGATCATCAGCGCAGCTTTAATTGTCAAAGATAAAGATCAAATAGGTAGGACCTTGAAATGTACAGATTAAAAAAAAACTTTTGGGACCTTCCTTCAAGACTAAAACATAAACAGAACAGTGATAAAACACCACCTCTAGTGATAAAAAGAAAAATATTAAGACTTTATCCTCTTTAGATAACCAAAAAATAGTAAGACTTTATACTCTAGTGATAACAGAATAATAGTAAGACTTTATCCTCTAGAGGTAACAAATAGTAAGACTTTATCCTCTAGTGATAAAAAAAATTGTAAGACTTTATTCTCTAGGGATAACAAACAAATATAGTAAGACTTTTTCCTCTAAAGATATCAAACAAAGTGTAAGACTTTATCCCCTGGAGATACACAAATAAACATTAGGATTTGATCAGCCAGTCTCAGGCCAGACTGTTTGTTTTACTGGAGGGAGCAGTGTGGGGGCGTGGTTTTCACTGTTTTTGTGCTCTGCCCGTGAAACCTCACAGTGAGGAGACTAATTGTCATTTTATCAGATAAATGGGTTTGCTCCTTTGAAAGTGAGCGGAAACAAAGAAGGAGAAGACGAATTATTACAAGATTAGTATTTGTTATTCTTCTGTTTGTTATCAGTCACCGAACGATATAGCAGAATACTTTTACTGCGTGCTGTGTGCACACATTTTCACTTTTGTGCACTCATATGCACCCCGTGCGCACTTCCGTTCTTTCAGAAAACTCATTCTTCTTGGATCTTACAGGGATCTTGTTATTAACATTTTATTCTCCTTTACTTTTCATTTCTCTTTCTAGTTCCATTTTTAAAGTATCAATTTTTTTTATTTATTTTAAATGTATATTTGTACGTGTGTTGTATGTTTGTTCCTGTTGAGGGCATTTGAGCCGAAATGTCGTTCTGATTTGTGGTGTCCCCTTGTTACGTGAAGCCTTAACCATACCATCTCTCTCTCTCTCTCTCTCTATATATATATATATATATATATATATATATATATATATATATATCTTCTACTTCTTCTGCGACCATGGCTCATTCAGACTAAGATTCTGGACTCTAATGCGGCAGCTGCCTGTTTTATGTAATTCGGTTGCCCTATATAGTTTCTCTTCCAGGGAGGTGGGTGTGGACCGCATTGTCCTTCTCAGGTTTGTGTATTGAGGGCAATCATGTAGAACATGTTTTGTTGTCATGTTAACTAGTGTACAGTGGCATTGGCTGGTAGTTCCTATTTTTTGGTGAACATGTGGTTTCTCATTCTGTTGTGGCCAGTGCTTAGGCGAAGTATGATGACTTGATCCCTCCTTGATAGTTGGAGGAATCCATCCCTCTCATTATACTTTGGATGTTCTTGTTTCCTAATTTCATGATACTGACCTTTGATAATGGATTTGGCTTCATCATAACTGACCAGATGGTTCTCTTGTGGTAATCTCCCTCCCGCTTTAGCTAATTTGTCTGCGCGTTCGTTTCCATGTATATTACAGTGTGATGGTATCCACTGGATGACCACTCTCTGGAAGATATATATATATATATAAGTTCTCCTAACGACAAAATATCAAGTGATTCTTAAAGAAGAATAAATTACTAAAAGTTGGACGCTCCTGGTGTGCATGTAAGAAAAGACTAAACAAATCGGTGGATTGATACGAAAGGTATTCAGTGAAGGTCAAACATAAGCAAAACTGACCGACTTTGCGTGGTTTTCCTGTCATTTTCCATATTGGTCTACAAGCCTTGTGACATCTTGTGGAGCAGTGACAAAATCTGTTCTAACTTGTCTAATCCACACTTCTTATCGTTGTTCTAATGGATTCCCAACAGCTTGGATTGTAGCCTGTCTATCTTCCTCTTTTTCTGATGGAATTCATTTTGTGTTTTCAGTTCAGTTTAGTTTAGTTTTAGTTTAGTTTAGTTTAGTTTAGTTTAGTTTAGTTTAGTTTAGTTTAGTTTAGTTTAGTTTAGTTTAGTTTAGTTTAGTTTAGTTTAGTTTAGTTGCGTGAAAGACATCGCCAATGATAGCTGCTTATATAAATAACTAAATTGGTCGTGTGCGCTATCGTTTGGTTCTCGTGGCAAGGCGCTGTGCCGAAGAGTGGGAGTTCGATCCGCGTTCGTACAGTAACTTCCCGAGCAGTGTCTGATTTAGGCTTATTGAGGCCCTAACCTAAATGTTACACTGTGGCACACCGTCCCCCCCCCAATTTTTCCCCCCGCTTTCCCTTCTCCCACCCCCACCCTCCCTCCGAAAAAAAAGAAAAATTAACAACTAACAGCAGAAAAAAAACTAAACTATCTTTACGTCACATAGAACCGTTATCTGGACTACTACGGACAAGGGGTAGGGTTCGATCCCAACCGACGGCTCCGGGTTCACCCAGCCTTAAATGGGTACCGGATTTTTTCTGGGAAAGTAAAAGCAGCACGGGCGTAATACCGACCACATTACCCCAAAAATCATGTGCTGAAGGTCTGTAAAATATAGGGTCACTAACACCATATTTCCCTATACGCCACTTGGCGTGACGGGGGGTACTTTTACTTTACATAGAACCGTTGCCGGTGTATGACGGGGGGCTACGATAGAACCAGAGGGATAAAGACCGCTTGGTCAAGCAGTCGCCACGACGTGTGAGACTCAGGATTTTTATTTCACCCCCGATAGAAAAAAATCCTTTCTGTCTACCGCGGGCTTCGAACACTGAACGTCGGCTTTTCAGCTAGCGGAACAGTGGTTTTAGCCACACGGCCACGCGCACCTATATTTCACTTTGGCAAAATTGTCATGAATTAGCCATGTAATTTAAAACGAACATCTCCAGAACGTCCCATAAAACTTGAAATAATGTACTGCTATGAAACAAAAGTGTAGTCTCAACACAAATTCTGGAAAATTTTTTGAGGCCCCTTCGAATTTTGTGACCTTATAAATAGCTATCAAGTATCAGCTTTCACCATTGTTAAGACATCCAAACATTTCGATAGCAGCTAAACAACAAATGATAAATAGCATTTTCATACCAACTTTGTGCTATGAAAGTCAAACATGGACCCTTTCTAAATCACATTTAAGAAAGATCAGTACATGTAAGATGCGAGTCTTGAGAAAAGTAACAAACAACACAAGAAGAGATAGAATACCAAATGAAACCATACGAAAAATGGTGGGAATAAAACCCTGCCAGGAATATATAGAACAACACCAACTTAAATGGTTTGGCCACCTGGTCAGAATGAACCCTTACCAATCACCATCAAGGGTGTTCTTCTCAAGATTGCATGGAAAAAGACCAAGAGGAAGACCTAGAAAAAGATGGATAGATGCAGTGATAGAGACATGTAACAACAAAGGAAAATCACTAATTCAGGCAGTTCGATCTGCTCAAGAACGACAAATGATATAAACCACGACACCTTTGCTGTATCAGTGAAAGGAGAAAAGAAAGAGAAAAGAGGAAGAATAAATAGCTAATTCAGCATATAGGTCAATCCAGACCTGATCATGATATAGCTTTATCTTTGCTTTGCAACAATTATACCGATGCTGAAGCAGTCACGGATATAACTTTTACAAAGAAACAATTATAACAGTGTAAAGGTTATAACCTTTTTTTAAATCTATAAATACACCTTAGAATAAGTTTGCTTAACAAAGATGTTTTATGTTTGTTTCCGTCCGCGATTATAATGTTAACTACACGCCGTACAAAGTAATTGATACTTCAGAAACTAATTCTACATTCGTTGTTGCATACACTGAACAGACTTATCTTTTCCATGGGGAACTGTATGTTTTGTATTCTGTTCTTTTTGTGTTTTGTCTCTTTTAGAGTCGATATAGTAGTTTGATCTTTAGAAAGAGGAGGATGGGTGCAAACAATGATGTATAAATTGAGAAACTGATTAGTCTAAATGTGGAAAAAAGGGTCTGGTAGATCTGGAATCTTGTCTTTTTACTTTTAGTTCCACGTGGAGCCATCGTGTTGACCCTTATTTCCGTACTTTGAAGTGGACTGCCGCGGGTAACCGTACTAATTGTAGTCCCTTGGTCCGCCCATTCCTAGACTCTGACGCGCCGTGTTGTTTAGTTGATGTGTTGATTGTCTGTTGGCATCCACATAGCTGATGCCCACTTTATGATTAGCGTTGATTTATGGAAATCCTTTCTTCCAGAATCACCACCGGACCCGTTGCTTAGGACTGGTTCTGGACACTACGGCCAGCCTGCCTTAGGACTGGTTCTGGACACTACGGCCGGCCTGCCTTAGGACTGGTTCTGGACACTACGGCCGACCTGCCTTAGGACTGGTTTTGGACACTACGGCCGGCCTGCCTTAGGACTGGTTCTGGACACTACGGCCGGCCTGCCTTAGGACTGCGTCTGGACACTACGGCCGGCCTGCCTTAGGACTGGTTCTGGACACTACGGCCGGCCTGCCTTAGGACTGGTTCTGGACACTACGGCCGACCTGCCTTAGGGCTTATTCTGGACACTACGGCCGGCCTGCCTTAGGACTGGTTCTGGACACTACGGCCGACCTGCCTTAAGACTGGTTCTGGACACTACGACCTGCCTGCTTTAGGGTTGTTTCTGAACACTACGGCCGGCCTGCCTTAGGACTGGTTCTGGACACTACGGCCGGCCTGCCTTAGGACTGGTTCTGGACACTACGGCCAGCCTGCCTTAGGACTGGTTCTGGACACTACGGCCGGCCTGCCTTAGGACTGGTTCTGGACACTACGGCCGGCCTGCCTTAGGACTGGTTCTGGACACTACGGCCGACCTGCCTTAGCATTCCTCTTCTGGTAGTACTTCGCGTTGTATCTTAACGATAGTTCAAATAGACCTCAAACATGCCGTCTGGTCCGCCAACCGGTGTTCGTTCACCGCCACCCCCGAGTTGATCATCACACTAACTCAATCCAAGTAACAAGACAATATGTTCATAAAATAGGCCTCGCTTTTATTTCTGCTTAAAACATGTCCCCTCGACTACTCGAGCAGACACAAATGACGACCACCTCACACACTCACTACTCTGACAATGTTTAATTTGCACAATCACAGATCTAACATATGCAAGTGCCTTCACTCGCTACAATTAAACAGACGGACTGGCCTGTCCATCATAATACATCCACACGTCAACACTGGCTCGCACATAAACATTAATACAAATGTTCAGTTTCAGGCACTATGACAGCATCCTCAGCAAGCCCTTCTCTCGCTCCGAATTGCTCAATAAGATCCCTTGTTCATAACAATTCGCTAATAAGTCGACCTTTCTCTCGCACTCACCGAAACATACACAGTTCAAAGGACAGGATTTCAATGTCAATCCCAGAATGATACTACCCCACTGTCAACCTTCGTGCCTCACCCATACACAAAAATTGGTCACTTAATCAGCTCTTCACCAAATCCGCAACCTTAGTGAGCGCATTGCTCACCCTCAAGAAAAGACTTCAACAGAATCACATTGACAACGATAGTCAGTCCGTGGCTAATTCACACAGCCTCATAATAATCTGGTAACCAAGCAGTTTGAAATGTAGCTTAACATCAAATGACGAGGTCCTTGCTCACAGTCAAGAAAAGACTTCAACAGAATCACATTGACAACGATAGTCAGTCCGTGGCTAATTCACACATCCTCATAATAATCGGGTAACCAATCGGTTTGAAATGTAGCTTAACATCAAATGACGAGCTCCTTGCTCACAGTCAAGAAAAGACTGACAAAACTCAACCACATCTTCGAAGGTTGGTGGGCCAACTGGCTACCACCTGAACCACCTGAACCACCTGAACCACCTGCTACCAGGCTGACGTATGAGCATCTCTCACCCTCTCAGCTTGTCATTCACCTTTATTCTTTGTCTTTCGCCACTCATCACAGTCGAACTCCCTTAAAATCCCGAGAATCCCTTAGACCACCTGAGCTGATTTCAAGCTAATTTCCCCATTCTCTCCACGTGCATTTTCTCACACTTTCCTCACTCATTCATTCACTCAATTGTTACAAATATTCACCCTTTCCTACTCCCCCCCCCCCTTCCTATTACAGAGCATAGGTCTTCAACAAATACGCTCTAAGCCGTTATGTTTCTTGTCATTCTTTTAAGATCATTCCATGTCATTCCCAACCTCTTCATCTCTGCTTCCACCTGTTTTCTCCAAGTATATTTTTGTCTTCCTCTTTGCCCCCTACTCTGGGTATTCCAAAAAAGGTCTTGTCGCGTAATACTCTCAGTTGCCTTCCGCTGTGTGTGTCCTATCCAGTGCTATGATCTTCCTCATATCTCTTTATTCGCTGGTATATGAATGGTACTTTCTCATATTTCTGCGTTAGTAATTGTGTCCTGCCATTTTCATCCCTTTGTTCTGCGGAAGCATCCATTAATGAATATATGTATCTTTGTAATTAACATTTTTGTTTTCTTCATTTTGCACAAATATACGAATGGAATACCATTTGGTAAAAGCGCATGTGTCTACAATCAACACTTTACTAGAACAATCGGTCTGCATACGTTTTGAGATGGACTGAGACGAAAGATGGAGCAGATATAGAGATGCTTCGGCAGAATTGAAACTAGAATAAAATAGTTTTTTTTTCTTGATTTATTCAGCAACGATAAAACATAATATTTGTTTCGTTACTTTGTTAACATTATTAATATAATGAGTACTTTGTTTCTTCCAGGTTTTGGAGTTAGTCGGTTTCCCGGATTGAACCTATTCGCTCTCCAATGTAACGGATCACATCTGCCTAGTGACGTCAGAAGTGTTCAGTACATTAGCCTGGAGAGGTACTCCAGCCAGCCAGACGTGGCACCTCACATAATAGCCTCTCTCTCTTCTGTGGGTGAGTTCTGTCAGAGATATGAAATACACAACATGATGAAGTAACACTGAAGACTATATTCTAATCGTGTCTATCAATATATATATATATATATATATATAAAGTGGAACACCAATTCTAGACAAATCTGGATTAATGCTAACAACAAGCGCAGACATAAAAGCCCGTTGGGTGGAACACTTCAAAGAAATTCTTAACCGTCCACTACCTCACAGTTTAATAGATTTTGAAGCTGAAACACCAGCAGCAGAATTAGATGTAAATTTAGATGACTTCACCTTGAGTGAAATAGAAACCACCTTAAAGCTAATGACCAATAACAAGGCTGCTGGAGAGGATAAGTTAACAGCTGAGATCCTCAAGGCAATTGATAGCCATAATTTAATACATCTCCAAAAAATGTTCAACATCATTTGGAAAACAGAGAAGACGCCTCATAAATGGAAAAAAGGAATCATTGTTAAGATCCCAAAAAAGGGCAATCTTAGAGATTGTAACAACTGGAGAGGCGTGACACTTTTGTCAGTCGCCTCAAAGTTATTCTGTAAAATCATCCTAAATAGAATAAAGGATTCAATAGATACAGTAATGCGTGAAGGACAGGCTGGGTTTAGAAAAGGGAGAAGCTGTCTTGACCACATTTTCACTCTACGACTTATATTGGAGGAACACATTGAAAAGCAAAAACCTTTTGTACTTAACTTCATTGACTTCAAAAAAGCATTTGATAGTATTCATAGAGATTCTTTGTGGAAAATTCTGAAGCAATATGGTTTACCATCAAAAATCATAAATATTATCAAAGACATGTATGATGGTTACACATGTGCAGTTCGAACAGAGGAAGGACTGAGCGAATGTTTCCCAATAGAAACTGGGGTTAAACAAGGATGTATTTTATCGCCCTTGTTATTTGGAATTGTTATGGACTTCATAATGAAGAAATGCTGCACTGGTAATAAAGGCATCGAATGGATACAAGGAGACCATTTGGAGGACCTCGACTTTGCTGATGACATAGTTCTCATCAGCAGTCAGATAAAAACGATGCAGGAAAACACAAATGAACTATCATCAATAGCCAGCAAAATTGGGCTGGAGGTCAATCATGAAAAGACTAAAGTCATGAAAAGTTTAATTCCAACAAGTGACAAAATATACATGGAAAACAAACCAGTAGAAGAGATCGACCACTTTATCTATCTTGGAAGTCACATTGATCGAGAAGGGGATACGAGCAAAGAAATTAGAATCAGACTGGCTAAAGCAGCAATGTCTTTCAGAAGCCTTGAAAAGTTGTGGAAATCAAAACCCATTAGCACAAACACAAAACTTAGGCTATTCAAATCAAATGTACTATCAACCCTTACGTATGCGTGTGAAAGCTGGAAAACAACAAGAGATATAGAAACAAAGTTGAACGCATTCGAAAATAAATGTCTAAGGAAATACTTGGTATAGAATGGAACGAATTCAAAACAAACGAGGAAATTAGAGAAATCGCCAATCAACCACTAATATCTTCAGTAATAAAGAAAAGACGATGGTCATACGTTGGACATGTGATGAGAAGAGATAATAATCGAATAGCAAAGCAAGCCCTCATATGGGAAACAACAGGTACAAGAAAAAGAGGAAGACCCAGGGAGACACTGAGAAGAACATTGATGAGAGAGGCAAGAGCAGCAGGAATCGGCTCCCTCAATGAGATAGAACTGCTTGCACAGAACAGAGACAGATGGCGAGATTTGATAAAATATCTTTAAAAGAAAACTGCTAGAACAAAAATTCATATAGGAGAAGGTGTATCTTGGTCTACGCCCTATGGGCCGGTTACGGCTCGAAAGGTCAATAGATATATATATATATATATATATATATATATATATATAGAGAGAGAGAGAGAGAGAGAGAGAGAGAGAGAGACATAAAGTCATAAAAACAGAAAGAAGAATTTTTTTAATCAGGTTTAGCAATTATTTGTTTCATGTAAGCAAGAATAGTTATCGCTTCTGTCAAGCTGGGAATAGTTACCACTTTTATCAGGCAGGGACAGTTATCACTTCTATCAAACAGTGAATAGTTATCACTTCTATCAAGCAGATATTAGTTATCACATTTATCAAGCAAGAATAATTATCACTACTATCAAGCAGGGAACAGTTATCACTTCTATCAAGCAAAATAGTTATCGCTTCTATCAAGCAGAGAATAGTTATCACTTCTATCAAGTAGATATTAGTTATCATTTTTATCAAGTTAGAATAGTTATCACTTCTGTATAGCAGGGAATAGTTATCACTTCTATCAAGCAAGAATAGTTATCACTTCTATCAAGTAGGGAATAGTTATCACTTCTATCAAGCAAGAATAGTTATCACTTCTATCAAGTAGATATTAGTTATCACTTTTATCAAGTAAGAATAGTTATCACTTCTATCAAGCAGGGAATAGTTATCACTTCTATCAAGCAGGGAATAGTTATCACTTCTATCAAGCAAGAATAGTTATCACTTCTATCAAGCAAGAATAGTTATCACTTCTATCAAGTAAGAATAGTTATCACTTCTATCAAGCAAGAATAGTTATCACTTCTATCAAGCAGAGAAAAGTTATCACTTCAAACAAGGGCAGGTATAGTTATCACTTCTATTACGCAAAAATAGTTATCATTTCTATCCAACCTTTAAGTGTTATCAAATGTGAGGACGGCATAGGGTTACGAACACACAACTTGGGAATAAATTGTGTCAGTCCTGTCTGTCTCTCCTTTTAAGACAAGCATTGCCAGGGTATAGTAGAGCTCGTCTTAATAAGAAAATACAGACATACAATTTATTCTAAAAGTTGTGTTCGTATACCTATGCTATAGCCACGAGTACACATACGTGAAATACATCGCAAGAAAGAGCAACTTGTGCAAGTTTCTTAGCCGGCAGTGTGTTGTAACGTAAGTCTAGCGTGGAAAGGCGCCGTGTCGAAAAGTATTGGCCCACTCCTGCTTCAAGCCGTCTATTGTTTTGTTTTTATTCCTGCTGTTTATTTGTGGATTTTTTCTAGTGTTGTAAACATACCTGTACCCTGATAATAGTTGTTAATCTGTCGCCTCGGAAGTTTCCGTTCATTGAAATATTCATTTGATTACTTCAACCAGCATGAATTGCTAGCTATTCCTGGTAATATGAAATACTAACCACACCAGCTTGCAAGAAACACTCTTTGTTCTTGCAAGCATAAAACACTAATTATTCCTGGTAACATGAAATACTAACCACACCAGATTGCGCGAAACACTCTTTGTTCTGTCAAGCATAAACCACTAACTATTCCTGGTAACATGAAATACTAACCACACCAGATTGCAAGAAACACTCTTTGTTCTTGCAAGCATAAAACACTAACTATTACTGGTAACATGAAATACTAACCACACCAGCTTGCAAGAAACACTTTTTGTACTTGCAAGCAAAAAACACTAACAATTCCTGGTAACATGAAATACTAACCACGCCAGCTTGCAAGAAACACTTTTTGTACTTGCAAGCAAAAAACACTAACTATTCCTGGTAACATGAAATACTAACCACACCAGCTTGCAAGAAACACTCTTTGTTTTAGCAAGTCTAAAACACTAACTATGAGGGTAACATGAAATACTAACCACACCAGCTTGCAAGAAACACTCTTTGTACTTGCAAGCATAAAACACTAACTATTCCTGGTAACATCAAATACTAACCACACCAGCTTGCAAGAAACACTCTTTGTTTTAACAAGTCTAAAACACTAACTATTCCTGGTAACATGAAATACTAACCACACCAGCTTGCAAGAAACACTCTTTGTACTTGCAAGCAGAAAACACTAACTATTCCTGGTAACATGAAATACTAACCACACCAGCTTGCAAGAAACACTCTTTGTACTTGCAAGCATAAAACACTAACTATTCCTGGTAACATGAAATACTAACCACACCAGCTTGCAAGAAACACTCTTTGTACTTGCAAGCAGAAAACACTAACTATTCCTGGTAACATGAAATACTAACCACACCAGCTTGCAAGAAACACTCTTTGAACTTGCAAGCATAAAACACTAACTATTCCTGCTTCTTGGTCTTGATTTTGATCCTTCCAACGCAGATAAATGCCGCAAAGGGTTTGTATTGTTTTTCGCCTTCCTTCTCTACTCTTGACGAGATGTTCGATATTATCTAATGAGTCTATGCCTGCCAACTTTGCTTCTCTTATAAGTGTTCTTTTTAAAGTCTCTCTAGATCTTCCTCTTTTCCTGTATCCTGATGTTTCCCATAGAAGAGCCTGATTTGGAATTCTCTTGTTGTTTCTTTTCAACACGTGTCCGACATAAGCCCATCTTCTCGTCCCAATTTGTAGATGAGAATGATGGTTGCATGGTCATTTATTTCTCTTATCTCAATATTCGTTGTCGATTCAATCCAATGTTCCCAGAGTATTCTTCATATGCATTTGTCTTCAAAAGCGTTTAGTTTTCTCTCAATCTCCTTTTCAACTTTCACATGCGTAGTTAAGGGTTGATAATATTTGAATATTTTATAGTTTAGTTTTCTTGATTATTATTTTGTATCTCCATTTTTGTCCAGGTTTTTAAGATTTGCTGCTGCTTTTGCTATCCTCTTTCTGATCTCTTTCTTTGTTTCACCTTCTTGTTATATATTACTACCAAGATAAAAAAAAAAAGAAAGCTAGCTACTCAAACCTGCAATAAATACTAACTATGACAGCTTGCAAGAAATATTAACTGTTCCAGTTAGCAAGAAATACTGACTTTCCCAGCTAGCAAGAAATACTGACTTTCCTTGCTAGCAAGAAATACTGACTTTTACAGCTAGCAAGAAATACTGACTATCCCAGCTAGCAAGAAATACTGACTTTTACAGCTAGCAAGAAATACTGACTTTCCCAGCTAGCAAAAAATACTGACTTTTACAGCTAGCAAGAAATACTGACTTTCCCAGCTAGCAAAAAATAATGACTTTCCCAGCTAGCAAGAAATACTGACTTTCCCAGCTAACAGGAAATACTGACTTTCCCAGCTAGCAAAAAATACTGACTTTCCCAGTTAAAAGAAGTACTGATTATTCCAGCAAGGAAGAAATACGAACTATTCTTCTGCTTTTTCCTCTTCTTTCCTTCCTCATCTGCCTTTCAGCGTCGAGGGGAGATATAATTTGCGGTCTTTTGCTCTTCTGTTCGTCTCTGCTGCTGTTATGTTTCCTAGTGCTTCTAATATTCCATCGACCCATCTTTTTCGTGGTCGACCCTTGGGTCTGGTGTTCTCACAAAGTTTGTTGAAGGCTCGTTGAGTTGTGTTTTGTTCTTTCTGCCTTGTCACGTGGCTAAACCATTTTATCTGTTGTTTCCTTATATATTCTATGGCGGGGGCTATTCCTAGCTTTTTCTCAGTTCTTCATTTCTGATCTTATCTCTCAGACTGTTTCCTGTCATTCGTCTAACACATTTCATCTCTGGAGAGGTTATTTTTCATGTTGTTCTTGTATCTAGAGTCAAGGTCTGGCATTGGTAGCACAACGATGGGATGAAGATTGTATTGTATAGTGCTAATTTTGCCTCCAGAGTTATTTCCTTGTTGGACAATAGTGGTGATAACTGTCCGATGATTTGACAAGCTTTGTTGCAACTTGATTGTATCTCTGCTGTTTGAGAATTATCGTTTGTCATTAGACTTCCTAGGTATTTGAATTCCTCTTCTTGTTTTAGTTGTCTGCCTTCTGTAGTTATGTTGATGTAACTATTCTTAATAAAAAGAAATAGAAACTATACTAAGCAATAAAAATAATGTTTGCTAAGAATAAGCAACAACTATTCCTTGCAAGTAAAATAATTTCAAAAATGTGTAGCCTAAAAAACTACTTTATTTTTCAACCGAGTTTCACCTATAGACAACGTTACTGTAAATATACAATGTCATAAATCGTCTTCAAAGAGTTCAGGAAATGACTAACGTTATTAAACTCAAAAGTTATTAACATACAAGCCACATTTACTATCTGTCTAAGCATCATTATTATCAATTAATTTTGTGTTCGCTTGTATCTTGTGAGCTAGAAAATAAAGCCGATGAGTTTATCATTATGTTCCTCTAGCATCAGAGAAATTGTTCACTTCATTAAGTTTCACATTAGTGCTAAACCTAGGGACGGTTTTTATGTTTGGTTATATTATCACGTAAAATAATATGTGTATAGGATGGCTGGACGGATGAATGAATAAGTGGTTGGTGGATACATAAATGGTTTGTTTTGA
>JAVIAB010000126.1:26427503-26717503 GCA_032433765.1 Megaustenia siamemsis
TTTTCTGAGCTTACTAAGTCCATCTGGTGTTGAGCTTTCTTATACAAATGTCTGAGGTCAAGACATCAAACAGCATCTAGGCTAAAAGTGATCGGCGAATAGAAGCTGACTGCTTGCCTGAGAATCAGCACAATAGGCCTTCAGCAGGAACAGACAAACAACAACACACACAGATATGTAAGTAAATATAACTAATCCTATTGAGCCGAAACGTCGTTCAAATCTGTGTCGCCTACTAACCACGTAAAGCTTTTACCATACCTTTTTTCTATTTTTTTTTTCAATTTTCCCTCACATTCAGCTTTACTGCAGCTTCGCATTTTTATGCATTTTGTTGCCCTAACCCCTTGCCTTAGAATCAGCGACAATATCTTCTATCATGACGTCATTCAGACTAGGACTCCGGACTCTCTCGTGAAGGCAGTTGTCTGTTTATGTGATTCGAGAATAGCTAATAATATCTTATTCCATGTCAGAGCGGTGCTTCTGCAAACGACTAGCCAGTCTGGCCACGCGATTTATGACGGAACATGGAAGGCAGCCATGTAGCCATGTATTAAGAAATGTCTTGGTGAAGTAGGATATGTCGGGCGGAAAATATTGCAGCTTGCGGTAATACATGGTACACATTTTCAAAGGGTAGTTGATGAAATGATGTAGAGGGCGAGTACGACAACATATAACCTTTTCTTACCAACATCATCATCAAGCGCCATGCTATGCAAAGTTAAATATCCATTTTATCTCTAACCATTTTTCTTTATTTCACAAATTAACACATATTTCCTGTTAAACTAACTCTGTCTTTATAATCTGTATATTTTTCCTTCCTTCTTTCAGTAACAAACTGTAATGTGCTTTGCATCTTACTCAAGTGGTGGGGCGGGTACGGGAAATTCCCCATTGTAGTTGAATTGTTCAATGAATAGAATAGGATTAGCTTCTCTTATGATAGTTTAAGAGGCTAGCAACAATATGACAAACAATGACTGTCCCTAGTGGCGGCCAAATCTGTAAAACGATAATCTATTTACTGATCATCATGGCTCAAGCATTTTTAATTTGGAATTCCGATTAAAATGGCGGATAGGCGGCAGGAACCGTTGAGGCTCTGTCTGAAAAATGTACCTTGTTGCAGTTTCCTCATATTCCAAGTCCGGCTTGTTACTGGAGCTACTGAGTTTAGTGCTCTGTGCACACAATGAGTTATGTTTTTCATCCGGATTGTGTTTTCATATTTCGATTGCTTACGTTGAATGATGATATCGTATGACGAAGGACAGTTAAGCTGCGTTTACTTTCGGTGCCGCTTGGCCGTATATCTTTTGGCGTGTGCCGAAACGTGTTTCGCTTTATGGGTTCTTCAATGAGATGAGTTTTAATTCGGATGATTCCATTGGGCGGTTGAGCAATTATGGATTTTAATTCGTTTGCAGTGATACCGGTGCCTTCGACTAATCATAATCAAAACTAACATTTTATTTGACTTTAGATCGGGACTGTTGCTAGGCCACTTCACTATTGTCACATTCTTCTCTTGCTTTGGTTCCATGAGCGGTATGCTTTGGATCATGCTATGTTCAAATATGTACCTATGGGAGTTTGCGGCGTGAATAAGTAATAGAAGATGGACAACTATTATATTCGTGTATCTTTATTTCATGAGAGTTTCTGTGGAAATACACAGATGGCCACTATTGTCGACACAACTCCCCAAAGATATAATTTATGGGTATATTTCGGCTGCTGGTACGTAGATGCTACATAGTCTTCAATCCAAATATTGTTTTAAGCAGGATAAGACCAAGCAGAACATGTATCTGAGAAGCTGACATTGTCACATGACAGTATCACCAGTTAAAGCGCACTTCTTTGTGGGTCTTTGTGGGGTAATGATGACAAAATAACCCAACTCTATTTTCTTGTCTGCAATTCATTATATGTATCTCCCATCTACCAGTACCATCAGCTCCCGCTGAGCTTCCCATCTACATAATGCGCTGCTATATGTTTTCTACAATCCTCATAGAGCCTGCTCGATCAGTTTGGTCGAGACATTGATGTTGTTTTGTGCCATAAACTTTAGAACACCCACTGCCTTTTCTTCGTTCGATTTCATTACCTGTTTTTAATTAACTCACCACTCTGTAGACAGTCTAGCCGCGATAGCTCAGTGGTTAGTGAAATGGACTACAAAGGACAAGAGGTAGGGTTCGATCCCAACCGACGGCTTCCGGTTCACCCAGCCTTTAATGGGTACCTGATTTTTTCTGGGAAAGTAAAGCGACATGGGCGTAATACCGACTACATTATCCCAAAAATCATGTGCCGAAGGTCGGTAAAATGTATGGTCACTAACACCATATTCCCTATACGCCACTTGGCGTGACGGGGCTCTACTTTTTTTTCACTTCTGTGAACAGTCCACTCAGGAATGTTCAGTGAATTATAAATGTTTTAACATATTTGATTTCCTTCATTTCAAATCTGTTAAATTAACTTACCCTTTGGCTTTGTATCAATTTTCTGCCATCGACATTACAAATTGTCGTCTACTCGATTATCAAGAAGCTTTATGCTTTTTCCTAACCCAAGGTTATTTGTGTGTCTGAACAAGTAAAAGTTAAAGTAAAGAGCTCCCGTCACGCCAAGTGGCGTATAGGGAATATGGAGTTAGTGACCATAAATTTTACAGACCATCAGCACATGATTTTTGGGGTAATGTGGTCGGTATTACGCCCGTGCCGCTTTACTTTCCCAGAAAAGAATCCGGTACCCATTAAAGGCTGGGTGAACCTGGAAGCCGTCGGTTGGGATCGAACCCTACCTCTTGTCCTTTGCAGTCCAGTTCACTAACCACTGAGCTAGCGCGGCTCCCTGTGGCTGAACAAGTAGAGTGCAAATTAGGAGAAGAGTATGCATATTTAATTTCAAAATACTAGTTTCCTGAGTATTAACACTACTGTTTATGTCTCTACGATAATGTGAGTTAAAGGATAGGCATGGTAAGTAACGTTGGTTTGAAAGGTAGGTTGGTATTAGAAAGGTAATGTTGGTAGATAGGTAGGAGTGTGCTTAATTTCTATGTATGTGGGTAGGTATGTAATTAGGTGTTTAGGTTTATTTTCTGGTAATAAGTTTGTGGATTGGTAGTCTGTGCGGATGGGTTGAATGAAATATAAAGAAAAGGTGTATTGTAGGCAGGCATTGGCAATTTGGTGAAGAAGATAGTCAAAGATAATTTAATCAGGAAAACAAGTATAGATAATTTAATCAGAAAAACAAGTATAGATAATTTAATCAGGAAAACAAGTATAGATAATTTAATCAGGAAAACAAGTGTAGATAATTTAATCAGGAAAACAAGTATAGATAATTTAATCAGGAAAACAAGTATAGATAATTTAATCAGAAAAACAAGTATAGATAATTTAATCAGGAAAACAAGTATAGATAATTTAATCAGGAAAACAAGTATAGATAATTTAATCAGGAAAACAAGTATAGATAATTTAATCAGGAAAACAAGTATAGATAATTTAATCAGGAAAACAAGTATAGATAATTTAATCAGGAAAACAAGTATAGATAATTTAATCAGGAAAACAAGTATAGATAATTTAATCAGGAAAACAAGTATAGATAATTTAATCAGGAAAACAGGCAAGGGTTCTTTACTCAGAAAGACCGGCATGAATAATTTAAACTGGAAGACAGGCATATATAATTTAGTCATGAAGGCAGATATAGATAATTTAGTCAGGGAGACATATTTAGAAAATGTAATCTTGAAGACAGGCATATATAATTTAGTCATGAAGGCAGATATAGATAATTTAGTCAGGGAGACATATTTAGAAAATGTAATCTTGAAGACAGGCATAGATAATTTAGTCAGAAAGACATAGATAATTTAATCATGAAGACAGGCATAGACAATTTAGTCATGAAGGCAGGCATAGATAATTTAGTCATGAAGGCAGGCATAGATGATTTAGTCAGGAAAACAGACATAGGTGATGTAATCAGGAAGTCATATAGATAATTTAGTCATGAAGACAGGCATAGATAATTTAGTCATAAAGACATATAGATAATTTAGTCATGAAGACAGCCATAGATGATTTAGTCAGAAAGACATATAGATAATTTAGTCATGAAGACAGGCATAGATAATTTAGTCATGAAGACAGCCATAGATGATTTAGTCAGAAAGACATATAGATAATTTAGTCATGAAGACAGGCATAGATAATTTAGTCATGAAGACAGCCATAGATGATTTAGTCAGAAAGACATATAGATAATTTAGTCATGAAGACAGGCATAGATAATTTAGTCATGAAGACATATAATTTAGTCAGGAAGACAGGCATAGGTGATATAGTCAGAAAGACATGCCTGTGGAGAATTTTATCTGGAAGACAGGCATAGATAATTTATGGTCAAGTCAAAGAAATGCACATAAATGCATCAAATGCGATATTGTAGTGAAGGTAACAATGAGGAGAAATGTCAAATTGTTTGTGAAACTTTAACCATATACTTTTTTTCTATATATATTTTTTTTTTCATTTCTCCTCATAGATAATTTAGTCTGTGAGACAGACCTAGATAATTTAATCAGGAAGACAGACATAAATAATTAAGGCAGAAATAAAGGTATGGATAATTTAATCTGGTAGACAGGTACAGGTAATTTAGACAGAAAGACAGATATAGATAATTTAGTCAGTGAGACATTTGCAGATAATTTAATCTTAAAGGCAGATCCAGATAATCTAGTCAGGAAAACAGGCATAGATTGTTTAATCTGGAAGATAGATATACATAATTAGGAAGACAGACATACATAATCATGAAGACTGACATAGTCAGTTTAATCAGGACGACAGACATAAACAATTTAATCAGGAAGACAGACATAGACAATTTAATCAGGAAGACAGACATAGACAATTTAATCAGGAAGACAGACATAGACAATTTAATCAGGAAGACAGACATAGACAATTTAGTCATACAGACAAATATAGATAAATCAGTCAAGTAGACAGACAAGCAGAGAGAGACCAAAGTCTAAGTGACAGGTTATAGAAAAGATGAATTAATGGATGGATAGATGAAAGAGGTTAAAAAATATGATGCGTCCAAGATTGTTTTGTTACGCTTTCTTCTCGTGTTTATGTGGGACTGCGCTCATGGGTTATCGATCCCTCGAGCTTTGTCCGAGGGAGTCTTGCGCTCACGCTGCGACCTTTAGAAGCCAGATAATGGAAGTCGCGTGTGTTTGGCGAAATGTTGTAATCTGTCCTCAACATTTTCAACAGTTCAACATACTCACGTGCACACACACACAAAATAGTTGTATGGAGAATTCGAGTTTTGTCAATGATCATCATCATGTGTCATACCAGTTGGAGTCGGCGATCATGTCCTTCCACAATTTTCTATCTACAGTGCATCGTATCAGTTCTGTTGTTGACTGTTTTCCATGCCATGGCACCAAGCTATCCAGTATTTTCTCTCTTTGTAGTCCGCGATCTCTCTTTCCGTTTATTTTGCCAGTTGTAACCAAATATTCCAACTTTCCTCTTCTCATGATGTGCCCGAAAAAATGTTCATTGTTTCTTTCTGATGTTTTTTAGAAGCTGCCTTTTTGTGTTGGCCTCTTTGAGAACTTCCTCATTGGTCTTTTTAGCTGTCCAGGGAACTTTCAACATTCTTCTTGTCACTGATAAGTAAAAGTAAAGAGCCCCCGTCACGCCAAGTGGCGTGTAGGGAATATGGTGTTAGTGACCCTATATTTTACAGACCTTCGGCACATGATTATTAGAGTAATGCGGTCGGTATTACGCACGTGCCGCTTTACTTTCCCAGAAAAAAATCCGGTACCCATTTAAGGTTGGGTGAACCCGGAAGCCGTTGGTTCGAATCGAACCCTACCTCTTGTACTTTCCTAAGTAATAAACTCTGGAAATATTTTTGGAAAATCTGGCGGAAAATCGCGGAATTTTGGCTTCAGTTGTCACCGATGCTTTAGTTAATTCGCTTATTTATCTTCAAGAGTTTGGAAGCCTCGGTAGTCTTGTACGGAAACCCACGTGACTGGGCAACCGACGTTCGGACAACCCGTGGTCGATACCCGCTGGAATCCAGTGTCAGATGTACTCGTGGTTGGAGAAAAAAAAAAAAAAACAACAACAACAACTCGCGGTCGACTCAGCCGCTGGTAGAAATGGGTACCAGTGTATTACTCTGGGAAGATGAGGTACACTACCTCGCATCGAGAATTTCGATGCTTGAAGCGACACTATCCAGAAGTCTCCGAACACTTCTGGATATGCGGCCGAGCACATATGGCGGAAAACTCGCGTTCTAATTCTCCTACTCAAGTCTCGTAATTTACCTTTACCTTTCCAAAAAAAAAAATAATAATAAAAATACCCACGTTTCCCCTTTTATATATTCAATTAAATTAGAAGAAGGTGTATTTGAAAATGTAAAGAAAAAAAAAACTTGTCTGTCTGTATATCTTTATAATTAAATATTGATTCCCTTGAACGCTCAGATTTGCCAGTCCTTAATCTATTTTACTGCGAGCATTAACTGGTAAAATATCGTCCAAACATAATTTTTTTTATTGATATCAAAACATTATTTTTTTTTGTACTTAGTGTCAGAAATGAAAAAAAGTTTAGTAAAATATCAGTTTTAAAAATAAATGAATTGTACTAAGGTCAGGACATCCTTATTCATAAAGGGTGCAAAATGTTCAAGATTAGATCTGAAATACCACGTTTGAGATGGAAACAAACAGCCGTGGGTTGCTTGTAAAGATCGCGCTTTATGAGTTCTTTACATTTGCAGTTAAATTATCAACATAGGTTCTATCATGTCATTATGTACGAGTGTCGAATTTTATCATGTCATTATGTATGAATGTCGAATTGTATCATGTCTTTATGTACGAGTGTCACATTCTATCATATCTTTATGTATGAGTGTCGAATTTTATCATGTCTTTATGTACGAGTGTCGAATAATTTTATCATGTCTTTATGTACGAGTGTCGATTTTTATCATGTCTTTATGTACGAATTTCGAATTTTATCATGTCTTTATGTACGAGTGGGCAATTGTATCATGTCTTTATGTACGAGTGTCGTATTTTATCATGTCTTTATGTACGAGTGTCGAATTCTCTTATAAGGTATGTGAGACAATTTTCTGAGCTTACTAAATTCATTTCGTTTTGAGCTTTCTTATACACTTGTCTGAGACTAAGGCATCAAACAGCATCTCGGCTAAAATTGATCATAGAATCATAGCTGACCGCTTGCCTTAGTATCGGCGACAACATCTAATATCCTATTCCATCTCAAAGAGGTGCTTCAGGAAACGACTATATTAACATATCGGTATATATGTCTCCTCCCTTTCTCTCTTTCTCGCGCTCTCTTCACTTCCTCTTATACCGCTTCGGATGTTGAAGGAGATACAAAGTTAAAGTTCTGCCCTTTCTGCCAGTGCCAGCCCTAACTTTTGTCGACCGGTGTTATAGCGTCTATCGGATGTTATTAGTCCATCTTACTCTGGGTCTACCATTAGCAAATCTTCCATCTCTATTAATAGACGTATTCTTTGGTATAGAATCGTAATACATTCTATCCAGGTCAGAAAACCCCGTCATTTGTTGTCTTTATAATTCAGCATTAATTCGACTCCAAACTTCTTTTACGACATCATTTCAAATTCTGTCTCTTTTGATCACTCAAGCGCCCTTCTCAAGCATCCGTCTCTATGGTGACAATCTTCCATTTGCACATACAAGTGCACTAAACACTAACACTAAAAAAAAAACAGATTTGTTTATTTCGTTTATTCCATTCTTCCATTCGCTCGTGACTGCAGGAAGGCGTTAGTGAAGTATGGAGAATAAAGATCGCATGCTCCAGTGCAATTACCGGCATCAGTTGTTATGTCACGATCTCCCCACCTGATTTTAGAAAATGTTTTTTTTTTAAAATAACTTTGTGACTCTACCGGAAATCAAACTCCAGTCCACGTGGTTGGTATACCACCGCCCCAATCTATTCTGCCACCTGCTTTTATATGTTAGATTAAATTATTAAGCCTTATAGTACAGGGCAACATCATTTAAATTTGAGGAGTACTGGTCTTTCTCGATATTAATGCCCGGCCATCGTTCCTGTTCCGCCACTTTTGTTTGGAGATCTGTGTTTAACTTTTGTGTTTATACTTGTCGCTTCAGGTTAGTATCGTGTTGTTTTGTACATGACGAAGGTTTTTACCGAAACGTCGTAGTTTGTCTTGTCTCTTCATTAGTTTAGCTGCTTTATACCGTTTTGTGCTTATTTTGCATATAAAAGTAAGTAAAGAACCCCGTCACGCTAAGTAGCGTATAGGGAATATGGTGTTAGTGACCATAATTTTTACAGACCTTCGGCACATGATGTTTGGGGTAATGTGGTCAGTATTACGCCCGTGCCGCTTTACTTTCCCAGAAAAAAAATCCGGTACCCATTTAACATACCCGGGAAGCCGTTGATCACGATCGAACCCGACCACTTGTCCTTTGTAGTCCAGTTCTCTATCCACTGAGCTATCGCGGCTCCCTTATTTTGCATATGGTGTCTCTTAACTTGTTAACTTAAAGAAGACAAGAACTATAGCTGGCAATTGACGTTGTCCGACACATCCCTCCTCCCAGCGACACCTCAATGTACAACCAGTAGGGCAAACAGAGAAACGAGAAGAGGAGGCTGAATGCTGCAGGCCCATCACGCTAACCACTACGCAATCTCCTTTCACATTAAACTTTGTAAATCGTGTTTTTGTGACAAACGGTGTTTGATTGATTTCCCTCTTATAAACACGATCAATCATAAACCCATACGGAGGAGAAGGCGCGCCTCACAGCAGCAGAGCTGGAAGTTGTCAGTGACCCACAACTGATGGCTTGCACCAGTATCGATGAACCAGAACCATCCAGACCCTGCTCCACCTCTCCATGGTGCCTCTGGTAACAGACTAACCTGTCTAGTTTGGCCAAGTGAGTAGGGATCGAAGAGTGAAGACAACCCGGAACTCAAAAGTGTCGTGCTCAAATCGGTTGTGTTGGGTCGAAAGGCGAAAATATCACAGTTATACTGCAAACCACAACACGACGCATGCACGAACACTTAACGTCCTTTTAAGGACGGATGACAAAGAGGTGTACTCCTTTAGTCATCAGGCGAACGCAAGAAAGCAGCAAGCATAAACCCATACATATATTTAGTGATGTAGGTTATGTTCGGCCAACGCAAAAAGGAAACTCCTAAAAAATATCAGAAAGAAACAATCAACATTTTTCGGTTACATCATGAGAAGAGCAAAGTTGGAATACTTGGTTACAACTGGCAAAATAAAAGGAAAGAGAGGTAGTGGACGACAAAGAGAGAAAATACTAGACAGCTTGGTGTCATGGCATGGCAAATATTTAAAAATAGACCAGATACGATGCACTGTAGGTAGAAGATTGTGGAAGGACATGATCCCCTACGCCGACCGGTACGGCACATGATGATGACGTTACGTTAAGAGTGGAACAAGAAAAAGAAATTGAACAAAAACAAATTAGGTTAGCACATACAATAATTATAAAGCCAGCAGTAGCAAATATATTATGTTTCCAACAACAACAAGAAAATACCAACCAATATTTATATACAAAAAAAACAATTTAGGAAACTTTCTAGCAAAATAGTTATGCTGATTGCACTGACGATATACTGGAGCGTCACAATATATAAATTGATTAGAAATCTTGCCAGCTGTTCTCTAACTGATTAAGTTATACAATTACTAAGATGTTGGTTCATCATCATCATCATCGAGTGCCGTCTACGCATCGAAGGTTGGTTACCATGAATCGCCATTCCACGCTATTTCTTGCTTTGATGGTTCAGGCTGTCATAGGTTGACTTGTCCATCTTTTGATGTTACTCGTCCATGTTAGTCTTGGTCGGCCTCTGCCTCTTTTACTTTGTATTTTCTTTTCCAATATTACTTTTAGTAGGCTGTTGTGTCTTTTAACATGCCCCAAAAAATCATTTGTCTTGTCTTAATTGTATTTAGCAGTTCTCCTTTTTATCCAATTCTACCTATTCTTCTGTAGATCCACATTTTAAATGCTTCAATCTTCTGTTCTATTTTCTTGTTCCATGTTTCTCCACCATACAGGAATATTGAGAAGATGTAACATTTTGCTATTCTTAGTTTCAGCCCTGCTGTTATTTGTTTTGTTGTTAGTATATTTTTCATGGCATTAAATCTACTTTTTGCCATACCTATTCTTGTGGTTACAATATCATAATAAGGCAATGTCAAAGGATCTACGATTATCCTAAATGTCTAGATATTTCTAAAGTCCTGCAAAACAAAGAAGAATTGTTAATTTTATCTGTTACCCCACCAAAAATCCCTTTGTTGAATTGCTAGATGTATACTTTCCTATTTTCTACTGTTCTTGCACATGTTTAATGACCTTTTGGCAAATGTTATATAAAGATCGTGATCCATTGTTCAGTTCAGGTAAGACATTAACCTTGTTCAGCCCCTTGTGGTTTCTTTAAAATTGTTCACTGCTAAAAGTGGGAGTTTGCTTTCAAAACTGAGAAGATTGACAGCAGCTGTAATTGGCGTTGAATTTAAAGAAATGAAAACCATGGTAGTAGTGAAGGGGTTTTAGAGAAGGGGTTGCAAAGAAGAGGTTGCTGAGAAGGGGTTGGGGTTGTGGAGAAGGGGTTGAATTGGAGGGGTTGGGGTTCTAGAGAAGGATTTGCAGAGATGGGGTTGTAGAGAATGTGTTGCATAGAAGGGGTTATAGAGTAGGGGTTATAGAGAAGGGCATGTAGAGATGTTGCACAAAAGAGGTTGGAGACATGGGGTTGTAGAGATGTGGTTGCAGAGAAGGGGTTGCAGAGAAGAGATTGTAGAGAAAATGTTGCAGAGAAGGGGTTATAGAGATGGGGTTGTAGAGAAGATGTTGCAAAGAAAGGGTTGTAGAGATGGGGTTGTAGAGAAGGGGTTGTAGAGATGGGATTATAGAGAAGGAGTTGTAGAGATGGTGTTGTAGGGAATTTGTTGAGAAGATGATGCAAAGAAGGGGTTGTAGAGAAGATGTTGCATAGAAGGAGTTGGAGAGATGGGGTTGTAGAGATGGGGTTATAGAGAAGGGGTTGGAGAGATGGTTTGTAGAGAAAGTGTTGTAGAGATGGTGTTGCAGAGAAGGAGTTGGAGAGATGGGGTTGTGGAGATGGGGTTGTAGAGATTGGGAGATTGGGTTGTAAAGACGATGTTGCAGAGAAGGAGTTGGAGAGATGGGGTTGGGGAGATGGGGTTATAGAGAAGGGGTTGGAGAGATGGTTTGTAGAGAAAGTGTTGCAGAGGAGTTGGAGAGATGGGGTTGTGGAGATGGGGTTGTAGAGATTGGGAGATTGGGTTGTAGAGAAGATTTTGCAGAGAAGAAGTTGGAGAGATGGGATTGTAGAGATAGATTTGTAGAAAAAGAGTTGTAAAGATAGTATATGAACTATATTACCAGACTAACTGACTTGATAACGTGAGGGATAAACAGGAAAATAAAACTTTTCTTCAAACAACAGAGCTGATGCCATTGTCAGGGTCTCGGTGCTACAAGATAACGTAATTTACGATCGCTCCGCGCCATTTTAAAGAATGTTCTATTCTACAAATGGAACCAATTTCATTGCAGCGGGGAATTCTCCATATCCGCTCCAACACCTGTCACAGAATTTTCCTAATCCTGTCGGTAAATTCTGTTAACAAGGTCATTCCGTGCACACCCTTTTCGACTGGACAGGTGATGATTCTTAAACTCTTTAGTCGGCTCTCACGAAAGTGACGGCGTGGCAGATGACAATGGCTCTACACTTAGCCTCTCACCGTGGTCAGGAACCTGGTTGTCACACATGCCTTCTCAATGCTGTCACAGCTTCGAAGCGTAAATCGCCGGGCCGTTAGAGCGAACAACAACAGTACATTTTATTTATATTCATCCTCATCATCGGGTGCCACCTCCACAGCGAAGGTTGGCTACCATGGAGCGCCATTCTGCTCTGTCTCTTGCTTTGATGGTGCAGGTTGTAATAAGCTGATTTGTCCATCTTTTGATGTTACTCGCCCATTTTAGTCTTTGTCTGCCCCTGCCTCTTTTACTTTGTATTTTCCCCTCCAAGATTACTTTTAGTAGGCTGTTGTGTCTTTTAACATGGCCCAAAAATCGAATTTGTCTTGTTTGAATTGTGTTCAGTAGTTCTCTTTTCATTTTTAGTTGTTTTAAGACTTCATCATTTGTTTTCTTTTCTTTTCCATCCAATTCTACCTATTCTTCTATATATCCACATTTCAAAGGCTTCAATTCTCTGTTCTGTTTTCTTGTCTAATGTCCATGTTTCTGCACCATATAGGAATATTGAGAAGATGTAACATTTTATTATTTTTATATTACGAAATGTGTATAATGGACCGAAAAGTACGGGTTATTATTCCTTCGTCGCCCTTGTCTGTATACAGCGCCGTCAATGCAACGCTCCCTTTTTTTATTCTTCCTATTTTTTTCTATACCTTCCATTGCATTCTCCAACCTCCGTTACTTGTCTCTACCAAATATGTTCCACATAAAACATACATAGCTTGAGGCATGAATGTACCAATTAAAATAGAACAACACATAATACATATTTCCTAAACACGACACAATCAAACCTGAACCTGTAAGCAGATTTGCAGACCTAGAGGTGATTCGTGCCAGCAAGTCATTCACTCTTGCCAACTTGTATCTCTTTATATTGGCTTTTTATATAATTGGCCTGTTCTCCGTGCTGTTTGCGTAATTGATTTTGCTTTTATCTCGCGTAACCGATAGTTGGACTTCTATTTATGTGCATTTGTGTGAACAAGTGCTCTTAACTGCTTTTTTTGTACTATTACCGCCTTGCTTGACGTTACTAGCTTATAATTTTCTTGCTCTCTTTAAACTAATATAATTACTAGTTCTAGTCTTCAACTGTTATTAACAACTGACCTAAAAAGCAATTAGTGATCGACTCTCGTGTTTGACGATTCAGTGCTGGGTCTTCACTCTTGTTTTCTTCTTAAACCCATAGTTGCTTGAGCCTTCTCTCTTAACTAAATAGAACCCTTGACTTGAATCTCACATCTTTTGTATCGCGTGTACTCAATGACTTAACGAATTTCAACACCTGTGATGTGTTGTACTAATTCGTCTTTAACTTACATGAAAAAATATATGACAGCGCAGATAACACAGTTAAAAATAAATTCTTACCCTAGGAGCATGCTATTCCGAGCCTCGGTGGATGAGTGGCTAGTGTGCTCGGTTGCTGAACGAAAAGGTCCAGGTTCGCTTCCCAGAATTAGTAGATTTTTGTTTTTCGAACAGAGAAGGCTATGAGGTTCACCAAACCTCTATTAATGGGTAACAGAGATTTTTTTTGGGAAGTAAAGTCAGCGTCAGCCTGGCGTGATGCCGACCAGATCACCCATAACTTTCCCCTGGTCATGGAAAAATATGGTCACTAACACCAGATTCCCCGAACGTTTAGCAAGGCATGGAGGGAATCTTTACTTACTATCTTATTCCGTACGGTCACTTAACCTAAGATAAAGACAATTTTACACAAACCCAGATATGGTCTCGTCAGCACGGTACAACATTCTTTCTAAGAGAGATAACTCCGACTACAATAACCGGTTCCCTTTCACAAAGGTCAATTACGTTATTTTCTGGTTTACTTCGAACTACGACATTTGCATCCTACGACCAGAGTTATCCGATATCAGCACAGTTGTTTGGAAACAAAATTTGCTTTCCTTTCGTTCGAAATTATTATATTTTTAATTACTTTTTGTTTTAGTTACATATATGTGTGAGACAGATAGCCGCAATAGCTCAGTGGTTAGTGAATTGGACTATAAAGGACAAGGGGTAAGGTTCGATCCTAAACGACGGCTTCCGGGTTCACCCAGCCTTAAATGGGTACCGGATATTTTTCTGGGAAAGTAAAGCAGCACGGGCGTAATACCGACCACATTACCCCAAAAATCATGTGCTGAAGGTCTGTAAAATATAGGGCCACTAACACCATATTTCCCTATACGCCACTTGGCGTGACGGGGGTACTTTACTTTTTTTTTTACTATATATGTGAGACTGTGTTGTCTGTTTGTTCCTGCTGAAGGCTTATAGAGCCGAAACGTCATTCTGAATTGTGTTGTCCTCTTGTTACGCAAAACTTTAACCATATCGTATTTTTAATGTGTTTTTCTATTTCTATTTGTTTCATTTCTCCTCACAATTAGCTTCATTGCAGCTTCGCAATTTTATGTGTTTATGTGTATTTCTTTGCCTTCACGCAACTATGACAACCTGCACTATCACAGCAAGTGACAGAGCGGAATGGCGCTGCATGGTAGCCAACCTTCGATACGAGGACGGCACTCAATGATGATGGGGATGATTCAATAATGTTTGCAAACTTATCAAACAATAAATACAAATAAAAAATGAGGATGTTTCACAGTTCACCAAAAACACTATTATTGGAACACAACAACATTGGGTTTAGAACACTTTCTACTATCAAGAACAGAACTAGAGGGTTAATTTTAGGAGCAAAATATCACCAAGTTTCCGGAACTTGATATTTTTTGCAATCAAGCCAATCCTATTTCTTACATTTATTTCCATTTTCTTACATTTATATCGTGTTGCTTACATTTATATTTTATTGCTTACATTTATATTGTATTGCTTACATTTATATTGTATTGCTTACATTTATATTGTATTGCTTACATTTATATTGTATTGCTTACATTTATATCGTATTGCTTACATTTATATTGTATTGCTTACATTTATATCGTATTGCTTACATTTATATCGTATTGCTTACATTTATATTGTATTGCTTACATTTATATAGTATTGCTTACATTTATATCGTATTGCTTACATTTATATTGTATTGCTTACATTTATATCGTATTGCTTACATTTATATCGTATTGCTTACATTTATATCGTATTGCTTACATTTATATCGTATTACTTACATTTCTAACCACTAACAATTGTGCTCCCTATTAAAGGGATGTAATTGTCTAGTTTATTTAGGCAGTGAATCAGTCAACTAGTAGGAATGAGTTGGCAATCATGTTTTTCCACTTCTGTGAGGTCGTAATCATCTGGTTGGGTCTATTGTCTTTTGTTAACTTCTTTATCTGGATACTCTTGTGAGATATTCTTCTCTTGGTCTTTCCATTAATCTTTTTGAGTTCGTTTTTAAAGTATTCATGCTTTTTTTCATGTATGTTTCTTTCTTTCTTTCTTTCTTTCTTTTTTCTTTTTGTCGTTCAACTGCTGACTACTGAAGGAATTAAATTGTCCCTCTCGTCATATGCCCTTAGAAGGACGTTAAATGGGATTCGATATGTTGTGTTGTTGTTTTCAGTAGAACAGAGATATTTGCGCCTTTCGGCTCAAAACATTCGACTTCCGTATCTTATTTTTAAGTACCGGGTTGAGTACGGAAGACTGGTTGGTCTGGAGGCAAGACGCTGGCCTCGAGACAGACAGGTTGTGGTTTCAATTCCTGGCTGCACCAGTTGGGATTTGTATTTGTGTTTTAACTCTGCGGCAACCACCCCTGGTCTCAGCACTGAGGCCCGGACTAAAACGTCAGTTACTCATGGACTAAAAAAATATGAGTACCCCGAAGAGGAAGTTATCTGCCTGTGGGGCGAAGGACAACTGCGCACATACGGCTGTCACGGAAAAACGGATTAACACGCAAAATTAAGTTCCTAGTCTCTAGTGACTTCGTCAGAGGTAAAAGCAGGCGAACGAAAAAATAAAAGAAAAAAGAAAAAAAACAAACTCAAAGTGTTATTGGATATCTTCTTCACAATCATCCGAGTTTAAAAAATAAAAAAAAAGAAAACTTAAAAGTAAAATTTATACCAGAAACGACATTGCGGTTACAGACAATATCATGCGAATGAAAGATAGACAGATCTGAGTTATAACAAGCTTGCGAATTCGGTAAATAAGTAACTTTTAATTATGTGAAATATTTACCTTTGAACATCGTTGTCTACCATCATCTTCATGAACCGCCGCTTCCATGTGGAAACATCAAGAATGTTTAGTGAAAACAAACTACAAGACGAATTACTGTTTGCTGTGTTAAATATGAGCGAGTCCAATGGCAGGGAACTAATGGCAATAACTTATGTTCGTATTTATACAGTTATAGTTCGCTTAGCGCAGGGGGGGAATTGGTAAAATAAATAGAGCGCTAAACGATGTTGAGCTATTTGAAGTTACAATAATATAACATTGTTTGACTATCTCTGCTAATTGTCTCAAATCTTTTTTCTTTCTCTTTCTCTCACTCGCTCTCTCTCACGCTGTTTTTCTCACTCTTTCTCACTCACTCAAACACTCTCTCTTACCCTCTCTCAATCTCTCTCGCGCTATTTCTCACTCATACTCTCACTCACTCACACTCTGACTCACTCTCATACATTCTCACTCACTATCTCTTACTTTCTCTCACTCACTCTCCCTCGCACTCATGCTCACATTCACTCACACTCACACTATCTCTTCCTCTCCTTCACTCTCTCACTCATCCTCACTCACACTCTATTACTCTCTCACTCTTCCTCACTCTTACTCCTCCTCACTCGCACTCTCTCTTACTCTTTCTCACTCCTCGTCACTCACACTCTCTTTTACTCTCTCTCTCACTACTCCTCACTCGCACTCTCTCTTACTCTCTCTCACTCCTCCTTACTCACACTCACTCTTGCTCTCTCTCTCCTCCTTACTCGCACTCTATCCACTCTCTCTCACTCCTCCTCACTCGCACTCTCTCTCACTCCTCGTCACTCACACTCTCTCTTACGCTTTCTCTCACTCCTCCTCACTCGCACTCTCTCTTACTCTCTCACTCCTCCTCACTCATACTCTCTCTCACTCCTCGTCACTCACACTCTCTCTTACTCTCCTTCACTCTCTCACTCCATTTAACTTTCACTTTCTCTTACCCTCTCTCACTCTTCACTCTCACTCTCTCTCACTCATCCTCACTCACACTCTCTCTTACTCCCTCACTCTTTCTCACTCACTCTCTATACTCTCTCACTTCTCCTCACTCGCACCCTCTCTTACTCTCTCTCTCACTTCTCCTCACTCGCACCCTCTCTTACTCTCTCTCTCACTCCTCCTCACTCGCACCCTCTCTTACACTCTCTCACTCCTCCTCACTCGCACCCTCTCTTACACTCTCTCACTCCTCCTCACTCACACTTTCTCTTACTTCTCCTCACTCGCACTTTCCCTTACTTTCTCTCACTCCTCTTCACTCGCACTATCTCTTACTATATCTCACTCCTCCTCACTCGCACTATCTCTTACTTCTCCTCACTCGACCATCTCTTACTCTCTCTCACTCCTCACTCGCACTTTCTCTTACTTCTCCTCACTCGACCCTCTCTTACTATATCTCACTCCTTACTCGCACTTTCTCTTACTTCTCACTCGCACTTTCTCTTACTTCTCCTCACTCGACCCTCTCTTACTCTCTCTCACTCCTCACTCGCACTTTCTCTTACTTCTCCTCACTCGCACTCTCTCTTACTTTCTCCCACTTTTCCTCACTCGCACTCTCTCTTACTTTCTCTCACTTCTCCTTACTCGCACTTTCTCTTACTTCTCCTCACTCGCACTCTCTCTTACTTTCTCCCACTTTTCCTCACTCGCACTCTCTCTTACTTTCTCTCACTTCTCCTTACTCGCACTTTCTCTTACTTCTCCTCACTCGCAAATCTCTCTTACTCTCTCTCACTCCTCACTCGCACTCTCTTACTTTCTCTCACTCCTCCTCACTCTTTCTCTCTCTTACTCTCTCTCACTCCTCACTCAAACTCTCTCCTACTTTCTCTCACCCCTCACTCGCATTCTCTCTTGCTCCTTCTCACTCGCACTCTCTGTTGCTCTCTCACTCTCTCTGTCCTCCTCATTCGCACTCTCTCTCCCTCTCTCTCACTCCTCATTCGCACTCAATTTTTTTCTCTTACTCTCTCTCACTCCTCACACGACACTCTCTATTACTCTCTCTTATTCTATCTCACTCTTTCTCACTCAAACTCTCTCTTATTTTCTCTCACTCCTCCTCACTCGCACTCTCTCTTACTCTCTCTCACTCCTCACTTGAACTCTCTCCTACTTTCTCTCACTCCTCACTCGCACTCTCTCTTACTCCTTCTCACTAGCACTCTCTCTTTCTCTCACTCTCTCCTCCTCACTCGCACTCTCTCTTACTCTCTCTCACTCCTCATTCGCACTCTATATTTCTTTCTTACTTTCTCTCACTCCTCACTTGCACTCTCTATTACTCTCTCTTACTCTCTCTCTCTCTCACTCATTCTCACTCACTCAATCATAAAAAAAGATGTATTGGCAATAAACAGCAGCTATATGAATTATCAACCAAACAGGACAATTCCAATATATAAAACAATTTGGGGGCCTCGGTAACCTAGTTGGGAAAACCACCCGACTGGACTACCGACGTTCGGACAACCCGTGTTCGATTCCCGCTGGGAGCAGTGTGAATTGTACTCGTGGTTGGAAATTTAAAAAAAAAATTACCCCCACGGTCGACCCAGCCGTTGGCAGAAATGGGTACCAGGGTATTATCCTGGGAAGGTGAGGAATGTCGCTTCGCATCTGAGTTTCGATGCTTGAGACGACACTATACAGAAATATCCGAACATTTCTGGATAGGCGGCCTAGCACATATGGGTGGAAACTCGCGTGCTAAGACGCCGGTTCATGTCTCGTACTTTACCTTTACCTTTATATAAAACAAGGAGTCAGACAAGGCTGTGTTCTGTCACCGGATTTGTTTTCATTTTACAGTGAGCATATTATGAGATCAATAGTAGTCAAAAAAGGAATTGAATTCAACGGTCACAACATAAATAGTTTACAATATGCGGATGACACAGTTTTAATAGCAGAGACAGAGAATGAACTACAAGAAATGATAGACATAATAGTAAAAGAAAGCAACAAGAAGGGTCTCAGTCTAAATAGTAAGAAAACATAAGTAATGGTTATATGAAGAAACAATCACCACCATCATGCAGCAGAAAAATAAACAGGACAAATATTAAACAAGAAGAACGCGTCAAATACTTGGGCACAATAATAACATCAGATGGAAGATGCACTACAGAAATAAAAAGCAGAATAGCTCAAGCCAAAATAGCATTTCAGAAAATGAAAAATATTGTATGCAACAAATTATGTCAATAGACGTATGAAAGAGAGTTCATCGGCGCTATATAGAACCAATTCTGACCTATGGATACCAATCATGGACAGTAGACAAACAAATGAAAAGACGATTAGATGCCACAGAGATGGAATTTCTCAGAAGAATGTTGAAAGTTCCCTGGACAGCTAAAAAGACCAATGAGTAAATTCTCAGAGGCCAACATAAAAAGGGAACTCCTAAAAGACCTCGGAAAGAAACAATCAACATTTTTTGGGCATATCAAGAGAAGAGGAAAGTTTGAATACTTGATTACAACTGTAAAAGTAAAAGGAAAAGAATATTGCGGACGACAAAGAGAAAGTACTGGATAGCTTGGTGTCATGGCATTGAAAACGGTCAACAACAGTACTGATGCGGAGCACTGTAGATAGAAAAATGTGAAAGGACATGATCGGCTACGCCAACCGGTGTGGCACATGATGATGATGATGTGAACGCAAGTTCTTGAGACACTGGTGGAGAGATAAAAATAACAATATATGACGATATCATCACATTTGTAAAGTTAAGCGTTGATGAAACGCAAATAACATAGGTCGCAGGTTTGCGACAAGTTTTTCGTCTCTGAAACAAAGGGTGTCTACCATGAAACATTCCAGAGTGTTTTTTGTGTTTGTTTTTGTTTAATGGTACAATGACATCCACTCCTTGATATTGTCAGCCCTTTTTAATATTATCTGCCGTTGTATTCCCTTGTAACATTTAACAAAACAATCGCTTGTGAATTTCATGCTGCCTTCCCTCTTCGGTCAGTACTAGTTTGGCTCGACTAGTTAGTCTTCGTTACAGAGGCACAACTCTGATGTGGAGTAGGGTCATGATCAGTTCTGTTCCTGACCAATCGTGACGCAAGCAATTAGCCATCAATCTGTCGGTACAGTTGCTGGTGAACCTCTAGAACAGACGAAATCATCATCAAGTACCATGAAGCCGCGATAGCTCAGTGGTTAGTGAACTGGACTACAAATGACAAGAGGCCGGGTTCGATCCTGACCGACGGCTTCCGGGTTCATCCAGCCTTAAATGTGTACTAGATTTTTTTCTTGGAAAGTAAAGCTGTACGGGCGTAATACTGACATTACCCCAAAAATCATGTGCCGAATGTCTGTAAAAATTATGGTCACTAACACAATATTCCCTTCCCTAACACCGTATTCTTGTTTTGATTCCTCTCTAATTTATTCGTTTAAAAATGTATTGTTTTCACCTGATGCTTGAGATCTCACGAAATTTGTTTTCAAATGTATTCTATTTGCTATCTGTAGTCTTTGTAGATTTCTAACTTTTACATCCATATTTTATCATATCTCTTTAATCATTATCAGCAAGTACCAAGCCTGCTGGCGTAAGTGATCATGTCTCTCCACAACTTTCGATCTCAACAGTTATTTATCATTTCTGTTGTTGACTTTCTGCCAAGCAATTCTCTTAAGCTGTCTGGTATCTTTTCTTGTTTGCTTCCCTCTATCTCTTCGTCCCTCATTTTTCCCAGTTGTCAAAATATATTCCAGCTGTTCCCTTCTCATACCATGGCCAACAAATTATGATTGTTTCTTCGTAATTTTGGAAATTAGATCTCACTTTGCTTTGGCCTCTTCCAGAATGTTTTCAGAACTGTAGGTAATTTTGCACCTATATTTTTAAAAATCTTGATTTGAGTTGAAAAGACGATTATTCTTTATTCTTTCTTTCTCTCTTTCTCTGACGTTCACTTGATTCTACTAGAGCAATGACTATTCATCTTCGTCATCCGCCCTTAAAAGGACGTTAAGTTGGCATAAATGGGTTGTTTTGTGGTATAGTTGCACAGTTCGACATAAAACATTCTTCGGCAAGGCACTTTGAAGTATTTTGTTGCTTCCTCTATTTGATCTCCACTAGTTTGGCCAGACTAGACAGTCTGTTTAGACTCATCAGTCCAAGAGCACCACTGGCAGGTGGGGCAGTGTCTTGATCAGCTCAGTTGTTCTCCAATCCTGACACTTGCAGTCAACTGTGGGTCACTGACCGCACTCAGCTCAGTTGTTCGCCGATCCTGACACTTGCAGTCAACTGTGGGTCGTTGACCGCACTCAGCTCAGTTGTTCGCCGATCCTGACACTTACAGTCAACTGTGGGTCGTTGACCGTACTCAACTCAGTGGTTAGCCGATCCTGACACTTGCAGTCAATTGTGGATCACTGACAGCACTCAGCTCAGTTGTTCGCTGATCCTGACACTTGCAGTCAATTGTGGATCACTGACCGCACTCAGCTCAGTTGTTCGCTGATCCTGACACATGCAGTCAATTGTGGGTCGTTGACCGCACTCAGCTCAGTTGTTCGCTGATCCTGACACATGCAGTCAATTGTGGGTCGTTGACCGCACTCAGCTCAGTTGTTCGCTGATCCTGACACATGCAGTCAATTGTGGGTCGTTGACCGCACTCAGCTCAGTTGTTCGCTGATCCTGACACATGCAGTCAATTGTGGGTCGTTGACCGCACTCAGCTCAGTTGTTCGCTGATCCTGACACATGCAGTCAATTGTGGGTGGTTGACCGCACTCAGCTCAGTTGTTCGCTGATCCTGACACATGCAGTCAATTGTGGGTCATTGACCGCACTCAGCTCAGTTGTTCGCTGATCCTGACACATGCAGTCAACTGTGGGTCGTTGACCGCACTCAGCTCAGTTGTTCGCTGATCCTGACACATGCAGTCAACTGTGGGTCGTTGACCGCACTCAGCTCAGTTGTTCGCTGATCCTGACACATGCAGTCAATTGTGGGTCGTTGACCGCACTCAGCTCAGTTGTTCGCTGATCCTGACACATGCAGTCAACTGTGGGTCGTTGACCGCACTCAGCTCAGTTGTTCGCTGATCCTGACACATGCAGTCAACTGTGGGTCGTTGACCGCACTCAGCTCAGTTGTTCGCTGATCCTGACACATGCAGTCAATTGTGGGTCGTTGACCGCACTCAGCTCAGTTGTTCGCTGATGCTGACACATGCAGTCAATTGTGGGTCGTTGACCGCACTCAGCTCAGTTGTTCGCTGATCCTGACACATGCAGTCAATTGTGGGTCGTTGACCGCACTCAGCTCAGTTGTTCGCTGATCCTGACACATGCAGTCAATTGTGGGTCGTTGACCGCACTCAGCTCAGTTGTTCGCTGATCCTGACACATGCAGTCAACTGTGGGTCGTTGACCGCACTCAGCTCAGTTGTTCGCTGATCCTGACACATGCAGTCAATTGTGGGTCGTTGACCGCACTCAGCTCAGTTGTTCGCTGATCCTGACACATGCAGTCAATTGTGGGTCGTTGACCGCACTCAGCTCAGTTGTTCGCTGATCCTGACACATGCAGTCAATTGTGGGTCGTTGACCGCACTCAGCTCAGTTGTTCGCTGATCCTGACACATGCAGTCAATTGTGGGTCGTTGACCGCACTCAGCTCAGTTGTTCGCTGATCCTGATACATGCAGTCAATTGTGGGTCGTTGACCGCACTCAGCTCAGTTGTTCGCTGATCCTGACACATGCAGTCAATTGTGGGTCGTTGACCGCACTCAGCTCAGTTGTTCGCCGTTAATGACGCTTGCAGTCAACTATGGGTCACTGACCGCACTCAGCTCAGTTGTTCGCCGTTCATGACGCTTGCAGTCAACTATGGGTCACTGACCGCACTCAGCTCAGTTGTTCGCTGATCCTGACACATGCAGTCAATTGTGGGTCACTGACCGCACTCAGCTCAGTTGTTCGCTGATCCTGACACATGCAGTCAATTGTGGGTCGTTGACCGCACTCAGCTCAGTTGTTCGCCGTTCATGACGCTTGCAGTCAACTATGGGTCACTGACCGCACTCAGCTCAGTTGTTCGCTGATCCTGACACATGCAGTCAATTGTGGGTCACTGACCGCACTCAGCTCAGTTGTTCGCTGATCCTGACACATGCAGTCAATTGTGGGTCACTGACCGCACTCAGCTCAGTTGTTCGCTGATCCTGACACATGCAGTCAATTGTGGGTCGTTGACCGCACTCAGCTCAGTTGTTCGCTGATCCTGACACATGCAGTCAACTGTGGGTCGTTGACCGCACTCAGCTCAGTTGTTCGCTGATCCTGACACATGCAGTCAACTATGGGTCACTGACCGCACTCAGCTCAGTTGCTGAACGGACGTCTTAGTTCCCTGAAAGCGAAACCTCGGATTACCCCGAACCAGCGTGATGTTGTCGCCTTTTGTGGAATGGTGGTTGTGGGTAGAATTACATCATCTTGCCTATAGCTCCTAGTGCTTAAAACGTCACGCAAATAACGGTGTTTCCCTTATAGCCATCAGGCTTAATTTTATAGATGGCGATGGTTTTATCAAGACAGCATTCTCTTTACTAGACAATTTACAACAAACAATCGGTATGAATGTCGCCAAAAATAAACAGAACATGAACATAACTATAGAAGGCAAGCATCCAAAACAAGTAGAGGAATTCAAATACCTAGGAAGTTTAATGACAAACGATAATTCTCAAACAGCAGAGATAGAATCAAGACGCAACAAAGCTTGTCAAATCATTGGACAGTTATCACCACTATTGTCCAACAAGGAAATAACTCGAGGCAAAACGAGCACTATACAATACAATCTTCATCCCAACGTTGTGCTACCAATGCCAGACCTGGACCCTAGATGCAAGAACAATAAGAAAAATAACCTTTACTGAGATTAAATGGGTTAGACGAATGACAGGAAACAGTCTGAGAGATAAGAATCAGAAATGAAGAACTGAGAAAAAAGCTAGGAATAGCCCCCGCCATAAAATATATAAGGAAACAACAGATAAAAGGGTTTGACCACGTGACAAGGCAGAAAGACAAAACACAACCCAGCGAGCCTTCAACAAACGTTGTGAGAACACCAGACCCAAGGGTCGACCACGAAAAAGATGGATCAATGGAATATTAGAAGCACTAGGAAACATAACAGCAGCAGAGGGGAACAGAAAAGCAAAAAACCGCAAATTATAAATCCCCTCGACGCTGAAAGGTCAATAAGGAAGTAAAGAGGAAGAGGACGAGGAACCGATGTGAGCCTTCAAGAAGTTGTCGTTGTGTGTTTCTGTCATGACCATCACGGACTTGCCGGAGATCAGCACGCGTCAGACAGCTGTGCCAGGTGAAGAATTTCTAACCGAGTGGGTAGTGCACTCGCTACTAACTAGATGGTTCCGGGATCAAATTGCTGATGTGGCGAATTTTTCTTTCAAAACTACATGGAGTGGGAGTTCACATAGTTTCTGAAAATGGGTACCAGTCATTTTAATTTCGAAAAATATGTCGGCTTGGCATTATACTGACCACACCACTTATAGAATATTGCTATGGTCATTTAAAAATATGGACTCTAAACACAATAATACATTAAATCATCTGTATATACATATATTTATATATATATTTATATATATAAACTAAAACCAGAACATTGGTTCTAAACGTTCCGAAATATAAAGGCTCTAATTTAATGGATTTTTATAAAAAAATGTATTTTTTGACCTAATAAGGATGTAGTTTAGTTTAATTTTGTTTAGTTCATGTTATTTTTATTGCATAACGGACAACTCCATTATGTCCTTGTGCCTTTCTCAGCACGTTGTTCATTAAGAAACATACGAGCTATACATCAGTGAAAGCACCATCAAGATGGCGTGTGCTAAATATGCACGAACTCCGAAGCACCGGCAGAGATACAATAAAGAGGAGGTCATTGAAGGAGGAATCATTTAAAACGCTTCTTCTCATAAGTGCTAATCAATTATACAAGCAATAGGAACGAGCAAAAACTAATTAAATTAGATTGTAACTGTTTTGTTGCGACAAAAACTGCAATACTCATTAAATGTTTGAAAAATAAAGGAGAGGAGGATAGACCTAAAGAAGATGATTTATTGAAACGGACATTTAAGACAAGCATCATACGCTTGACATATCACATAGCACTGGCTATAACGTTCAAGTAACCTTCGGGTCTTACTCATCATCATCATATCCCATACCGGTTGGCGTCGGCGATCATGTCCTTCCAAAATCTTCTATCTACAGTGCATCGTATCAGTTCTGTTGTTGACTGCTTTCCATGCCATAACACCAAGCCATCTAGTATTTTCTATTTATCTAGAGGAGATAAATGTTGCGGTCTTTTACTCACTCTTCTGTTCATCTCTTCTGCTGTTATGTTTCCTAGAGTTTAGAATAGTGGTGTTTTTTTTTTTTCAGTCAGTCCATCTTTTTCGTGCTCGGTCCGATTTTGGTCTGGTGGTTTCGCAGCGTTTTTTTTTTTTGGAAGGCTACGTGAGTTTTGTTTTGATTTCTCTGTCGTGTCACGTGACTACACCATTTTATCTATTGTTTATTTAAATACTCTAAGGCGGTGGTTATTCCAAGTTTTTTTCTCAGTTCTTCTAGGCGGCCTCGGTAGCCTGGTTGGGGAAACCATCGCACTAGCTACAGACGTTCGGACAACCTGTGTCAGATTTCCGCTGGAAGCGGTGTGAGTTGTACTCGTGTGGGTAAAAAGATCCCCACCACCTCGCGGTCGACCCAGCACCTGGCAATAATGAGTACCAGGGTAGCACTTTTGAAAAGTGAGCAATGGCGCCTCGCTCGAGACAGACTTACGCTGCTTGAGGCGACACTTGACAGGAGTCTCCGAAAACTTCTGGGTTAACGGCCGAGCACATATGGATGGCACCCTTTGCTAAGACGACGATTCAAGTCTCGTACGTTTACTTACTTTCTCCATTCTTCATTTCTGATCTTGTCTCTCAGCTTGTTTCCAGTCATTCCTCTAACACATTAAATCTCAGTAGAGGTTATCTTTCTTATTGTTCTTTCATCTAGGGTCCAGGACTGGCATTGGCAGCACAACGTTGGGACAAAAACTGTATTGTACAGTGCCCGTTTTGCCTCTAGAGTTATTTCCTTGTAGGACAATAGTGATGATAGCTGTCCAATGATTTGATAAGCTTTGTTGCAACTTGAGTGGGGTGTCCGGTTAGCGCAATCGATAGGCGGTTGGCTTACCACGGCAACAGCCGGGGTTCGTACCCTGGCGAGGACACCTGGGTTTTACTAATTCCCTAAAAATTAGTACCTCTGAAGTCGGAGTAAATCTGCCTGCATGGCGAGGGGCATCCTGTAATGGGATAAAACAGACTTTACACGCAAAATTCAGTCCCACAGAAACGAGCAAAACTTCGTCAGAGGTCAAAGCTGACGAAAGCGAACGAACGAACGTTGCAACTTGAGTCTATCTCTGTTGTTTGTGAATTGTCGTTTGTCACTAGACTTCCTGAGTATTTAAATTCATCTACTTGTTTTAGATCTACTTGTTTTAGTTGTCTGCCGTTTATAGTTATGTTGATGTTGTGATGTGTAGGCAAGATGAATAATTGCTTGAATTATTATTGTTATGTGTTGCGGCACATTTCTTTAATGGTTTTACAACATTAACGTTCTCTACTCTGAAGTAAACTAACACCTTTTCCGCATGCCCCGTGTGAACTCACAGGTACTGTATACCAACAATCACGAACAACAACCGTATTGTGTAGCCCTCCTTAGCTAAATTACAGATTTCAACAGTGATGCGCGTCAGACGTGTGCGGCACAGCAGTCATGCGCCGCACACACATACACATTTTGTTAAGTAAAAAATGAAGTTTTAACGGTTTTTGTCAGGAAAAAATAGGAAGATTTTCACCCAGGCTTTTGTCTGGTAAAAAGGAAGTTTTAACGTTTTTTTGTCACAGGAAAAAAGGAAGTTTTAACGGTTTTTGTCAAGTAAAAAAGGAAGTTTTAACGTTTTTTGTCACAAGAAAAAAGGAAGTTTTAACGGTTTTTGTCAAGTAAAAAAGGAAGTTTTAACGTTTTTTGTCACAGGAAAAAAGGAAGTTTTAACGGTTTTTGTCACAGGAAAAAAGGAAGTTTTAACGGTTTTTGTCACAGGAAAAAAGGAAGATTCTCACAACTTATCTAAAACCATTTAAGGTACTCTATATTATGACAGTGGCACTACATGTAATCAACTAGTCCTGCTACCAACTACTACTACATTGACCATATTGATATCTACTTAATGCTACCAGATCTTATTGAAACCTATCAAGAAAGGCATTGTGATTTTATAACGTAAAAAAAGACAATTTCTAATTTGGTAAAAATGAATAGAGAGCATTGCCAATTTTACATAATTACATGTGATTTCTTATTATAATTAAAAATGAATAAAACATTGCTATAGCCATGTGAAAAAAAATCTGTAACATATTCAGTTTCCTGAGAATTAAAAAATATTATCCAATAATTTTGTGGATGCGAGAAAAACAGAAAAAGACGTAAGAAATCGGTTTACGGGGAAAATGGGGGAAAAAACGTAAGCCGTAGGGAGCTCCTAAGAAACTTCAGAAAGAAACAATCAACATTTTATAGCACGTCATGAGAGGAGGAAAGTTGGAATACTTGGTTACAACTGGAAAAATACAAGGAAAGAGGGATCGCGGACAACAGAGAGAGAAAATACTGGATAGCTTGGTGTCATAGCATGGCAAACAGTCAACAACAGAACTGATACGATGCACTGTAGTAGGTAGAAGATTGTGGAAGGACACGATCGCCTACGCCAACCGGTACGGCACTTGATGTTGATGACGTTACTTTCAGAGTGGAACAAGAAAAAGGAATTGAACAAAAACAAATTAGGTTAGCACATATAATAATTATAAAGCCAGCAGTAGCAAATATATTCTGTTTCCAACAACAACAAGAAAATACCAAGCAATATTTATATACAAAAATACAAATTTAGGAAACTTTCTAGCAAAATAGTTCTGTTGACTGTGCTGACGATATTCTGTAAGGACATGATCGCCTACGCCAACCGGTACGGTAAATGGTGATGGTGAAGCCGTAAAATGTAACGGAAAAAAAAAAATAATAAATCTTACTGGAAAACTTACGACCAGCCAAGTCTACACACACTGCAGTCATATTTCTTTTCATTTCCCGCATATTGAATGCGCTCCTGTTATAGTTAGTCGGAGGCCCCGGTATTAAACCCGGCAAACTAATTAAAATCCATAATTTCTCAATCACCCGTGCCAGTGGAATCATCAGAATTAACATTTCATCGAATATTCAAACAAAAAAAAGAAGTTGGAGTACCTATAGTAGCAAAAACAGCACACGTTAAAAGACATAAGGCATAGTAGCATCGATAGTGAACACAGCTGAACTGTCCTTCGTCATACGATATCATCATTCATCGTAAGCAATCTGAATATCGAAACACCATCCGGATGAAACACACAGCTCACGGTGTGCACAGAGCACTAATCTCAGTAGCTCCTGCAGCAAGCCGGACTTGGAATATGAGTAAACTGCAACAATGACGCTTTCCAGACACTACCTCAAATGTTCATTGCCGCCAATCCGCCATATTGATCGGAAGTTTCCTTTCTAATTTCACTTCCTGTTCTAATTCCTTTGCAATATCTTCATTGGTGTTTAATTAAGAAGAAAATTACGGGTTTCGTATCGTGTGAGACACCCTGTATGTTAATACAGGAGCGCGTTGTAATTATAAATGCCGGTCTATGCTAGACATAATTTCATACTTTTGCTACGTAAGTAAATACGGCACATTGTTATGAATACAAATATGCACATGACCTCGATAACATGCACAATATTTGCCTAGATGTCTAGACTTCAAAAATCGATTGGGTAAAAAAAAAATGCAGCGCAGTCTATTTTAATTGGATACAATAAATATTGTATCGTTGATTTCTTTACTTTGTGTTCTTCTCTTATTTATGTATTCATTTTTAAAATATATGGTAGTGTATATATGTAAAAGTAATAAATATTGAGTCATCGAGTGTTGTCTTGCTCATTAATAAAGTTCATAACTGTCGTTACGGTAGTTATCATCAATTTTTTGTTGTAGTCTGTGAATTGGTAGGTAGGACTGGGGAATAAAGGTCGCGTGCACAATGCATTCGCCGCGAGATGTTCGGGTCAGAGATTTTTTTTCGTCCCAAATTTAAAAAAAAAAAAAAATCTGAATAAAAATTCTTAAACAGTTGGAGAAGGTGGGATATCACTTATAGGTAAAGCGAAAGTGGGAAATCACTTATAGGTAAAGCGAAAGTGGCAAATCACTTACAGGTAAAGCGAAAGTGGGAAATCACTTATAGGTAAAGATAAGGTGGGAAATCACTTATAGGTAAAGCGAAAGTGGGAAATCACTTATAGGTAAAGCGAAAGTGGGAAATCACTTGGTAAAGCGAAAGTGGGAAATCACTTATAGGTAAAGCGAAAGTGGGAAATCACTTATAGGTAAAGCGAAAGTGGGAAATCACTTATAGGTAAAGCGAAAGTGGGAAATCACTTATAAGTAAAGCGAAAGTGGGAAATCACTTATAGGTAAAGATAAGGTGGGAAATAACTTATAGGTAAAGCGAAAGTGGGAAATCACTTATAGGTAAAGCGAAAGTGGGAAAACACTTATAGGTAAAGCGAAAGTGGGAAATCACTTATAGGTAAAGGGAAGGTGGGAAATCACTTATAGGTAAAGGGAAAGTGGGAAATCACTTATAGATAAATGGAAGGTGGGAAATCTCTTATAGGTAAAGGGAAGGTGGGAAATCACTTATAGGTAAAGCGAAAGTGGGAAATCACTTATAGGTAAAGCGAAAGTGGGAAATCACTTATAGGTAAAGGGAAGGTGGGAAATCACTTATAGGTAAAGGGAAGGTGGGAAATCACTTATAGGTAAAGAGAAGGTGGGAAATCACTTATAGGTAAAGAGAAGGTGGGAAATCACTTATATGTAATGAGAAGGTGGGAAATCACTTATAGGTAAAGGGAAGGTGGGAAATCACTTATAGGTAAAGAGAACGTGGGAAATCAATTATGGGTAAAGAGAAAGTGGGAAATCATTTAGGGGTAAAGAGAAGACAGAAGATTACTTATGGGTAAAGAGAAGGTAGAAAATCGCTTATAGGTAAAGAGTGAAAAAGTAAGATTCCCTCCACATCTTACTAGGAGTATGTGTAATATGGTGTTAGTGACCATATTTTTCAACGACTACGGCACATGTTTGTTCGGTACTACGCCAGGCCGCCTTTTCTCCTCATTTTTAGAGACTGGGTGTGCCCTAGAGCCGTGTCGATCCGGAAAAATAAAACTCCGCCACTTCCGGAGATCGAACTGAGACCCTTCTGATCAGGAAGCGAGTACACTAACCACTCAACTACCGAGGCCTTATGGGTAAAATGAAGATGGAAAAATCACCTATGGGTAACACGGAATATGGAGTTCAATTCTTTAAAAGCTGAGTTATTAGTTTATCATTTCTTCCAATCTTGTTCTTCAAATACCCAAATATGAAAGAATCTTGAACACGTAGATTTATTCTGGGCATAGAACGTGATATCTACCGTCTTTACTGCCTTTTGAATACTTGAAAAACGAGATTGGAATTCAAGTCCTGGTTTTATAAAAAAATCCAGAAAGAAAAACGAGTGTTATGGCAAAACACTGATCTGTTCTGATGGGAAAAAAAGTGGAGACAAATGGGTCATCATTTTCGCCGAGCGAAAGGGTTAGCGCAAATTATTAAAGAAATGACTTCACTTCAAGCTACCAATAAAAGGGTGGAACATATATTTTCCTTTCCCCTTCGGAAGAAAAGATAGGGACCAAGATTGTACTTTCCTTCGAAGGGAAAAGATAGGGACCAAGATTGTACTTTCCCTCGAAGGGAACATATATGGACTAAGATTGTACTTTCCTTCGAAGAGAAAAGATAGGGACTAAGATTGTACTTTCCTTCGAAGGGAAAAGATAAGGACTTAGATTGTACTTTCCTTCGGAGGGAAAAGATAGGGACTAAGATTGTACTTTCCTTCGAAAGGAAAAGATAGGGACTAAGATTGTACTTTCCTTCGGAGGGAAAAGATAGGGACTAAGATTGTACTTTCCTTCGAAAGGAAAAGATAGGGACTAAGATTGTACTTTCCCTCGAAGGGAAAAGATAGGGACTAAGATTGTACTTTCCCTCGAAGGGAAAAGATAGGGACTAAGATTGTACTTTCCCTCGAAGGGGAAAAGATAGGGACTAAGATTGTACTTTCCCTCGAAGGGGAAAAGATAGGGACTAAGATTGTACTTTCCCTCGAAGGGGAAAGATAGGGACTAAGATTGTACTTTCCCTCGAAGGGGAAAAGATAGGGACTAAGATTGTACTTTCCCTCGAAGGGAAAAGATAGGGACTAAGATTGTACTTTCCCTCGAAGGGAAAAGATAGGGACTAAGATTGTACTTTCCCTCGAAGGGAAAAGATAGGGACTAAGATTGTACTTTCCCTCGAAGGGAAAAGATAGGGACTAAGATTGTACTTTCCCTCGAAGGGAAAAGATAGGGACTAAGATTGTACTTTCCCTCGAAGGGGAAAAGATAGGGACTAAGATTGTACTTTCCCTCGAAGGGGAAAAGATAGGGACTAAGATTGTACTTTCCCTCGAAGGGGAAAAGATAGGGACTAAGATTGTACTTTCCCTCGAAGGGGAAAAGACAGTCTAGGACAAAACTTGCCTTCCTGGAGAAAGTGTGAACGTGAGGAGGTGTCACGGTTCATAGAGTTGTCTCTTCTTGTCTTCAAGGGCAATGATGAGGACAAAGCCCCCATTTGTCCTCAATACCAAGGACATGGGCAATTTCCTCCTGCCCTCTTGGGAATTGCCCCCTGCCCTCATACGCCAAGTCCACTCTTATACTCAAATGAAGTGATAGGGGAGGATCTTATTGTCGTCAAGGAGAAAGAATAAAGACAAGTCTCTACTTTTCATTGGGAGAAAGGATGGATGCAAAATCCCTATTGTTCATTGGGAGAAAGGATGGATACAAAATCCCTATTGTTCATTGGGAGAAAGGATGGATGCAAAATCCCTATTGTTCATTGGGAGAAAGGATGGATGCAAAATCCCTATTGTTCATTGGGAGAAAGGATGGATGCTAAATCCCTATTGTTTATTGGGAGAAAGGATGGATGCAAAATCCCTATTGTTCATTGGGAGAAATGATGGATGCAAAATCCATATTTTTCATTACAATAAAAAAAGATAGAAGCAACATCCATACTTTTCAGTAGGATAGAGGCAAAATCTCTATTTCTCTTTGGGAGAAAGGATAGAGGCAAAATCCATACTTTTCATTAGAAAAGAGGCAAAATCCCCATTTTTCATTAGGATAAAGCATAGAGGCAAAATCTATACTTTTTAGCAGAATAGAGGCAAAATCCCTATTTTTATTTTTAGTGAAAGGATAGAATCAAATACACAACTTGCAATGGTTTACTAAATGTGTGCATCATATCCATCATCATTAACTATTAATAATCGTGTGTTCTGTTGATTCTTATTCCGTTGTTAACTTGACTATTTGTGTGTGCGAGATGAACTTCGGAACCAAAACAATCGTTCAACATGTCCACAATCTCATGTTATAGATTACGATAATTCTTCTTCAGTTTTCCTCCAATTATTACTAATCTGTGTCGTTTGGCCATAAAAGGGTGTTTAATGAACGTTGTAGCGTAGATGTCGCAGACTGAGGTATCTGCGCCTTTCGGTGCAATACATTCGACTCAACATAAACAATGTTTAGTACCTGGTTTGCTCCCCCCCTATATGTAATGGTATCCGAAAAGGCTAAATAGTTTTGTTCAGTGAAAAAAAAATTTGTAAAAAAGAGCAGGGTGTGATGTATATATAATCTATGCTCTACCAACGAGGAAATTCTCGTTGAGGCCAACACAAAAAAGGGAACTCCTAAGAAATATCAGAAAGAAACATTTTTCGGGCACATTATGAGAAGAGGAACGTTGGAATACTTGCTTACAGCTGGCAAAATACAAGGAAAGAGAGATCGCGGACAACAAAGAGAGAAAATACTGGATAGCTTGGTGTCATGGCATGGAAAACAGTCAACAACAGAACTGATACGATGCACTGTAGATAGAAGATTGTGGAAGGACATAATCGCTTACGCCAACCGGTTGGCACATGATGGTGATGTAGCAAAATATAATATGACGTGCCAAAAGACGCAACATACTAAGTGCATTCAGAATGTAATGCATCACATCGGTTTTCTCGGAAACTGCTAATTCAAAAAGTATGATATTTTTACACATTATATATGGATATGTCATGTACACATCGATATCATTCAAACATAATCCCCATCCACTTGTACAGCTTTATGCTAACGCGCAACAAATGCATGTACTCGTAGTCTGTACCAGTCTTTATCGCGCAGCCATTTATTCACGGCATGAATCACTCCTTCTTCATCTTCAAACCTTGCTCCACGGAGCGCATCTTTAAATGGACTAAAGAGATGGAGATCAGACGGAGCCAAATCAGGGCTGTATGGTGGATGGAGGAGTACAGTCCAACCCAATCTGGTGATTGCTTCCGGTCTTGTCAGACTTGTGTGAAGGCGCGCATTGTCGTGAAAGAGAACCAGGCCCGACTAAGGACATGTTCGGAGTGCAATGATGATGACCCGCAAATAACTCAATGACCAGGTCTGCTGTATTCTTGTGCGGCCGAACTCTGTGAAAACGTTGATTGTGTTTTTCTTTCACTGTCTAAGCTTGCGAATTGATGTTCTCACCTCTTGGAATGACATCACCAATAATCAAATCTTTAATATCCCAAAAGACAGTGACCATGACCTTTGTAGCTGAAGGTTTTTTTTTTTTTTATCTTTCTTCGTGGTGAGTGCGGATGATGCCACTCCATTGACTGTCTTTTTGTCTCAGGTTCAAAATGATGTGCCCATGTTTCGTCACCTGTAACAATCTTAGCCAGAAAGGTCTCTCCATGAACATTGAAACGCTCCAACAGTTCAGAAGAAATTGCTTTTCTTTGAAATCAGGGCTCATATGTGAGATTTCGTGGAACCCATCTTGCACAAACCTTAGAGAATCAGAGAGTTTTTATTGCACCTGCAAGTGCATTTGCACTACCAATGCAGACTGACAACTTTAAGGCCAGTTGTGATGCGCCTATCAGCAAAAATAATGCCCTGAGCTCATTTTAACATCTTTACTGTGACCTTCCAGTAATGTCGTAAGAGGCGACTAAGGAGGTTGATCGATGGCTTGACAAGCTGTCATTGTAAAAAGTATTGTTATGGAAACAGCGCCATAGATTTTAGAGCAGTGATCGCTGCAATATGTGCCACTTTGGCACGCAAGATTTCTGTTTTTGAGATTGTGGTTCTGCCCTATGTGCCGTCTTCGGCTCGAAAGGACAATAGATAGATTGGTGGCTGTGGCACGCCGTCCACAGCGCGGCCGATCAAGAAACTCCATAATCTCTGCTTTCTGATTCTTTTATTCTCGGAACCCAGCGACTTACTGTGCTCATGTCGGCTGTAATACTCCCATACACATCACATAGGCACTTGTGAATGTTCACAACAGTTTCCTTCTCTAAAGCGAGAAATTCTATCACAATTCGCTGCTTATAACGCAAGTTGCTGCTAACATGCTCAACTTCAACGGTTTAGTGCAGTTATATTATTTGGCTGATTTCAGTTGAATTTGATGTACACAATCAACACATGCCATATTTAAAGTTTGCAAAATTTCATGCTTTAGTTTTATTATTAGCTGAGAAAACCGATGTGGTGCATTACCTTTTGTACGCCCCTCGTACATCAGCTCGTACATCACTCCTGCATCAGCTGCGTTGTGTAAATTACGATCAAACACAAGCCCATTTTACGACCAGAGCGTAAGAAAAACAATAAAATGGAAAATAATAATTCTTTTTGTTTTCTTCTTAGTGTAGTTTCTTATTATCAAGTTCTTCTTAATAAGAGAAGTGTTTCATGCTCTCTGGTGATGTCTCCATGTCGAAAGTTGGCTACCATGGAGCGCCATTTTACTCTATCTCTTGTCTTGATGATGCACAAAGATGAATAGGTTCACCTGTCCATCTTTTGATGTTACCAGCCCAATTAGTCTTGGTCTGCCCCTGCCTAGTCTACCTTGTACCTTCCCTTCCAAGATGACGTTCAGTCGGGTATTGTGTCTCAAACACATTCCAATTATCTTGTTCTAAATGTGTTACGTAGTTCTTTTTTTTCATTTTCAGCTGAATCATAACTTTCTTGTTTGTCTTCTTTTCCTCCCGTCCAATTATCATTATTTTTCTATAGATCCACATTTCAAAGACTTCAATTTTCTGCTCTGTTTTCATATTTAATGCCTACGTTTCCTTAGAATAATGTTGAGTAAATATAGCATTTTACAATTCGTAATTTTAGTTCTGATGTTAATTGCTTTGATGTTAATATACTTTTCATGTCCTAAACTTTGCTATTTGCCATTCCAATTCTTTTCTTTATTTATTTGTTATAGTTTCCACTATTTGTTTGATGTGTCCCAGATAGCTATGTCCTTGAATTCTTTTTAGGCTCTGTTTATCTACTTCAATATTCACTTGAATATTTTGTGTATTTTCTCTGCTAATAATTATAGTTTTAGTCTGATTTTTTAAATATTTATATCCAAGCTATATTCTTTACTTGTGTTGTTTATTTTGTTCACTAGTTGTCCTAGTTCTTCTGCCATTAATACAGTATCATCAGCATCATCATCATCATTATCATCATCAAGTACCGGGCCCACTGGATACGTGATCATGTCTCTCCTAAACTGTCGATCTCGACAGTTATTTATCATTTCTGTTGTTGACCTTCTGCCAAGCCAATCTCTTAAGCTGTCTGGTATTTTCTCTCTTTGCTTCCCTCTATCTCTTCGTCCCTCAATTTTTCCAGTTGTTACGATATATTCCAGTTGTTCTCTTCTCATTAATGGTCAAAAAAATAATGATTGTTTCTTCCTAATATTGGAAATTAGCTCTCTTTTTACTTTTACCTCTTTCAGAACATTTTCATTTCTCTTCATAGCTGCCCTTGGTATTCTCAACATTCTTCTGTAAAACCACATTTCTACAGACTTCATTGATTTTCTTTTCTGTTGTCTTATTTTCTCATCAGCATATCTTAGATTATTCATTATATATACATTCATGTTAAGTCTACTCCTGGTAGGATAGCTCAGTGGTTAGTGAACTGGAATACAAAGAACAAATGGTCGGGTCCGATCCTGATCGACGGCTTCTGTGTACACCCAGCCTTAAATGGGTCCAGATTTTTTTTCTGGGAAGGTAGAGCGACACGGGCGTAATACCGACCACGTAACCCCAAAAATCGCGTGACGAAGGTTTGTAAAAAAAAGTATGGTCATAAACACCATATTCCCTCTACGTCACCTGTCGTGACGGAGCTCGTTACTTTATCACATATTTATTTTACTACTACTGGCATTTCCTTGATGTCTTTAAGGATCCCCTCAGTGTGTATGTTCAATAGGCGTGGTGAAAAAATGCAACTTTGTCTTCATCATTATTGAGTGCCGTCTCCGCATCAAAGGTTGCCTACCATGGAGCGCCATTCCGTTCTGTCTCTTGCTATGATGGTGTAGGTTGTCATGTTACTTGTCCATGTTAGTCTTGATCTGCCTCTTTTACCTTGTATTTTCCCCTCCAAGATTACTTTTAGTTGGCTGTTGTGTCTTTTAAAATTCCCCCAAAATCGCATTTGTCTTGTTTGGATTGTATTTAGTAGTTTATTTTTATTTTTAGTTGTTTTAAGACTCCATCTTTTGTTTTTTTTTTCTTTCCATCCAATTCTACCTATTCTTCTATATATCCACATTTTAAAGGCTTCAATTCTCTGTTCTGTTTTCTTGTATAATGTCCATGTTTCTGCACCATATAGGAATGTTGAGAAGATGTAACATTTTGCTATTCTTAGTTTTAGCCCTGGTGTTATTTGTTTTGATGTTAGTATGCTCTTCATGGCATTAAAATTACTTTTTGCCATTCCTATTCTTTTATTTATTTCAGTTTTCCATTTTCCATCACTGGTTATGGTATGCCCAAGGTAGTTGTAGTTCTGAACTGTCTCCAGGTCTGTTCCTTCAACTTTCATATCCACCTATAGGTTTTGAGTATTTCCTTTGTTTATGATCATACTTTTCGTCTTTTTGATAATCTTATGTAATCGATATGTTTTTGCTTGTCATGTTTAATTCGTTAAATAATTGTTGTAGATCTTTAGGATTTTCTGCTAGTAGTACAGTATCATCAGCATATCTTAGGTTATTGATTATCTTTCCATTAATTTGTAGGCCTGGCATCTCTCAGATGTTTTTAAAGATTTGCTCAGAGTATAGATTGAACAAGCTTAGTAATAAGATGCATCCCTGTCTTACTCCTCTTTTTGTATCAATGGGTGCAGAGTTCACTTTCTTATATTTTATTATTGCTTTTTGCTCCCAGTATGATCATCATCATGTGCCATAACGGTTGTCGTAGACGATCATATCCTTCCACAATCTTCTATTTACAGTGCATCGTATCAGTTCTGTTGTTGACTCTCCTTTTATTTTGCCAGTTGTAACCAAGCATTCCAACTTTCCTCTTCTCATGATGTGACCAAAAAATTTTGATTGGTTGTTTCTGATGTTTTTTATGAGCTCTCTTTTTGTGTTGGCCTCTTTGAGAACTTCCTGATCGGTCTTTTTAGCTGTCCAGGGAACTTTCAACATTCCTCTGAGAAATCCCATCTCTGTGGCCTCTAATTGTCTTTTCATATGTTTGTCTTCTGTCCATGATTCGCTTCCATAGGTTATAATTGTTTCTATATAGCACCAATAAACTATTTTTCTCATTTCTATTGACAAAGATGTATTGTATAAGATATTTTTCATTTTCTGAAATAAAAGTATTAATTCTCCCAGTATAAATTACATATTATTCGTGTGTCTGTGTCATATCTATGTATGATGTCTCTAGCTCTGGCTTACTCCTATTTATATACCAATAGGTTCACGAGTTCTCATTGATGTATATTATTACCACTGTTTGTCCCCTGAATGCCTGAACAAATTTAGTCTCTAAAGATTCACCGCGTATTTTGTTTCCAAATTTATTTATATTGGGGGAAAGTGTGGGACAATTGTCGGTTCCTTGTAGTCAGTACACCTGACATGCTCGTACATGCTAGGCTGCGTCACGACATATTTGTCATTTTTTCCGAGTGCTGTAAACATATCTCTTCCTTTGAATTGATTCACTGATTATCGCCTCGGAAGTTTCCCTCTATAATAATATTCATTTATTATTATTTGTCTCCAGTCTTAACCACTGGAAACTACTATTCGTGCTGTTTCGTCCTAAATTTTTGTCTGCAACGCAAGTATTCAGCCCTACCCTATCCGGGAGATACTTGTCTTAACAGGAAAAATATTTCCGAGCTGTGATCGCAACCATATGCTATAGTCATGGGAAAGCCTTCGCGAAAGGACCTTGCCTACGAAGCTAATTTTCAAGTTAGCTGAGTGGCAGTGTTCCCTAGCGTTTGGCTTTTCGTGGCAAGGCGCTGTGCCACTGAGTACGGGTTCGATCCTGCCTTGGTCCATATTTTTTTCTGTTGTTGATTATTTGTCATTTTTTTCCGAGTGCTGTAAATATACCTCTTCCTCTGAATTGATTCGCTGATTATCGCCTCGGATGTTTCCCTCTATAACAATATTCATTTATTATTATTTGTCTCCTGCGTCACATGTAGTCCGGCTTTGAACACAGATATTTATTGCGGCGTCGTATTGGAGTCATAAAAAGTTGACCGTCAAATCTTCAATTTCCTGTTGGCAAAAAAAACCCACTCAGAACATCACTATCCTTGTTTATATACATGTCTAAGACGTATTTATAATACATTTCCTCCCCTTATTTAATAGCTCAACAATTACCCACAATCTTCGTCTTACTGCTCGATGTTAAACATAAAACTCACGACAATACCTTCAAACCTCGCCCACTACTCGCGCCGGATGAAGTGATAATCACCCTCCGAGCTGAGAGATTTAATCTCACCAGTTTCCTTCTCTGCGGCGCGCCTTAACGACCTTTCCCACCTCCGCCCTTCCAGGTGTTGCATTCTGTTCTTTATCTTACCTGCCATCTGTCTTCCTGGACAGTAGATCACCATTTACCTGTTGGGATCCGGCCAATTTACCAGCACCGTAATTAAAATTAGAATTCTCTGTTTTCCAGCGATAAATGGATTCTGGTCGCTGTGGTTGAAGAAGGCGTTTCAAAGTTTAATCGGAACAATCTCGAGGTGTTGTCCACGGTGTTGTCCACGGTGTTTTCCGTCAAATCCAATATACAAGGGTTTAACAATTGAGTCCGGAATATATAAAATAGCCGCAGTGTGGGAAAAAGAGAGGAACAATCGTGATTTATCTCTAGAACAACTGCTCCACCGAGGACTGGAAGTGAAATAGATGAACCTCTAGTAGATAGGACTTAATTATTGAAACTGATATTGGACTTTCACAGGTTCGTAAAGGAGAAACGGTAAACGTCAGGATTTGTGGGGTAGAGTGGTATCTGGTTGTTTTCATGGCAGTCACCACCACAATTTGGAGCCGCGATAGCTCAGTGGTTAGTGAACTGGACTACAAAGGACAAGAGGTAGGGTTCGATCCCAACCAACGGCTTCCGGGTTCACCCAGCCTTAAATGAGTACCGGATTTTTTTCTGGGAAAGTAAAGCGGCACGGGCATAAGACCGACCACATTACCCCAAAAATCATGTGCTGAAGGTCTGTACAATTTATTGTCACTAAAACCATATTCAGTGGAAGAGATCGATTACTTTATCTTGGAAGTCACATTGATCGAGAAGTGGATACAAGCAAAGAAATTAGAATCAGAATAGCTAAAGCAGCAATGTCTTTCAGAAGCCTTGAAAAGTTGTGGAAATCAAAACTCATCAGCACAAACACAAAACTTACACTATTCAAATCAAATGTACTATCAACCCTTACGAATACTTGTGAAAGCTGGAAAACAACAAGAGATTTAGAAACAAAGTTGAACGCATTCGAAAATAAATGTCTAAGGAAAATACTTGGTACAACGTGGAACGAATTCAAATCAAAAGAGGAAATTAGAGAAATCGCCAATCAACCACTAATATCTTCAGTAATAAAGAAAAGACGATGGTTATATGTTGGACATGTGATGAGAAGAGATAATAACCGAATAGCAAAGCAAGCCCTCATGTTGGAAACAACAGGTAAGAGAAAAAGAGGAAGACCCAGAGAGACACTGAGAAGAACAGGCAAGAGCAGCAGCATTCTGCTCCCTCAATGAGATAGAGCTGCTTGCACAGAACAGAGACAAATGGCTAGATTTGATAAAATATCTTTAAAAGAATTGAAAACTGCTAGAACAAATATTCAGATAAGAGAAGTAGTATCTTGGTCTACGCCCTATGGGCCAGCTACGGCTCAAATGGTCAATAGGTAGGTAAGTAGGTAGGTAGGTAGGTAGGTAGGTAGATAGATAGATAGATAGATAGATAGATAGATAGATAGATAGATAGATAGATAGATAGATAGATAGATAGATAGATAGATAGATAGATAGATAGATAGATAGATAGATAGATAGATAGATAGATAGATAGATAGATAGATAGATAGATAGATAGATAGATAGATAGATAGATAGATAGATAGATAGATAGATAGATAGATAGATAGATAGATAGATAGATAGATAGATAGATAGATAGATAGATAGATAGATAGATAGATAGATAGATAGATAGATAGATAGATAGATAGATAGATAGATAGATAGATAGAACACCATATTCCCTATACGCCACTTGGCGTGACGCGGCTGTTTACTTTTATTTTACTTTACCACCACAATTTGTGAAAGGGAGCCACCATAGCTCAGTGTTTAGTGAACTGGACTGCAATGGACAAGAGGTAGGGTTTGATCCCAACCGACGGCTTCCGGGTTCACCCAGCCTTAATGGGTACCTGATTTTTTCAGGGAAAGTCAACGACACGGGCGTAATACCGACCACATTACCTTAAAAAATCATGGGCCGAAGGTCTGTAAAATATATGGTCACTAACATCATATTCCCTATACGCCACTTGGCGTGACGGGGGTACTTTACTTTTTTAACCACAATTTGTGGTTCACTGTCTTGCTTTAACACAATGACTACTAAAGGAAACGATAGTCCAGGGGTAACGGCACCAAGATGCAGAGAGATAGACTGTTGCATAGCTGATGATAATAATGACAATTTTTTAGAAAAAGATTTTTTTATAAAGTGCTATGGTAACAGCATTATAGCGTTCACACCTTCTTAAAGCTGTTTCCATAGCACTTTTTTTCTCATTAATTTTAAAAATTGAAATGATAGTCCACTTCGTCATCCTTCCTTAAATGGACGTTAAAGTTATCGAGTTATTAGCGGGTCATCATCATTGCACTCCGAACATGTCCACAGATGCTCAGATCCCCTCCCCAACAAATCTCAAAGTGTCCAGCGACTGACGACTCCAGGTCTGTGTTGGTTCATTAATGATGGATCTTAAATTGGCCCAGCAATATTCGTTGGGTTTTCGTTTATTTGCACATTTCGGCCCAACACAGCCGACATCATCATGACATTTTTTAAAATACATAATTGCCCTCCCTACTCACTTGTAGTCTGTTTCCTGGATCTTTACTGGGAGTTGGAGCAGGTTCTTGATGAATTTATTGCTTCTGACACATTTAATCAGCTATAGGTCTCTGACCAAGCTATTGATCGCTGATTCAGCTATAGGTCGCTGACTGCATTCAGCTCAGTTCCTATACGGTAGGTCCATCCACCACATTATACGGTAGGTCAACCCACCCACATTATACGGTAGATCAACCCACCCACATTATACGGTAGATCTAACCACCCACATTATACTGTAGGTCAACCCACCCACATTATACGGTAGGTCAACCTACCCACATTATACGGTATGTCAACCCACCCACATTATACGGTATATCTACCCACCCACATTATACGGTAGATCTACCCACCCACATTATACGGTAGGTCAACCCACCCACATTATACGGTAGATCCACCCACCCACATTATACGGTAGGTCCCACAAACCCCATTTATACTCCAAGTAGTCGGTATCGCTCCCACATTCTTCCTCTCTCACTCCATCTGATTAAAAAGAGATATATTTCCTGAAGCCATTATAAGAGACTCGATCAACCCGGTACGTGTTATTTTGGAAACAAAATTCATGACTCTTGTAACCGAAGCCCGTCAGCCTCTATTATTATTTACATCATCTTCATCATCATCATCAAGTACAATGCCTGCTGGCGTAGGTAGTCATGTCTCTCCACAACTTTCAATCTTGACAGTTATTTATTATTTCTGTTGCTTCTATCAAGCCATTCTCTTAACTCTTTCCGTACGTTTCGAAGCATCATGCGCCATGCCGATTTCCGTCATGTACGTTTAGCCGCACAGTGCGTCACTCTCAATTTGATTAATGTAAACCGTTATCATACCATATTCTTTTTACGAGTTTTGTTTCATCTTGGTATTGGTGATATATATTTCCTGTTCAATTATCTAAAAATGCATATATAATATATTAAGTGTAAGATACATTTATACATGTAGATAATATTTTAAAACATTAAAAATTTGGCCACTGAAATTTCTACCGCTAAATTGATAGAAACCATCCGTACTGAAAGGGTTAAGCTGTCTGGTGGTATCTTTTCTCTTTGCTTCCCTCTATCTCTTCATCCCTCAATTTTCCTAGTTGTCACAATATAATGCAGTTGTTCCCTTCTCATTACATGGCCAAAAATGATAATTGTTTATTCCTAATATTGGGAATTAGCTCCCTCTTCGCTTTGGCCTCTTTCATAACATTTTCATTACTCTTCTTAGCTGCCCATGGTATTGTCAACATTCTTATGACTGGCTCTACATAAAATTTACGAACTCATTTTCTTTGTGCTATTGTCAAAAATTGATTGCACAGTATCTTCCAAATTTTTTTGGAAAGTTGCTTTTCCCTGTGCCATTTTGCATATTTACATAATTGAGGCGAATCACCTCATTGTATGTAACGAGTTGAACACAGAATATGGTGGCAATTTTACATATGAGAACAACACAAAACTATGGACGTGACAGACTACACTCGGCATTCCCCAGAAAACAATGAGAACAAAAACAAACGGACCCAGGAAAGGAAATATAATCTAACTAAATTTATACATATATATATATATATATATATATATATATATATATATATATATATATATACCGCTTTAAAGTTTAAAGTAGCGCCGCAATTATTTGCCTTTCCTTTTGTTGGAATCGATCCGCGGCTTGTTATGGATATCAAATTTAGCAAACTTTAACTCAATAAGATTATAATTCACTACCACCTGGCAATCACGTATTCTGGCAGCATCTTTATCAAGATCACATGAATCGAAGAGAGTTGGTAATCCAGGAACTAAAACATGCCACTGAGAAGTCGGATATATCGGGTAACAAAACCACATATTTTACAACGAAGCAGTAAACTGTATGCTGTGTTCCCAGGCGGGCGCCGCGCTCCCTAGGAGCGTCAAGAAGTTAAAGTGTTGGAACTATTGTCTCCAGAGATTTTCATTTCTGATGACCAGATTACTTCCTTTTTGCAAAGCTCTGTATATAAACATGTTCATTGCAACGCTGTTGTAATACCTCCTTTTGCAAAGCTCTGTATATAAACATGTTCATTGCAACGCTGTTGTAATGCCTCCTTTTGCAAAGCTCTGTATATAAACATGTTCATTGCAGCGGTGTTGTAATACCTCCTTTTGCAAAGTTCTGTATATAAACATGTTCATTGCAGCGCTGTTGTAATACCTCCTTTTGCAAAGCTCTGTATATAAACATGTTCATTGCAGCGCTGTTGTAATACCTCCTTTTGCAAAGCTCTGTATATAAACATGTTCATTGCAGCGCTGTTGTAATACCTCCTTTTGCAAAGCTCTGTATATAAACATGTTCATTGCAGCGCTGTTGTAATACCTCCTTTTGCAAAGTTCTGTATATAAACATGTTCATTGCAACGCTGTTGTAATACCTCCTTTTGCAAAGCTCTGTATATAAACATGTTCATTGCAACGCTGTTGTAATACCTCCTTTTGCAAAGCTCTGTATATAAACATGTTCATTGCAACGCTGTTGTAATACCTCCTTTTGCAAAGCTCTGTATATAAACAAGTCCATTGCAGCGCTGTTGTAAAGGCGTTCATCATCATCATTGTGCCTAATGCCGTCTCCGCATCGAAGGTTGGCTCCATGGAACGCCATTCCACTCTGTATCTTGCTTTGATGGTGCAGATTGTCATAGGCTGAGTTGTCCATCTTTTGATGTTACTTGTCCATGTTAGTCTTTATCTGCCACTGCCTCTTTTACCTTGTATTTTCCCTTCCAATGTTACTTTTAGTAGGCTGTTGTGTCTTTTAACATGCCCCCAAAATTTCTTTTGTCTTTTTCTAATTGTGTTTATTAGTTCTCTTTTCATTTTTAGTTGTTTTAAAACTTCATCGTTTGTTTTCTTGTTTTTTTTCTTTCCATCCAATTCTACCTATTCTTCTATAAATCCACATTTCAAAGGTTTCAATTTTCTGTTCTGTTTTCTTGTCTAATTTCTATGTTTCTGCACCATACATGCATATTGAGAAGATGTAACATTTTGTTATTCTTAGTTTTACCCTGGTGTTATTTGTTTTGATGTTAGTATATTTTCATGGCATTAAAATTACATTTTTGCCATACCTATTCTTTTGTTTATTCCAGTTTTACACTTTCCATCACTGGTTATAGTATGTCCCAGGTAGTTGTAGCTCTGAACTGTCTTCATGTGTATTCCTTTAACTCTAATATTTATTTGTAGGTCTTCCTCCTCTGCTTTACCACCATCATGAAATGGTCTCATTTTGTAATGTAACTTAACTATGATCATAAGGAAAGAAAATTCTCAAGACCTCCCAGATTGAAATGGACAAAAAGGTAATTGCCCACTTGCCATCGGATCAACAACAAATCAGTCAGTTCGTTTTTACTAGCTGTCATTGTAAAAAGTATTGTTATGGAAACAGCGCCATATATTTCAGAGCAGTGATTTCTGCAATAAGTGCCACTTTGGCACGCAAGGTTTCTGTTTTTGAGATTGTGGTTCTGCCCTATGTGCCGTCTTCGGCTCGAAAGGACAATAGATAGATAGATAGATAGATAGATAGACAGACAGACAGACAGACAGACAGACAGACAGACAGACAGACAGACAGACAGACAGACAGACAGACAGACAGACAGACAGACAGACAGACAGACAGACAGACAGACAGACAGACAGACAGACAGACAGACAGACAGACAGACAGACAGACAGACAGACAGACAGACAGACAGACAGACAGACAGACAGACAGACAGACAGACAGACAGACAGACAGACAGACAGACAGACAGACAGACAGACAGACAGACAGACAGACAGACAGACAGACAGACAGACAGACAGACAGACAGACAGACAGACAGACAGACAGACAGACAGACAGACAGATAGATAGATAGATAGATAGATAGATAGATAGATAGATAGATAGATAGATAGATAGATAGATAGATAGATAGATAGATAGATAGATAGATAGATAGATAGATAGATAGATAGATAGATAGATAGATAGATAGATAGATAGATAGATAGATAGATAGATAGATATATTATGTAAACGATAAGCGTATCCTCTAAGTAAGTAAAGTCAAGTGAATATAATCTTGTGTAATTAGGCAATTTTTTTAAATTGACAACTACAAACTCGATGTCGTTCAGCAGTGCAGCTACCTGGGGCCTATCATCAACGGTAAACTATCTTAAGATATAGAAACTGGCACCAGCATTGATAAAGCTGCTACCCACCTTCGCCTGCCTTTCTAGACGTGCTTGGCAATACAGCAAACTGACAAGTACAAACAAAGGCCGCAGTTTACAATGCCTGCATCATAATTAGCATTTTATATGGCAGCGAATCATGGAGAACTTAAGCAAAACAATAGAGAAGGCTAAATGCATTCCATATGTCAGCATCTAGATGGTGCAGATATTAGGGATCGTATTCTTGGTATCACCTGGAAGGACAAAGTGCCAAACATGGGGGAAGTCATCACTCGTAGAAGCTTCCCGAACCTCTACATACTGCTGAAACAAAGTAGGTTACGCTGCCTTGGCGCCTACATCTAATTGATGATGGCCGCATACCAAAAGGATTGCTTTTGGACAACTAACAGATGGCAAAAGAGCTGGGAATGGGGGGCACTGAAAACTCCGATTTATAGACAGGTGTAAACGTGACATGAAGACTCTGAACATAAACCCTGCGGCCTGGGAGTCATAGATGTAGACCACAATCTTTGGAAAAACACTCTAAAGCTCCAACTCAAACAATGAAGCAGACTGATTCATAGAAAAAAGATAATAGACAGCGAAAGAAATGAGAAAAATACTATTTCCTGAGGGTGTGGACCTACAAAATCCATAGTCACCTATAACGCTCGGAGACTACAGTGTAATTGCGGTGTAATGTTAATTTTAAGTAATGTTACTTTTTGTATTCTAAATCCCACTTTCCACTTATTGTTCGCTAAAACAAACATTTCTGACCCACTTACAAAAGTAAACACAAACAGTTACACGTGACTTTCAGCTAACGCGCGACTAAAATCAAAATCACACATCCAAAGACCACAATTACAAAAACCACGCGTACATAAACTACACAAACAAATGCATGCAAAGACCACAATTACAAAAACCACGCGTACAGAAACTACACAAACAAATGCATGCAAAGACCACAATTACAAAAACCACGCGTACAGAAACTACACAAACAAATGCATGCAAAGACCACACAAACACGCGGGTTATTAAAACAGTAACAGCATAGACCAGGAAGAAGCAGCAAACAATCAGATTAATTAGTTCTCTTAATGATGTTCTCAGCAATTTCTCAGACAGGTTATGCCTCATTAACCATTATTAAGACAAAGGTGACTATAATGCGCACATCATCAGTTAAATCGGTCATGTATTTAATTTTTGGTTTCTTTTTTTCTTTCTTGTGCAATTTTGTTTTTGTTTTTTTTTACACAAAGAAATTTTTTAATTATTTTTGTTTTAGTTGCCGCGTTACGAATGGTTTATTTGTTTGTCATTTATTTAATTAGTTGTCAATTTATTTGTTTAGTGATTTGGTTTTTTTTTAAAAAGTTGGTTTGTTGATTAATTACTCTCTGTTAACATAACTGATTTCATTCAGGTGCTAAGTCCTTTCAGATAGATAGTGATTAGTAAAGGTCAAGTACGAGACTTGAATACTTGAATACTTGAGGCGTCTTAGCACGCGAGTTTTCACCCATATGTGCTCGACCGCCCATCCAGAAGTGCGCGGAGACTTCTGGACAGTGTCGCTTCAAGCATCGAAACTCGAGATTCGATTCGAGGCGGCATTCCTCACCTTCCCAGAGTACTACCCTGGTACACATTTCTGCCATCAGCTGGGTCGACCGCGGGGGTATTTTTTTCCTACCATGTATACAATTCGCAATGCTTTCAGCTGGAATCGGACACGGGTGTCCGAACGTCGGTTGGTGAGCCCAACTAGACTACCGACGTCCCCGACATGTGATAAGTATACATGATGATGGTTTCAATGACTTTGTTTCATTTTTTTTGTGTGGTGTAATTTTTTTTTTAATTTACGAAGCTGGTAATATTTGATCAGTGATGTTAAGAAAACAGGAGACTGTTAACATTTTATTAATGAAAGTAGGAAAATAGGCTGATAATATTGTGTCAATGATAATATGAAATTAAGGTTCTGGTAGTATTGTATTACAGAAAGTATGAAAATAGAAAGTTGACAGTTTGCTATCGATGATAATATGAACATTGACTCATAGAACTAGGCTGGTAGTTTTTTTTCACACACAAAAAATGGACCGATAACATGCAAAAGTGGAGTTATAACAAGAGAACCTGAGAATTTTCAATAACAGACACAAAAATAATCAAAGTGGGCTTACAATACGAAGTGGACTGATAATATATTAAAAGTGAACAGATCTTTTTCTGCTTCTTTTTTCTTTTCACTGATATCTAAAAGGTGTCGTGGTTTATATCATTTGCGTTCTTGAGCTGCTCGAACTGTCTGAATTAGTGACTTTCCTTTGTTGTTACATGTCTCTGTCACTGCATCTATCCATCTTCTTCTGGGTCTTCCCCTTGGTCTTTTTCCATGCATTCTCGAGAAGAACGCCCTTGATGGTGATTGGTAAGGATTCATTCTGACCAGGTGGCCAAATCATTTAAGTTGTTGTTCTATATATTATTGGCAGGGTTTTGTTCCTACTATTTTGCTTATGGTTTCATTTGGTATTCTATCTCTTCTTGTGTTGTTTGTTACTTTTCTCAAGCATCGCACCTCACATGTATTGATCTTTATTAAATGTTTTAAAAGTGAACAGATAGTATGTTTTTTTTAATGACTGACAACATCAAATGTGCACTAAATAAATGGAAACCTAAGTTATCAAAATTACACAAACGGACTGACAACAACATCAAATAGACTTTACAAATAAATAACTGGAATGTCAACATGAAATACTGAAGTGATAAACGTCAGAAAGTAAACTGACAACATTTCAGAAGTAAATCACCACAAAAAAGTGAATCATATCATTGTAACATATATAGAGACTACACCGTATGTGTTTGTTTGAGCCCGCGTGCAACGGTAAATCGACTATTCCGAGATGACACGGTTTGTCGATTTTCTCATTAATTTTTTTGCATTCCTTCTAATTTCTCATAACTGCCTCCTGTATGTGTCGCTTATTGATGACAGCGATAACCCCAAATCCAATTTTTTATTATTACTATTGCATATGAGGACGATCGAAGATGGTTACAAATGTCCTATTTAAACAGACATCCACAGCTCAGGTATGACACACAGCAGATGGAATGGGTTGTTGACATTTCGCTCGTTTTTCAATGAGCACGTTTTTCGTGATTGTTCCCGGACAATTTCAAGAAGAAACGTTCATTGACGGAGAAACGGTCGCCAAATGTGTGCATGGCGCTGAATTGGGCATATCAGCATGGGGCCATGTGTTTCGTTGCTTAGTTCGCTCGCTTTAGTTTCCTTTAATGGAAAAGTGGTTACACTTTATTTATAACACGGGCTAGGAAGTAAAAAGTAAAGTAAAGTACCCCCGCCACGCCAAGTGGCGTATAGGGAAATATGGTGTTAGTGACCTTATATTTTACTGTCATGATTTTTGGGGTAATGTGGTCGGTATTACGCCCGTGCTGCTTTACTTTCCCCAAAAAAATCCGGTACCCATTTAAGACTGGGTGAACACGGACGCCGTCGGTTGGGATCGAACCCTACCCCTTGTCCTTTGTAGTCCACTTCACTAACCACTGAGCTATAGCGGCCTCCCTCGGGATAAGAAGTAGTTAATGTTAAAAAGATTACTTTTTAAAAAATTTGATTAAATTATTATTAGTGGTAGGGGTAGTAACAGCAGCAGAGGCATATCAGCAGTGGTAGAATAAGTTGTTGTTGCAACAGTTATGTTATGTTATGTTATGTTATGTTATGTTATGTTATGTTATGTTATGTTATGTTATGTTATGGTAGTTGTGTTTAAGTCGTAAACAGCACACCATAGATGATGTAAATAAAAAAACAAATGGCTCTCCACGTTCGACGAATGATTACTGTTATACTTCCAGTATCGTCAGACTTTGCACAAGTTCCGTAGCGTGTCTCCAACTCATCCCTACTCGTAACAAGTCTTTCAATCTCATCTCAGCAAAGGATACGACGGTCTCTATTGGGTTTTTCTCTTATCAGATATTGTAATTTCTGTTGCCAGTGGTAGTAGTAGTAGTGGTGGTGGTAGTGGTGGTGGTGGTAGTAGTAGTAGTTGTAGTAGTGGTGGTGGTGGTGGTAGTAGTAGTAGTGGTGGTGGTGGTGGTAGTAGTAGTGGTGGTGGTGGTGGTAGTAGTAGTGGTGGTGGTGGTAGTAGTAGTAGTAGTAGTAGTAGTAGTAGTATCTTAAAAGCCTTGATATCACGACTTGCAGACAAGAATAAAACAACTCGTCTACGCTTACTGAACTCCCTTGCACACAATCCTCATCTCAACGTTGTGCTACCAATGTCAGACCTGCACTCTAGACTGATGAACAGAAATAAAAATAACCACTACCGAGATGAAATATGTTATGACTTTTGACAGGAGATAGAGACAGAGCCTGAGAGATAAGCTCAGAAAATTGATCTTCAAATGAAGAGCTGAGAAAAAAAAGCTTGGAATAATTCTGTGACATAATATATAAAGAAAGAACAGATAAAATGATTTGGTCACGTAATAAGTCAGAAAGGCCAAAACACAACACAACGGGCATTTAGTAAACGTTGCGAGAACCAGATTCATGTGATGACCACAAACAAGTTGGATTGATGACATTTTAGGTAAACTAGGAAATATAACAGCAGCTGAGGCGAACAGAAGAGCGAAAGGCAGCATATTATATCTCACATCGATGTTGAAAGGCAAATAAGGAAGAAAAGAGAATAAGAAGATGATTAAGAATAGACGTCGAAATAATAACAAGAACCGGGATGCTAGAATACACAATAACATTGCTAATCTAAGGGAAACAATCCCCAACTGGCTAAGTTTATGTATTTCTCTTTTGTCCTACAGGTGAGAGCTGACATTCTCAAGCTGTAAGACACGATTTGATTACGATGTTCGCCGTTTTGTAAACACGTTTTGTGATAAAAGAAATATCTTAACGGACAGGTAAGTATTGAGCTGAGCTCGATGTAGGAATATGCCTGTCGTGTTTTGTTCGCTGTTGTGGGTTGGGAGGTTGGGTTGTTGGGAGATGTTTGTGAAGAAAGGGATCGGAAGGTTTGTCTAGAAGGTTTGTGAAAGCAGTTTTGTGGATGGCGTATAAGGAGGAGGTTTCTGAAGGGGATTATCGTCAATGAGGTTTTATGAGGGGGTTATCGTCAAGGAGGTTTCTGAGGGGGGGGGGGTTATTGTCAATGAGGATTTATGTGGGGGTTATTGTCAATGAGGTTTTATGAGGGGGTTATTGTCAATGAGGATTTATGAGAGGGTTATTGTCAATGAGGTTTTATGAGGGGGTTATCGTCAATGAGGTTTTATGAGGGGGTTATTGTCAATGAGGTTTTATGAGGGGGTTATCGTCAATGGGGTTTCTGAAGGGGGTTATCGTCAATGAGGTTTCTCAAAGGGGTTATCGCCAATGAGGTTTCTAAAGGGGGTTATTATCAATGAGGTTTCTGAAGGGGGTTATTGTCAATGAGGTTTCTGAAGGGGGTTATTGTCAATGAGGTTTCTGAAGGGGATTATTGTCAGTGAGGTTTTATGATGGGGTTATCGTCAATGGGGTTTCTGAAGGGGGTTATCGTCAATGAGGTTTCTCAAAGGGGTTATCGTCAATGAGGTTTCTAAAGGGGGTTATTATCAATGAGGTTTCTGAAGGGGGTTATTGTCAATGAGGTTTCTGAAGGGGGTTATTGTCAATGAGGTTTCTGAAGGGTGTTATCGTCAATGAGGTTTCTGAAGGGGATTATTGTCAGTGAGGTTTTATGATGGGGTTATTGTCAATGAGGTTTTATGAGGGGGTTATTGTCAATGAGGTATCTGAAGGGGGTTATTGTCAATGAGGTTTCTGAAGGGGCTTATCGTCAATGAGGTTTTATGAGGGGGTTATTGTCAATGAGGTTTTATGAGGGGGTTATTGTCAATGAGGTTTCTGAAGGGGGTTATTGTCAATGAGGTTTCTGAAGGGAGTTATTGTCAATGAGGTTTCTGAAGGGGGTTATTGTCAATGAGGTTTTATGAGGGGGTTATTGTCAATGAGGTATCTGAAGGGGGTTATTGTCAATGAGGTTTCTGAAGGGGTTTATCGCCTATGAGGTTTTATGAGGGGGTTATTGTCAATGAGGTTTTATGAGGGGGTTATTGTCAATGAGGTTTTATGAAGGGGTTATTGTCAATGAGGTATCTGAAGGGGGTTATTGTCAATGAGGTTTCTGAAGGGGTTTATCGCCTATGAGGTTTTATGAGGGGGTTATTGTCAATGAGGTTTTATGAGGGGGTTATTGTCAATGAGGTTTTATGAGTGGGTTATTGTCAATGAGGTTTCTGAAGGGGGTTATTGTCAATGAGGATTCTGAAGGGAGTTATTGTCAATGAGGTTTCTGAAGGGGGTTATTGTCAATGAGGTTTTATGAAGGGTTATTGTCAATGAGGTTTCTGAAGGGGGTTATTGTCAATAAGGTTTCTCAAGGGGGTTATTGTTAATGAGGTTTCTGAAGAGGGTTATTGTCAAAGAGGTTTCTGAAGGGGGTTATTGTCAATGAGGTTTTATGAGGGGATCACAGGTAGAGTGCCACAGGCATGGAGAGAAGCAATTATGATACCATTACTAAAGCCAGGAAAAGATGGTTCAATGACATCCAGCTACAGACCAATCAGCCTTACAAGCTGTTTGTGTAAAACAATGGAACGTATAATCAATCTCAGACTGCAGTGGTACCTGGAAAGTGAAAATCTCCTTGTCCCAGAACAAGCAGGCTTTAGACAGTGTTACTCTACCGAAGATCAAGCAACCTATCTTTCCCAGGAAATTGAAGATGCGTTTCAAGAAAAGAAACTGGTACTAGCAGCATGGATAGACCTACAGAAAGCATTTGATAAGGTATGGAAGGAAGGGCTTTTGAAGAAACTGAGAAATTATGGAGTAAATGGCAGGATGTACAAATGGGTCAAAGCATACCTGCATAACAGGAGAGCCAGAGTGCAACTGGATGGTCTTAAGAGTAAGAAGGTCTTATTGCGCCAGGGCGTTCCACAAGGAGGGGTACTATCTCCAACACTTTTTCTGATCTACATCAATGACCTAGTTACTGAACTACCACATGGCATCAAAGTGGCAATGTATGCAGATGACTTGGTAATGTGGTGCACAGAGGAGTATGCAACAGTGGCCTCCAAACTGCTACAAAGAGCTATGAATGCACTGAATTCATGGACAAATAGATGGTGTATCAGCATCAATACAGACAAATGCAGTACTACACTTTTCACACTCTCCCCAAAACAAAAAGCAGGAGCCATCTACATAAACAATGAGCCTGTGAAAGAAGACATACAAGTTACATATCTCGGAGTTACATTTGATAACAAACTATCTTGGAAACAGCAGATAAATAAGGCAACCCAAAAAGCAAGGAGGAAATTGGCTATTCTAAGAAAGTTGTGTGGAACCACATGGGGTGCGAATGGGAAAATACTCAGTAAAGTTTACCAACAGAGTATACGCCCACATTTAGAATATGGATCATCCGCATGGTGCTCAGCATCAAACACCACATTGCAAGAACTGGATAAAGTACAAAACCAGGCACTTAGGGTCATCACAGGAGCAATGAAATCAACACCAATATTGGAGATGGAGAAATTGTGGAGGATACCAGCACTGAGAGAACGGAGAGACACAAAGGTGCTGATACAGGCAGAAAAATTTGTATGCATGCCGAGACATCCAATGAAGGACAGATTCCAAAATCTTGCATTGGGACGACTTAAGAGAAGCAGCTTTATCCACCAAGACAAGCGTATTAGTAGACAAACACCAGACATGCCAAGAGTTGTTAAACCCCTTCTGCCCATACCAAAACAGACTCCCTGGACAGATGAATCAGGATTATCAGTTCAAATACGGACAGAAGTGAAAGGAATAGTTGACAAAGAGGAACAAAATAGTCTACAGCGAAAAACAATAACCCTCAGTTTCCTGGATGAAGAATACCCACAAGACCTATGGATCCGTGTGTACACAGATGGATCAGCACAGAATGCAGTAAAGAATGGGGGAGCAGGTGCATATATAGAGTACGCAAATAACACTAGGGATATGAATAAAATAGCAACAGGGAAATATTGTCACAATTATGATGCAGAAATACAAGCAATAAAGTTGGCAATAGAAAAACTGCTGAACAGTAATCTTAGCCCACAGCCTGTAGTGTTTTTGACAGATGCAAGATCAGTACTCCAGGCACTACAATCCAGAAAATTACCACATCTGCAGACCTTATTGACTGAACTCTGCAAGCACCACAGGGTTGCCCTGCAGTGGATCCCGTCTCACTGTGGAATACCAGGAAATGAGAAAGCAGATCAGTTGGCAAAGGAAGATTCAACAGGCACACAACTAGATACACCAGTTACATAACATCATAAGAAACAGATAATCAAATCAATCAGAGGACCACACGCCCCAAATCAGGATGCCTTTCATAATATGAATAGATATGAACAAGTTATCATTATACGCCTCAGAACAGGACACAATCGACTCCATAGTCACATGTATACAAAATTCAAGATCGGCACATCAACTACTTGTACATGTGGACAGGCACCCCAGACTGCTGAACACATACTTCAAGACTGCACTGAATATAGTAGACTGAGGAAAATCCATTGACCCATAGATACAACACTACAGACAAAACTATATGGGCCACTGCAAGAATTACAAAAGACAGTAAAATTTATACAGGAAACGACATTGCAGATATAGACAATACTTCAGGCGAACGAAAGATAGATAGATAGATCAATGAGGTTTCTGAAGGGGGTTATTGTCAATGAGGTTTCTGAAGGGGGTTATTGTCAATGAGGTTTCTGAAGGGTGTTATCGTCAATGAGGTTTCTGAAGGGGATTATTGTCAGTGAGGTTTTATGATGGGGTTATTGTCAATGAGGTTTTATGAGGGGGTTATTGTCAATGAGGTATCTGAAGGGGGTTATTGTCAATGAGGTTTCTGAAGGGGCTTATCGTCAATGAGGTTTTATGAGGGGGTTATTGTCAATGAGGTTTTATGAGGGGGTTATTGTCAATGAGGTTTCTGAAGGGGGTTATTGTCAATGAGGTTTCTGAAGGGGGTTATTGTCAATGAGGTTTTATGAGGGGGTTATTGTCAATGAGGATTTATGAGGGGGTTATTGTCAATGAGGTTGCTGAAGGGGGTTATTGTCAATGAGGTTGCTGAAGGGGGTTATTGTCAATGAGGTTGCTAAAGGGAGTTATTGTTAATGATGTGGCTGAAGGGGTTTATTGTTATTGAGGTTGCTGAAGGGGGTTATTGTCAAGTCGGCTTTTAAAGAAGGCTGTGAAATAAGCTTATGATAATGATTTGTGAAGAATTTTAGCGTTTAAAAGGATTAGGTTTGTACATGAATTATGATTATGTAAGTACATGCAAAATGATGAAATATTTACATGGAAGATGACCAGGTAGGTATATAGAAGAGAATTAGGTGGGTACATGGAGAGGATTAGATAGGTATATCGAGGAGAATGTTTTATGTTATTGTTTCTATTTTTTATGAATACGATTTTTTGGTTATAAATTTTTAGTTTCGCCTTGGTTGTCATCATCAAGTACCGGGCCAGCTGGCGTAGGTGATCATGTCTCTTCACAACTTTCTATCTCGACAGTTATTTATCATTTCTGTTGTTGACTTCTGTCAAGCCATTCTCTTAAGCTGTCCGGTATCTTTTCTCTTTGCTTCCCTCGATCTATTGGTCCCTCAATCTATTGGTCCCTCAATTTTCCCAGTTGTTACAATATATTCCAGTTGTTCTCTATTCATCACATGGCCAAAAATGATGATTGTTTCTTCCTAATATTGGAAATTAGCTCTCTTTTTGCTTTGACCTCTTTGATAACGTTTTCATTACTCTTCTTAGCTGACTATGGTAGTCTCAACATTCTTCTGTAAAACCAAATCTTTTAACAGACTCCAGCCTTGTTTGCTATTCTTTTAAAAAGAATAGTTAAATTAGAGTAAGTTTGTCTGCCTCATTTACTCTTCCTCTGTCTACTGGTGTCTTTGTTTGTATGTCATCCTTCCTGTTTAGTTGTTTGCTTGTCCGTCTTTTCGTTCATCTGTCTGCTTCTCTGTCTGTCTCTTTCTCTCTGTCTCCAGCTTTGTTTGCAAATCTTTCTATTTGACTGTCAGCCCGCCAACGGTTTTGTCTGCTTCTCCGCCTCTCTGTTTGATTTTCTGTCTGTATCCCTATGTGCATCATGCGTGTTTGCACGCATCTCTGTTGGCCTTTCTATCTCTCTGACTATTTTTCTATCTCTCAGTCGATCAGTTCTCTTCTCAGTCTGAAGGTCTTTTTTTCTCTCTGTCTCGCTGCCTTTTTTCCAATCTACTCGCATGTCTTCCTCTCTTGTATGTCTTTCTAGCTGTCTTTTTTTTTTCAATCAACCCGCATATCTTCCTCTCTTGTCTGTCTTTCTAGCTGTCTTTTTTTTCCAATCTACCCGCATGTCTTCCTCTCTTGTACGTCTTTCTAGCTGTCTTTTTTTCCAATCTACCCGCATGTCTTCCTCTCTTGTCTGTCTTTCTAGCTGTCTTTTTTTTCCAATCTACCCGCATGTCTTCCTCTTTTGTCTTTTTCTAGCTGTCTTTTTTCCTATATATCCGCATGTCTTCCTCTCTGTCTTTTTCTAGCTGTCTTTTTTCCAATATACCCGCATGTCTTCCTCTCTGTCTTTTTCTAGCTGTCTTTTTTCCAATCTACCCGCCTCTCTGTCTCTATATCTGTCTGTCTGTATTATTGTCATCTTTCAAATCTACCTGCATGTCTGTCTGTCTATCTATCTGTGTAGCTGCATTCTTTTCAACATAGCTTCCTCTCTGTCTCTCTACCTGCTCTGTTTAGCTGAATTCTTTCTAACATACCTGCCTCTCTGTCTCTCTATCTGTTTAGCTGTCTTCTTTCCAACATACCTTCCTGTCTGTCTCTCTATCTGTTTAGCTGCCTTCTTCCCAACATACCTGCCTGTCTGTCTCTCTATCTGTTTAGCTGACCTCTTTCCAACATACTCGTCTATCTATCTCTCTATCTGTTTAGTTGCCTTCTTTCCAACATATCTACCTATCTGTCACTCCATCTCTCTATTTATTTAGCTGAATTCTTTCCAACATACCTGTCTGTCTGTCTCTGTATCTGTCTACCTGTTTAGCTGCCTTCTTTCCAACATACCAACCTATCTATCTCTCTATCTGTTTAGTTGCCTTCTTTTCAACATATCTACCTATCTATCTCTCTATCTGTTTAGTTGCCTTCTTTCCAACATACCAACCTATCTATCTCTCTATCTGTTTAGCTGCCTTCTTTCCAACATACCTGTCTGTCTGTCTCTGTATCTGTCTACCTGTTTAGCTGCCTTCTTTCAATATACCTGTCTGTCTGTCTCTGTATCTGTCTACCTGTTTAGCTGCCTTCTTTCCAACATACCAACCTATCTATCTCTCTATCTGTTTAGTTGCCTTCTTTCCAACATATCTACCTATCTGTCACTTCATCTCTCTATCTATTTAGCTGCCTTCTTTCCAACATTCCTTCCTATCTGTCTCTGTATTTGTTAATCTATTTATCTGCCTTCTTTCCAGCATACTCATCTCTCTATCTGTCTACCTATTTAGCTGCCTTCTTTCCAACATACCTTCCTGTCTGTCTCTGTATAAACCTGCGTGTAGCGAATTTCTTGTATTCCCCACTATAGATTTATACATTACAAAATTCAAACAAGCAACCTTTAGGTACAAAACATCAACTAAAAGAAAACAAAATAACGACACAAAGTGAGTTAGAGATAGACCAACATGTCAAAATGTCAACCACGCCTCCAATAGTACGCAAGATGCAGCTGTCAAAATATGCTGCACCGATCTATGCCTCAGCTATCGACGCGTTTAGGTAGTCATAGTATCAGAAATGTGACGTCACATTTTGATGCAATGCATTGAATTGGACGTCATATTGGAGACTGTCTTACGTTGGTGCCTCGTCATCGGATGTTTTGTTTTTGTTGTAAATGTATTATAGTTGTTATTGTTATGTTTCTTGTTAATGCTATCTTCGCAGTTATTGATTACAGCGGTACTAGTATTTTGGTAACAGTTTGGTAATTACTTATTTATGCGCGAACGTTGTCAGTGAATAAGTAATGCAGATATAGTTGGTTGCAAGTGAGAGTTAATGCACAGTTGTTTTCGATTCTCTAGTTTATTTGAAATCAGTGCTCAAGAAAAATCAACATTTTTCGGGCATATCTTGAGAAGAGGAAATGTGGAATACTTGGTTACAACTGGCAAAATAAAAGGAAAGAGGGATCGAGGACGACAAAGAGAGAAAATACTGGATAGCTTGGTGTCATGGCATGGAAAACAGTCAACAACAGAACTGATACGATGCACTGAAGATAGAAGATTGTGGAAGGACATGATCGCCTACGCCAACCGGTATGGCACATGATGATGATGATGATGATGATGATGATGATGATGATGAGTGCTCAAGACTCGAAGTAAGACATGGCTAAAAAGGACTGCGACTAATAGCTGACTGCATACGTTATAATCATCGAACGAAAATTTATCAAGATCTCACTCCACGTCTATGCGGTAGATCTGTAAACAGACTAAAGACAATAATACGAGTATAAAGAGACATTTATTACGAATAAACATCCGAGGCGAGAAGCAAACAAATTACACAGAGCTGGACATCTGGGTGGTCTAGAAATAAGGCATCAGCCTCTGGACAAAAAAGGACCCGGGTTTGAATCCCATCGTGGGCGGTGGGAATATTTTATTCAGAATCTGGGATTTTTTCGTAGCTTTACCCTCTGGTGACAAAAGGGAGGGTTCGATCTCAACAGACGCTTCCGGTTTCACCCAGACTTTAATGGGTACCGGATTTTTTTCTGGGAAAGTAAAGCGGCACGGGCATAATATCGACCACATTACCCCAAAAATCATGTGCTGTAGGTCAGTAAAATTTATGGTCACTAACACCATATTCTGCTTATTATCCAAATCCAAACAAGCAACCATTAGGCACAAAACATACCCATCAACTAAAAGAAAACAAAATAACGACACAAAGTGAGTTAGAGATAGACCAACATATCAAAATGTCAGAAAGAAGCAATCAACATTTTTCGGCCACATCATGAGAAGAGGAAAGTTGGAATACTTGGTTGCAACTGGCAAAATAAAAGGAAAGAGAGATCGCGGACGACAAAGAGAGAAAATACTGGATAGCTTGGTGTCATGGCATGGAAAACAGTCAAGAACAGAACTGATACGATGCACTGTGGATAGAAGATTGTGGAAAAACATGATCGCCAACAGGTGTGTCACATGATGATGATGATGATGATGAACACCATATCCCCTATACGCCACTTGGCGGGACGGGAGCTTTTTACTTTAACCCTCTGGTCTCGGGGAAGTGAAATCCAATATCTAGCTATCTCTAAGCGGATAGCGGGGTAGAGTTCTGCCCTACCAAAGGAGGAGTAAGACGTCTCCTTTCCTCCGCTAGTCTTCGGGACACCCTTGGGCAAGGTGGAGCTCCCGTTTAGGCCCCCCTCCCCTCCAATCAGGGTTATGTGAAGCCATTGGAGCAGGATATAACCACGACACCTTTTAGATATCAGTCAAAAGAGAAAAGAAGAAAGAAGATATATATATAGAGAAATATGATTAAATATAGAAATGGAGAAACCGAGAACAATTAGAAATAAGAATAAGAGAAAAATAAATAAATTCATAAGTAGATAAATATAGGAATAGATCAACGATCTTGTAGCAGGCACATGCAAACTCATACATTAAACTAGTTCGATCGTCCCATGTGAAGATTAGTCACATAATTACCACAACGCGCCATCAACATGATTCAGTTTCAGTGCGTGAAAAGCTCAAGTCAAATGGATAGTCAATACTTGGGAAACCCTGTAGTGGTATGGGTTAACTTGTAGCAACGAACAACACAATAACACACCTTACCTGTTACAGAAAACTCGAAGACCCCACAAAATTAAACTACAAAAGTGTTTCCATATAAGTACGTTGACAAACTCGATCATTGGATTTATTTTGTCTAAAATTTATCAGCAACAAAATTTGATCTTCGTGACTCCTGAAGATGTTCCAGACTTTCAGTTCACGAAGCGATTGTTATTTATGAAGTTGAATCTTGAAAGTTGCGGTCAGAGTGTCTGGGAAGTAGGAATAGACGTGAATATATAATGAATACAATGTCTAATCACACCAACATGCCAAGGAGATACCGTCCGTGAAAACTTGTACAGCATCGAACGCGATTCATGCACTCCGGTCTCCCCCTTGTTCAGATCTCAAGGCAATTGTACTCCCGAGGGCTTCAATGTTACTGGCATCGTCTTATGCTCCTCCAAGACCAACAGTCGCTTTTTAGAGAACCAACTCGTAGCTCGTTTAGGCACTCTTCACTCGAGAGGTGTCAACTCTTTTCACTCTTTCCTTAAATAATGAGCCTTCTCTTCCACTCTCTCCTGGGTCCTATCTTTATTCCTCACTGTTTTATCTTTATCCTGCTCTTCTCTCCCCCCCCCCCCCCAGTTTTCTCTTTCTCCGACGTAGTGACCTTTTTTTTATTTCCTTTCTCGTGTATCTAGCATATTATTGCCATGTAGTTAGATTTGTGTATATATCCTTATATACATTTGTGTGTTGTTTGTTGTTTCAGCTAGGCCTACTTGGCCGAAACGTCGACTTTTGTTTTCTTAATTACCACGTAAAGCTACTACTATACCACTTTTTTCTCCTTTAAAAAAAAATCGTCATTACCATCAGCTTTACAGCATCTTCGCATCTCTATGCATCTTAGTGTCTTTACTCCTTTCTCCTTTTCCTCCGACCCCATGGGACCCCATCATTTCATCCATCCTCAGAGGATCCATTTTTTCTATGTTTGGCTCCTTTTTGGTCCTCGAGATCCTACCTGCCATATTGACTATTTATCCTGTCACCGACACAAGATTTCTGACCATTATTTATCTTCAATCATTTTGTGAGTTTGGCTTCCGTGTTTGTCTTTGACTGTATGTTAATGTCATTTATAATGTACCTGATGACGTTTGTTTGTCGACGTAGTTTGCCTCTTTTCTCTACTGGTTTAGCTGCTTAATACCTTTCAATGTTCTTTTTACATATTACATGACAAGGTTGTATATTTATATATATATATATATAGAGAGAGAGAGAGTTAGTGTTTAGTCGATACGCGACTTTAAGTGACTTGAAAAACACTTTTGAAATTACACCACCGATTGATGAAATGTAAGTTATTATATTCTGTGTGAAATGTGGATTTATAGAAGAATAGGTAGGATTGAATGGAAAGAAAAGATAACAAACGATGAAGTTTTAAAACAACTGAAAATAAAAAGAGAACTACTAAATACAATTAAGACACGACAAATGAAATTTTTGGGGCATGTTAAAAGACACAACATCCTACTAAAAGTAATATTGGAAGGGAAAATACAAGGTAAAAGAGGCAGAGGCAGACCAAGACTAACATGGACGAGTAACATCAACAGATGGACAAGTCAATCTATGACAGCCTACACCATCAAAGCAAGAAACAGAGTAGAATGGCGATCCATGGTAGCCAACCTTCGTTGTGGAGAAGGCACTTGATGATGATGATGATATTCGGTGTCCACGATCCTGTCTGTAGCATAACACAAGCCGTTGTTATATTCACAGTTTCATTGCTGAAAGGATATGACGTTAAACATTGAAAACTGGGTATTTTTGGTTGAACATGTCTTCCATAATGGTGATAAATATAATGAAGAAGTAATTCGACAATTTGTGCTGACATTTCCAGACTCACAAGTCTTAACTCCGCCTGATTATTATCTGTGGGTTGAAAGGGAAAGTTGATCTAAATAATCCGCATGTAGTTAATGCAGGCAGAAGAAATCGTCACCCAGATGCAACAAATATCACCGGTCATTATTCAGAAGGTTTTCGAAAATATAGAAAGGCGAGTCAACAAATGTCTTGCGGCTCGTGGTGGACATATTGAACACATCCTGTAGACACAACTTCATTGTGTGATCAGCCACTTTACCCAATAAAAGCCAGCCAAGAGCAGTAATATCTAGATAAATAATACAACTTTACGTTACATTTTCTCGTAATTTAACAAATATTTTCACCGCACAGCGACTCTATAAACAGCTGTTGTGTGTATATATATATATATATATATATATATATATATATATATATATATATATATATATATATATATGATTGTACAAAAGAAGTTACGATAGTGGTTTTCTGTTGCCTTTCGTCGGTTTCATTACAGTTGGCTCCGCTAGCCTTAGACTAAAAAGTCTCACCCACAAGGCAGTGGGGTTGTTTTACTTCGGGGTACCCTCCCGTAGACTTTTACTCTCCCGAGCTTACCTGCAAGGCAGCAGGGCAGCCACAGGTTGTACTGTTTACGACATACAGTAACAGGTAAAATTACCGTACATGACAGCAACAACAGAAATGATAAATAACTGTCGAGATCGAAAATCGTGGAGAAACATGATCACCTATCCCAGCAACCCCGGTACTTGATGATGATGATGATGATATATATATATATATATATATATATATATATATATATATATATATATATATATATATATGTGTGTGTGTGTGTGTGTGTATTTATATAGGAGTGCGTTTGTGTGCGTGTGTGCGCGCCTGTTTGTGTGGTCACACAGCTAAATTTGTATTATAATTTTACCGAAAACGGTTTATATATATACAAGGTAGCCAACCCATCAGAGACAGAGGAGATCAGCGAGCTTTTATTTGCAGACAATCAGGCACTAATACGTGAAACAATAGAAGACCTACAAGAACACTTAAACAAACTCAACATCTCAGGTACAAAATACAACATGAAAATCAACATCAACAAAACAGAAGTCATGAACGTCGCCAAAAATAAACAAATCATCAACATAACTATAGAAGGCAGACAACTAAAACAAGTAGAGGAATTCAAATACCTAGGAAATCTAATGACAAACGATAATTCTCAAACAGCAGAGATAGAATCAAGATACAACAAAGTTTGTCAAATCATCGGACAGTTATCACCACTATTGTCCAACAAGGAAATAACTCTAGAGGCAAAACGAGCAATATACAATACAATCTTCATCCCAACGTTGTGCTACCAATGCCAGACCTGGACCCTAGATGCAAGAACAATAAGAAAAATAACCTCTACTGAGATTAAATGTGTTAGACGAATGACAGGAAACAGTCTGAGAGATAAGATCATAAATGAAGAACTGAGAAAAAAGCTAGGAATAGCTATAGAATATATAAGGAAACAACAGATAAAATGGTTTGGCCACGTGACAAGACAGAAAGAACAAAATACAACACAACGAGCTTTCAACAAACGTTGTGAGAACACCAGACCCCAGGGTCGACCACGAAAAAGATGGGTCGATGGAATATTAGAAGCACTCGGAAACATAACAGCAGCAGAGACGAACAGAAGAGCAAAAGACCGCAAATTATATCTTCCCTCGACGCTGAAAGGCAAATGAGGAAGGAAAGGAGAAGATAAAAAGAAGAAAAAGGCTGATATTACGGTTTGGTGTTACTTACAACACAACCGTGAAAAGTAGCTGTGAGCTGCAGCAAAAGGATAAAGGAGTAAAATAAAAGAGTTCCCCACATCTGGCTCACATTATGCATTACTGGTTCCACTATTCTTCAGCAGATTCTCATCTCTGAGTATCTTTCTTTGTCCTTTATTAGAGAGTCCACTGAATGTCAGGCAGTTCTAGTAGTTTCTTGGTTTACTTCTTGGTGGTGGTTCTAAAAAGAAAAGGAAAGTAAAAAAAAAAAAGAAAATGGTAAGGGTACAGCTTTACGTAGGTAAGGGCAATACAAACTCAATCACAGGTAGGTCAAGGTAAAGTACGAGACTTGAATCGGCGTCTTAACACGCGAATTTACCCATTAAGTGCTTGGCCGTATATCCAGAAGTGTTCGATGATTTCTGGGTAGTGTTGCTTCAGAGTTTCGTAACTCACGATGCGAGGCGGCATTCCTCACCTTCCCAGAGTACTACCCTGGTACCCATTTCGGCCTGGGTCGACCGCAGGGGTATTTTTTTTCCCCAATTGAATCAGTTCTGTTGTTGACTGTTTTCCATGCCATGACACCAAACTGTCCATTATTTTCTCTCTTTGTCGTCCGTGATTCCTTTTTCTTTTTATTTTGCCAATTGTAACCAAATGTTCAAACTTTCCTCTTCTCATGATGTGCCCAAAAAAATGTTGATTGTTTCTTTCGGATGTTATTTAGGAGTTCCCTTTCTGTGTTGGCCTCCTTGAGGATTCCTTATGATAGATTTCATTAAATAGTAATATACTTAGCTAATCAATCAATCTAAATGAAAGGATAATCGATTTGCATGTTAATATTACACCCCAAGGACGCAGTTCTATGTTCTACACACGTAGAACACACAATAGAAACAGAATTGGGTGGGGGGGGGGGGGGGTTAAAAGTAATATTGATAAATTTCTACCTGCCAGAAAGAAAGGACGATCTGTCTTAAATGATTGCCTTCTTCCTGAGTTGCGCAAACACTATGAGTCACAATCATATCTCGTGTCTATTTACACACACATATTCACATACAGGCACAGTTAAGTGTGTGTACCTGGAAGATCTTTTCGGCGCAAAAATTACACCCCTTATGACAATTTTCCACTTTCGCTGTATCTGAGAACTGCATCAATTGAACCTGTTTGCGACAGGCCATCTCACTTGAGGAAGATGACTGTACCGTTTTGATTTGAGAGTTTTGTGTGATTTATTGTGTATATGTGTAGTGGTAAGGTTGGGGGAGGGGGGGGGGGCGAAGAGGGTGATGAACTGAGAGTTAGAATTAGAGATTGGGGAAAGAATATATTGGAATGAGTTGGGGTGGGGGGGGGGTATATATGATTGAGTGGAGTAAATGACAAATTAGGGGAGTTAGAAGCATTCGAAGTGTAAGTGAGTGAGTAATTGAGTGAATGAGTGAGTGAATAACTGAATGAGTGTGTAAGTGAGTGAGTGAGTAACTGAGCGAGTGAGTGATTACGTGAGTGATTAGGTGAGTTAGTAACTGAGTGAGTGAGTAACTGAGTGAGTGTGTGAGTGAGTAAATGAGTGAGTGAGTGAGTAAATGAGTGAGTGATTGGATGGGTGATTTAGTGAATAACTAACTGAGTGAGTGAGTAACTGAGTGAATGCGCAAATTAGTGAGTAAATGATTCACTTAGTGTATGATTATTATGTGAGTGAATGATTAACAGAGTCAGTGAGTGATTATTGAAATGAGTAATTGAGACAGTGAGTGATTATTAAATAAATGAGCAATTCAGTGAGTGAGTAACGGAGTGAGTTACTATGTGTGTGATCGTGTGAGAGAATGATGAGTACTGAGTGAGAGAGTGATTAAGTGAGTGAGTGAATGAGTGAACGAGTGAACTAGTGAGTGATTCATTGAGTAGCTGACTAAGTGTATGAGAGAGTGGCAAAGTGAGTGAGTTATTGGCTGAGTGACTGAGTGAGAGATTGTTTGAGCATGTTACTGAGTGACTGAGTGAATGTGTGAGTGAGTGGATGTCTAACTGGGTGAGTGTGTGAACGACTGATTTATTGTGTGAGTGAGTAGCTGTCTAACTGGGTGAGTGTATGAACGACTGATTTCGTGTGTGAGTGAGCTGGTGAGTGACTGAGTGAATGTGTGAGTAGCTAGTTGAGTCAGTGGATGGCTGAATGAATAAGTGACAGAGTTAGTATGTGAGTTAGTAGCTGAGTGACTGAATAAGTCAGTGACTGATTGATTGACTGTGTAACTAAGTAAAGTTTAAATTGAAAATTGCCTGAACGTGACACTTGGACAGAGAGCGATCAGGAATATGTATGTGACTGCCTTTGTCATGATTAATCATCATCATTGAGTGCTGTCTCCACATCGAAGGTTCGCTACAATGGAGCGACATTCTACTCTGTCTCTTGCTTTGATGGTGCATATTGCCTTAAAAGAATAGTTAGAATTTCTCTCCATGGCTTTCTTTGGAGTGTTCCGTGATGAGGCTCCAATCTCTTTCACGGTGGTCTGCCATATTCGTCTTTCGTGTCCTGAATATGCCTCATGTGTACCATGCACTTTGCTGTTTTCGCTTTCTGGGCCGTTGATCATTTCTGATTCTTCCGCCCCATCCACCGTCACAGACTTTTTACATTCGGTTTGGACATACCCGCCCGGCGCCATTGTTGTCGAACTATGTGTTTGCATGTCGAACCGCGAACATACGACACAAAGAAGAATAAATCATATTCCATTTAAATATCGGTAACGTTCACAGTCCATCAACTCGTCAGATGTAGAATACACACCAAAACGGGTGATAAATAGTAAAGTAAAGTACCCACGTCATGCCAAGTGGCGTATAGGGAATATGGTGTTAGTGACCATAAATTTTACAGACCTTCGGCACATGATTTTTGGGGTAATGTGGTCGGTATTACGCCCGTGCCGCTTTACTTTCCTAAAAAAAAATCTCCGGTACCCATTAAAGGCTTGGTCAAGGACCCTACTCTTGTCCTTTGTAGTCCAGTTCAATAACCACTGAGCTATCGCGGCTCAAAACGGGGAATAGCAACACATTATTTCACAACTAGCCTACCGCGTCAATCATTGAAATATATCAGCAAGAGCCAAAGTTAGGATTAGAGAACCAAAAACTGATTATCAGGGCTACTATTCATCAGGAGACAAATAATAATAAATAAATATTATTAAACAGGGAAACTTCCGAGGCGATAATAGGGAATAATAGAAGGAAAGGGTATGTGTTAACACTCGGAAAAAATGACAAATAAACATGGAATCTACTATTCATCATCTCAGTGGGCCTCGAAACAGACTAATCAGCTTAACTAGGCAAGTAGATATTGGAAAGGAAAGACAGTTCGGTAGCGTAACGTGCTTTACTGAAGTCGGATGCACTGGGTGTGCGAAAAATGCAAAATATCGCAGCTTGCTGTAAACAACAACAACACATTTGTGAGCTTGGTAGTTTAGTGGTATGACGTCGGTCTCATGACACAAAGGACCAGGGTTTAAAGCTCACCAGAAGTCAGCGTGTTTAAAAAAAACCCATAAAAAATGTAATCCGTGGTTTCTTTAAGACGTTACCCTCCCTGATATCTCTGGTAGTGAGATCCGATGTCTAGCCCTCTTGGATAACGGCAGTAAACAGTTGGTCCCGTATGCACCCGCGCACGTTAAATAACCCTTGGCAGTTAAAATCGAAAAGAGTAGACCACAAATATGTGCCGCTGCCAGGGCTAAATTATCAGCAGAAACCTACCCACACCGTGGATCCCAGGCCGTGGTACGGAGTTCGTGCACGTGGGTCAGGATTCTCTTTGGACTTTCATGAGATTCTCGAGGAGGATATCGGGGCACCTATGGGTTCGTCCGGTGTGCAGTGATCATGATCCTAACAACAAACAACACAAACATAGTCTAGCGTCATTTTAAAGACAGTATGGAAAGGAATGATAGTTGGTCGAGCCTTGTGATTGATAAAGAATCATATCCACTAGAACAACACTTTGAAAAGGAGTTATTCGTTTTATAATTATGTGGAATAAGGTAATCATCATCATCAAGTACCGGGTCTGCTGGCGTAGGTAATCATGCTTCTCCACAACTTTCGATCTCGACAGTTCTTTATCATTTCTGTTGTTGACCTTCTGCCAAGCCATTCTCTTAAGCTGTCTGATATTTTCTCTCTTTGCTTCCCTTTGTCTCTTCGTCCCTCAATTTTCCCAGTTGTTACAATATATTCCAGTTGTTCTCTTCTCATTACATGGCCAACAAATGATGATTGTTTCTTCCTAATATTGAAAATTAACTCTCTTTTTGCTTTGACCTCTTTCAGAACGTTTTCATTACTCTTCTTGGCTGCCCATGGTACTCTCAACATTCTTCTGTAAAACCACATTTCTACAGACTCCAGTGATTTTCTAAATAAGGTGCTAGCGTCCTTATTTTGTCCATCCGACTGGTCTGCATCACGTCAGGCCGCTATACATGTTTTAATAAAGAGAATATCTCCTAATCACATTTCCAGATGTTCGGTTAACTCGAAGTCGTTTCGTTGGTAGGGGAAAAAAATCGGCATAGCTGGAAGTTAAAATAGGGCACTCTGATCTGTAGACGGGAGTCAGGGCAAAGAAATCCATATAAATGTGAAACTGCAGTAAAGTTTATTGCAGAGGAGATATTAAACATAAATAGATACAATGGTATGATTCCATTTTTGCGTATTTAATGGACGACATAAATTTGAACGACGATTCAGCTCATCAGGCCTTCAGCAGGAACAACAAACAAGACACACACAGTTCGAGATTATTTTGGTTTAGATATTTCATTATTAGGTAGCTATGTAGAGCTTATATATATATATATATATACTTACATACGTGACATATATGTATGTGTTGTTTTGTATGTATTTGAACGTTAGATCTTCATGAGGGCAGACGAGTGCGCTAACCACATGGCCTGTAGGTTCTAAATATACTAATATTAAAAATTATTGGAACATAATAGACTAATGCAGCGTCTTCACCCACATAGAGGCTGTATATTATATAGGGGAGTTGAGGCCAAAGGGCCTGACAGCAAAGAGCTGAAGTTACGAGTGAATCATAGCTGATAGTTTGCGTCGTTTGGTGAACTGGAAATATCCAGACATAACTCCACCTCTTCGTAGTGCCTCCTGCAACAGGATAACCAGTCTAGTCCTGTCAAGAGAACAACTCGGTACTAACATAAGGATCAAAGCAAAGAAATGCATCAAAATGTGAAGCTACAGTAAAGCTAATTGCAAGGGCAATTGAAAAAATACATAGGAAGAATAATCGAAAAAAAATGATACGGTTAAAACTTTACGTTATAAGTGGACAACACAAATTAGAAGAACGTTTCGGTTCTATGGGATTTTATTCTTATTTTTATTCCTCATTATGTTCGAAATTATTAATTTTTTATGATTTATGATTTATGATTTGTTTATGATTTATTTTTTGTTTATGATTTATTATTTGTTTATGATTTATTATTTGTTTATGATTTATGATTTATTATTTTTTGTTTTAAATACACATCTGAGTGTGTATTGTATGTTTGTTCCTTTCTAAAGACCTATTGAGCCGAAACGTTGTTTTACTTTCTGCCATCAGCTTTTTACGTAAAGCTTTAATCATACAGTTTTTTTCTATTTTTTGTTTCTATGTACTGTTTTCATTTCTACTAACATACGCCATGCTAAAGTCGGATGTGTTGGTCCGAGATACGATAATATCACAGCCTTACTGCAAACTACAACGCAATGCATACACACCCACTTAACGTCCTCTTAAGAGCAGACAACCATGAGGAGTATTATTTTGGTTATCCTGTCAATGTAAACAAGTAAACATATAGGTAAAAAAAAAAATGTAAAGTACCCCCGTCACGCCAAGTGGCGTATTACGAATATGGTGTTAGTGACCTTAAATTTTACAGACCTTCGGCACATGATTCTTGTGGTAATGTGGTCGGTAATACGCCCGTGCCACTTTACTTTCCCAGAAAAAAATCTGGTGCCCATTTAAGGCTGGGTGAACTAGAAGCCGTCGATTGGGATCGAATCCTACCTATTCTCCTTTTTAGTCCAGTTGACTAATAACTGAGCTATCGCGGCTCCTAAACATATAGGGGAGTTACTAAAATGCTGAATGGAGATTAAAGTTAACAACCGTGCAATACGCAATTTGGCAGAGAATTAATTTGCGCTTATATGGCTACTTATGTATCCCCAGCTTAGTCCTATATCTATCTAACTGAGCTGTCTCCATGGACCTGACGTCAACGGCGGGCGGATGTTTTTAGCGCCTTGGGTCAAGCTATGAAAACTGGAACATAGATAATGACAAATAAATATTTATTACGAGTCAATTCCCCCACAACAACAAAACACACAGAGACATAAGGTGTTAGGACAGTTCCAGGGAAGGAAAAAAAATATTCATACAAAAAAATAAAATGGAATAATAGGTGGTCTCAAACACGTGAGGATTTTGATCTCTATTTTTATTTTGAGCAATCTATTTTTTTTGTGTTATCTGTTGTATTTCCACATTTTTCTTTGGATTCATGTAATATCGCTATTACTGTGCCGATTACGAATATGACACTAGGATCTTCGCGTACTTAAACACCTACTACTTTTATCAACAAATAAGATAAAGGATTAATATTTGTCAACAGCTTTGTTTTTAATAACTAAAAACTTATTTTTCATGAAATAAATAAATATAGAGATTAATATTTTATGAAATCCCGCTTTCAAGACGTTTTATTTTTCTTTTTTCTTTTTTTAAATAAAGTAATTAATTTGAAAGATTTGAAAAATTGAAAAAGATAGTTCATCGGTGCTATATAGAACCAATTCTGACCTATGGAAGCGAATCATGGGCAGTGTAGTGGACAAACAAATGAAAAGAAGATTAGAGGCCACAGAGATGAGATTTCTCAGAAAAATGTTGAAAATTTCCTGGTCAGCTAAAAAGACCAATGAAGAAATTCTCAAAGAGGTCAACACAAAAAGGGAACTCCTAAAAAAAATCAGAAAGAAACAATCAACATTTTTTTGACATATCATGAGAAGAGGAAATTTTGAATACTTGGTTACAACTGACAAAATAAAGGGAAAGAGAGATCGCGGATGACAAAGAGAGAAATACTGGATAGTTTGGTGTCATGGCACGGAAAACAGTCAACAACAGAACTGATACGATTTACTGTATATAGAAGACTGTTGAAGGACATGATCGCCTACGCCATCCGGTATGGCACATGATGATGATGAATTATTTTGTTTGACGTTATTTAAACGAATACTTTACTGCATCTTTCTCATATAAAAAGTACGTAAATAAGAGCACAGTCGTTTGTGATGAGTTTATTTGCGACATTTATACCATTTCTGGTGTCTGACTGGATGGATGGAGAAAGGGAATCAATAGGACACTCTACCACGTGATTCGAACCGCCGTTCGCTAGTCTGGAGTGCGAGAAGTTAGCCATCGTGTGGCTACAGAGAACACGGTAAGAGGAAATACAATAAGATCGACAATATCACAGACCACGCCTGTCGTAAGATGCGACAAAGGAGGTTGAGGTCAAGGTTCTAGGCGATGATAAGAAGCTTGTGCATCTGAGTTGAAGCTATCTTCAGTTCTTTCGCTAATGTGTGGTTGGCGATCTTGGTACTGTGAAGGTGCTGAAGAGGAGATCTCAGCACTATGAAGCTGTCCGTTTTGCAATGAAGATGATTTGTCGACTAAACTAAACTAAACTAAACTAAACTAAACTAAACTAAACTAAACTAAACTAAACTAAACTAAACTAAGCTAAGCTAAACTAAACTAAACTAAACTAAACTAAACTAAACTAAACTAAACTAAACTAAGCTAAACTAAACTAGACTAAGCTAAGCTAAGCTAAGCTAAGCTAAGCTAAGCTAAACTAAACTATACTATACTAAACTAAACTAAACTAAACTAAATTAAACTAAACTAAACTAAACTAAACTAAACTAAACTAAACTAAGCTAAGCTATGCTAAACTAAACTAAAATAAACTATACTAACCCAAGTTAAGCTAAGCTAAGCTAAGCTAAACTAAACTAAACTAACATAAGCTAAGCTAAGCTAAACTAAACTAAACTAAACAAAACTAAGCTAAACCAAACTAAACTAAACTAAACTAAACTAAGCTAAGCTAAGCTAAACTAAACTAAACTAAACTAAACAAACCTAAGCTAAGCTAAGCTAAGCTAAACTAAACTAACCTAAGCTAAGCTAAGCTAAGCTAAATTAAACTATTCTAAACTAAGCTAAGCTAAGCTAAAAAAAAACTAAACTAAACTAAACACCCATTTCACTACCTGCTTTCCGAGGTTTAGAAAACTCAGAAATGTCTGAGGGGTAGCGGCATAACGAGGCATCAAGATGCATAGAAATGCGAAGCTTCTGTAAAGGTGATGACAATAATGCAATTTTAAAAAAAAAAAGAAGAAAATGTAGTATGGTAACAGCTTTACGTAGGTGAGAAACAAAACAAAAGTAGAACGACGTTTTGACCAAAAAGGCCTTCAACTGCAACAACAAACACAAACATTGAATCTTCTGGTCCTAGTCATGCAACTTCAACTCGTCATGCGTGGATTACTGAGCTTACACTTTTATTACTTCTCACTTGGTCTGTCTCGCTTTGTCTGTCTCGCTTTGTCTGTCTCGCTTGGTTTGTCTCGCTTGGTCTGTCTCGCTTGGTCTGTCTCGCTTGGTTTGTCTCGCTTGGTTTGTCTCGCTTGGTCTGTCTCGCTTGGTCTGTCTCGCTTGGTTTGTCTCGCTTGGTTTGTCTCGCTTGGTCTGTCTCGCTTGGTTTGTCTCGCTTGGTCTGTCTTCCTTGGTCTGTCTCACTTGGTCTGTCTCGCTTGGTCTGTCTCGCTTGGTCTGTCTCGCTTGGTCTGTCTCACTTGGTCTGTCTTCCTTGGTCTGTCTCGCTTGGTCTGTCTCACTTGGTCTGTCTCGCTTGGTTTGTCTCACTTGGTCTGTCTCACTTGGTCTGTCTCGCTTGGTTTGTCTCGCTTGGTTTGTCTCGCTTGGTCTGTCTCGCTTGGTCTGTCTCGCTTGGTCTGTCTCGCTTGGTCTGTCTCACTTGGTCTGTCTCACTTGGTCTGTCTCGCTTGGTCTGTCTCGCTTGGTCTGTCTCGCTTGGTCTGTCTCGCTTGGTCTGTCTCGCTTGGTCTGTCTCGCTTGGTTTGTCTCGCTTGGTCTCTCTCGCTTGGTCTGTCTCGCTTGGTCTGTCTCGCTTGGTCTGTCTCGCTTGGTTTGTCTCACTTGGTCTGTCTCACTTGGTCTGTCTCACTTGGTCTGTCTCGCTTGGTTTGTCTCGCTTGGTTTGTCTCGCTTGGTCTGTCTCGCTTGGTCTGTCTCGCTTGGTCTGTCTCGCTTGGTCTGTCTCACTTGGTCTGTCTCGCTTGGTCTGTCTCGCTTGGTCTGTCTCGCTTGGTCTGTCTCACTTGGTCTGTCTCACTTGGTCTGTCTCACTTGGTCTGTCTTGCTTGGTCTGTCTCGCTTGGTCTGTCTCACTTGGTCTGTCTCGCTTGGTCTGTCTCGCTTGTTCTGTCTCGCTTGGTCTGTCTCACTTGGTCTGTCTCGCTTGGTCTGTCTCACTTGGTCTGTCTCACTTGGTCTGTCTCACTTGGTCTGTCTCGCTTGGTCTGTCTCGCTTGGTCTGTCTCACTTGGTCTGTCTCACTTGGTCTGTCTCACTTGGTCTGTCTCACTTGGTCTGTCTTGCTTGGTCTGTCTCGCTTGGTCTGTCTCGCTTGGTCTGTCTCGCTTGTCTGTCTCGCTTGGTCTGTCTCACTTGGTCTGTCTCGCTTGGTCTGTCTCGCTTGGTCTGTCTCGCTTGGTCTGTCTCACTTGGTCTGTCTCACTTGGTCTGTCTCGCTTGGTTTATCTAGTTAGTTCGTTGTCAAGATCACCATGCGGAGCTAGAACAGGATCTTGATCATTTTTGAGTCACTGATCGTCAGCTGACGTACAGCTCATTGGCACCGAATAGCATTTTCCGAAACGTCGTTTTTTAATAAATATTTTGCGTGCTATAAGTAAACAGTAAAGTACCCCCGTCACGCCAGGTGGCGTATAGGAAATATGGTGTTAGTGAAGATAAATTTTACACAACTTAGGCACATGATTTTTGGGGTAATGTGGTCGGTATTACGCCCTTGCCGCTTTACTTTCCCAGAAAAAATCCGGTACCCATTAAAGGCTGGGTGAACCGGAAGACGTCGGTTGGGATCGAACCCTACCTCTTGTCCTTTGTAGTCCAGTTCGCTAACCACCGAGCTATCGCGGCTCCCTCCTTCGTGCTACAGTCGGATATATTCGGCTGAAACACATGGAAATCGCTGATTGCAGCAATTTGCGATATAAAGCAACTGTGCCCATTTAGCGCTCTTTCACATTCGGATAATGAAATGATGTAATCGTTAGATGAATGCAGGAAAAATTGAAGAACAAACAAATAAAAACATCTTATTGTCGTTAACACCACTACAGTGTTAATATACACATTTTCCGCTAATAAGTAATAAGCCGAGCCATAATTTCTTCAAAATTAAGATTAAAAGACAGAAATTAATGTTTTCAAGAGCTGTCTTTGTTTTCATCTCTGAGAAACCCTTCTTTCAAGAATCAAATATTTGGCTCGTTGTCTCTTCGAGGACACTCGCATTCAAAAGCGCTCGGAACGGCCATGTGCCCTCCGCCTACCCTCGCTATACAGCTTAACTACCCCAATGCAAACAATGTGATCTTTTAGTTTGTAAACGAGAGATTTCACCAATCTGGTAGCATTGCTACCGCCCACATGGCCATAGGAGTTTAAAAGTAATCTCGTATATACGATCCTTTACTTTAAAAGAATAATGAAATAAAAAAGAAGTGCGCATTTTTTTTTTCCTTTCTGTGATGACACTTTACTGCTGTCTTCCTTCACATGCCATTGGCTTTATTTATTCATTTCTTTATTACTAGAGAAGATGCGAAAAGTTTTCTTAAAATGTGGGTTTAATTTTGGAATATATATTTTCCTTCCTCCCTCCCTCCCTCCCTCCCATCCTTCCTTCCTTCCTCCCTCCCTTCCTTCCTTCCTTCCTTCCTTCCTTCCTTCCTTCCTTCCTTCCTTCCTTCCTTCCTTCCTTCCTTCCTTCCTTCCTTCCTTCCTTCCTTCCTTCCTTCCTTCCTCCTTCCCTCCCTCCCTCCATCCCTCCCTCTCTCCCTCCCTCCCTCCCTCCCTCCCTCCCTCCCTCCTTCCTTCCTCCCTCCCTCCCTCCCTCCCTCCCTCCCTCCCTCCCTCCCTCCCTCCCTCCCTCCCTCCCTTCCTTCCTTCCTTCCTTCCTTCCTTCCTTCCTTCCTTCCTTCCTTCCTCCCTCCCTCCCTCCCTTCCTTCCTCCCTCCCTCCCTCCCTTCCTTCTTTCCTTCGCTAAATCACGATGCTACACCTCCTGTGCTGTGCGCTCTCTACGGCATTATACCTAGATGATAATGCAATCCCGTGATTACCATTATTATTCTTAACCTTTTCCACAACAATCTTATAGACGTGAAGAGCTGAACAAAATGCAGTTTAAATTTTAATAAATCATCCTTGCTATCAAACAAAGGAAGAAAAAGCACAATTTACAAATGAACGAAGATAAACGAAACTATAAAGCTACAATCAACAAGAATGAGACGCGAGAACAATAATCTGAATTACGAACTTGCAAAGATTGATCTGTAAGAACTGATCGTTGCAAAAGATGAATCAAATTGAGATTAACCTGTTCTTTCTACTTTTACTTTCTCTTATCACTATCATTTCATTCAACTTGTCTCCCGTGTTATATCTAGTAGCATTTTATCTTTCGACTCCACAAAAACTCCACATCACTTTCAGATCCACATAAGCGTCACATTACTTTAATCTCTACGTCATTTTAATCTCCACATTACCATAAGCGTAACCTTGTCGTTGTCTCCACTTTAACATAAGCTCAAACTCATCGTTATCTCCACATCACCCTCACCTCATCCTCACCGTTATCTCCACATCACCTTCATATCATCCTCACCGTTATCTCAACATCACCTACACCTCAGTCTCACCGTTATCTCCACATCACCTTCACCTTAGTCTCACCGTTATCTCCATATCACCCCTTCATCTCAGTCTCACCGTTAACTCCATATCACCTTCATCTCAGTCTCACCGTTATCTCCACATCACCTTCACCTCAGTCTCACCGTTATCTCCACATCACCTTCACCTTAGTCTCACCGTTATCTCCATATCACCCCTTCATCTCAGTCTCACCCTTATCTCCATATCACCTTCATCTCAGTCTCACCGTTATCTCCACATCACCTTCACTTTAGAGTCACCGTTAACTCCATATCACCTTCACCTCATCCTCACCGTTATCTCCATATCACCTTCATCTTAGTCTCACCGTTATCTCTACATCACCTTTACCTCAGTCTCACCGTTATCTCCACATCACCTTCACCTCATCCTCACAGTTATCTCCACATCACCTTCACCTCATCCTCACCGTTATCTCCACATCACCTTCACCTCATCCTCACCGTTATCTCCACATCACCTTCACCTCATCCTCACCGTTATCTCCAAATCACTTTCATCTCATCCTCACCGTTATCTACTTCACCTCATATTCACCGTTATCTCTACATCACCTTCACCTCATCCCCACCGTTATCACTACATCACCTTCACCTCATCCTCACCGTTATCTCTACATCACCTTCACCTCATCCCCACCGTTATCTCTACATCACCATCATCTCATCCTCACCGTTATCTCTACATCACCTTCACCTCATCCTCACCGTTATCTCCACATCACCTTCACCTCATCCTCACCGTTATCTCCACATCACCTTCACCTCATCCTCACCGTTATCTCCACATCACCTTCACCTCATCCTCACCGTTATCTCCAAATCACTTTCATCTCATCCTCACCGTTATCTACTTCACCTCATCTTTACCGTTATCTCTACATCACCTTCACCTCATCCCACCGTTATCTCTACATCACCATCATCTCATCCTCACCGTTATCTACTTCACCTCATCTTCACCGTTATCTCTACATCACCTTTACCTCATCCTCACCGTTATCTCCACATCACTTTCAGCTCAGGTTCACCGTTATCTCCACACCACCTTCACATAAGCCTCAGCGTTATCTCCACATCACCTTCAGCTCAGTCTCACCGTTATCTCCACACCACCTTCACCTCATCCTCACCTTTATCTGCTTCACCTCATCTTCACCGTTATCTCTACATCACCTTTACCTCAGTCTCACCGTTATCTCCACATCACTTTCAGCTCATGTTCACCGTTATCTCCACACCACCTTCACCTAAGCCTCAGCGTTATCTTTACATCACCTTTACCTCATCCTCACCGTTATCCCCACATCACATTCAACTCCACCACACCCTTATTTCTAAATTACCTTCAGTTTGAACCTAGCATGCTGTTGCCTTAAACATTTTGCCTACTGCTAGACGAGGCACGATCCGTCCTCTAGGTTACATTAAATCCCAATTGCTTTACAAAAAAAAAAAAAAAGATAAAAAAAGTAATCCAAGCTTCATGTTTATCCTCGTCTTCTATTCTACCCTCGCCTTCGCCTCCACATCCACCTAGACCACCACCATAACCCTAATGTCCGTTATTATAACCATGTCTACGACAATCTTCAATTCCATCAATTTTTGCCACAAATCTACTGCCCAACCACTTGCCACAACCTTCTACTGCCCACCCACTTGCCACAACCTTCTACTGCCCAACCACTTGCCACAACGACGTCTGATATTATTCTTCTCAGCTTTACATCCTTAATCTTTCTCCGTATCTCTCTCAACTCCAACTTGTCTTTTTCATCATTTCTATTTTTACATCTTAGTGTCTCTTTCACTCTTATTTCCTTCCATATTGTCTTTGTTATTTCAACTCATTTCCTTCAAAATGTAATATTTATTTTAAAAAAAACAACACACAGAAGGAAAAAAAAAGTAAAAAGAGAAATAAATTTACAATTTTTCTCCATTTTGCCTTCATTTATTATTTTTTTTAAATTTCCTCTTATCTGTTATCTTTATTCATTTTCTTTAACTCTTCCATTTTTTTTTCTTTTCTCCATTATTCCATATTTTTCTTTCCCGTCCAACGTTTCTGCAACATGTTCTTTATGTATTTTTCCTTCCAAATATTTTTTTTTTGAGTCGGTTCTTAGATTTGTTCATTCCGTTTTTGCTATCTTGTTTTTATTGATATATCCGCATCAATAACTTTCTCTTTGCTTCGCATATTTTCCGCTAACTTCATTTCTTTCATCTTATTTTCGCTGTTGTTTTTAGCATTTTGTTTTTACATCTCTTTCTCAACACTTCCGTTGTTTCACTTTCATTTCACTCCTTGCTGTTTGTTCTTTATCACTTTATATCTCTTTTATTTCGTTGTTTTTTTTTTGTATGATTACTTTATTTCTCTATTTCATTTCCCTTTTTCCTTCTTTCTTCCATTTGCTCATATCTTCCTCTTTCTGTATTTATCCATAGCTCTTTTTAACGCTTTATTTATCTACTTTCTATTCTTAATCTTTTCTTTTCTACCCTTAGCGATCGATCTCTATTTTGCTTTTTTTATAACACTGTAAGTGAACATTTTTTCCTTATATCCCTCCATTTCTCTTTCTTTTATAATTTATCGATTTCTCTCTCTTCTCTGTCTCCTATCTCTCTCCTCCCTCTCTCTCTCTCTCTCTCTCTCTCTTCCCTCTGTCACTTTTTCTCATTCTCAACAGTTATTTCCTTTAAATTGTTAGCAACTTCACTCTTTCTCGCTTCTCTCCTTTCTCGCTTCTGTTCTTTCTCGCTTCTCTTCTTTCTAGCTTCTCTCCTTTCTCCCTTTTGTTCTTTCTCGCTTCTGTTCTTTCTCGCTTCTCTCCTTTCTCGCTTCTGTTCTTTCTCGCTTCTCTTCTTTCTCGCTTCTCTCCTTTCTCGCTTCTCTTCTTTCTCGCTTCTCTCCTTTCTCGCTTCTCTTCTTTTTCGCTTCACTTCTTTCTCGCTTCTGTTCTTTCTTTCTTCTCTCTTCTAACACTTTCTCTTCTCTCATTCTCTTGTCTGTCACTCTCTGACTGTCCTATTCTCATCCGTTACTTTCTCTAATTAATTTGTTTTTGCAGCTCCATTCTCTTCCTCTCTCTCTCTCTCTCTCTCTCTCTCTCTCTCTCTCTCTCTGTCCTCTCTCTTTTTCTCTACCTCTTCTCTCTCTCTCTCTCACTCTTATTCTCGTAAGTTAATTTATCTAATTAATACGTTTCCAACTCTACTCTCTCTCTCTCTCTCTCTCTCTCTCTCTCTCTCTCTCTCTGTCCTCTCTCTTTTTCTCTACCTCTTCTCTCTCTCTCTCTCACTCTTATTCTCGTAAGTTAATTTATCTAATTAATTCGTTTCCAACTCTACTCTCTCTCTCTCTCTCTCTCTCTCTCTCTCTCTCTGTCCAAATTCTCTTCCTCTCTGTTATCTGCAATAATAAGACCCGTACAAGTGTATGCATTGTTGTGGAGAAGAGATTATAACACTCCGCGCAAACACATAGGTGCTCATTCCCCTCCATTAGGCTGCAAAGTGTGTAAACACCTATGGTTCCAGAAGCTGACTAGTTACGCATATCACTAACTCGTTCTTAAAGGTCATCCTTCCTACTTGGGTGGATTGGTTGGTCTCGAAGCAGGTCGCCGGCCTCGAAACAGATAGGCTGTGAGTTCGAATCCCGTCTGCAGCAGTTGAGATCTTTATTTATGATTTCTCCCTGCGGCAACCACCCCTGGTCTCAGCAACGAGGCCCAGTTTGAAACGTCCATTACTCATCGACGGAAAAAAATATGAGTACCTCCAAAGTCCGAGATATCTGACTGTTCAGCGAGGGACCCTGTTCACACGGCTGCCAGGGAAAAACGGATTAACACGCGAAATTCAGTTTCTAGTCTCCGGAGACTTCGCCTGAGTCGAAAGCTGGAAAACGCCAAAAAAAAATAATAAATCATTCCTACTTTTTGTTGCTGTTTACACAATGTCTCAGTAAAACTTCTCGTTTTCCTCCCAATCGTCCGCTTGTAAAAGTATATAGATTCTTTGCTTTCTTGTTTAATTTGCGCCTTTCGGACCAGTACATCCGACTTCAGCATTATTATTTTTGTTTCTATTTGTTCAACTTTTGTGTTTCAAATAAGTAAAAGCAAGAAACATTTGTGCTCATGTGTCATCTGCTGAAAGCTATTAAGCATCTATGGGGTTTTTTCCAGAGTGTTGATGTGTATAATAATATTGCAATAAAAATACAATATGAGCAGTTTCAAATGAATAGTCAGAAAAAAATATCTTTACGACATATATTACCATCGCTGGTGTATGACGTGGGGAAGGAGGGGGGGGGGGGGACTCACGATCCAGAGGGATAAAGGCCGCTTGGTCAAGCAGTCGCCACAACGTGTGAGACTCAGGATTCTTATTTCACCCCTGACAGAAAAAATCCTTTCTGTCTACCGCAGGTTTCGAACACCGTATGCCGACTTTTCAGCCAGCGAAACAGTTGTTTTGGCCGCACGGCCACGCGCACCTCCTAATATTCATTGAATAATCAAAGCGATGAAAAGAAAGCAGAAATAAGTGTTCAGGTCTTTTCTTCAAACGCATATAAAAATAGTTCTAATAAATTACATAGAAAGGGGGAGAGAAGGAGGTAATAGGAGAGAGATGGAGCGAGAGTGAAAGAGATAGTGGGATGGAGAGAATATGAGATTTAGAGGGAAGAAAAGAGAAGGGGAGAGAGGGAGCGCGAGTGAGAGAGTGAGAAGGAATGAAAGAGAGAGAGGGAGGAGAGTCGGATGGAGAGAGGGGAGATTTAGATGGATAGAAGGAGAAAAGGATGAATAAGAAGCGAGAGGGAGAGAATGAGGAGAGAGAAAGGGAGCGAAAGAAAGTTAGAAGGAGGGAAAGAGATAAGGGTAAGGGAGAGAAAGGGAGAGATAAATGGAGGGAAGGATAGAAGTGTAAGGAAGGAAGAGAAGGAGAGATAAAGGACGTGAGAGAGGAGAGGGAAGAAAACACTGGGAGAGAAGGAGAGGGAGGGAGGGAAAGAGAGGAGAGCGAGAGGGAAAGAGAGAGGAAAGTGGGTAGTAAGCAACATAAAATACTGCCTCAGCGACCATGTAGACAAAAGAGAGAAAATACAAGACTATTATGGCTAAGTCTTAAACAGTCCCAAGAGCCAAATTGAATTCTCTGCTGTGTTTTCTTGAAATTTGGCATCGAAATTGAATTGACTGTGACTGGGTTCATAAAAGTAATTTTACTTACACGTAAATTAGTTTTGTCGTAAGTTGCAGACAAAACTGCATTACCTGGCTCGTTTCCCTAGGTATGGAAAAAGAACAAATCTTAATTAACTCACTTCCTGCCGTTTTAAATTCAATTTTGAGTTTTGTTTATTTATTCATTTAATTTTCTTTCTGTCTGTCTTTCTTTCTTTCTTTCTTCTTCTTTCTTTCTTTCTTTCTTTCTTTCTTTCTTTCTTTCTTTCTTTCTTTCTTTCTTTCTTTCTTCTATCTTTCTTTCTTTCTTTCTTTCTTTCTTTCTTTCTTCTATCTTTCTTTCTTTCTTTCTTTTTTTATTTTCCGTACCTTGCTTCCTTTGTTCTTTCACTTTTCCCCTTCTTCCTTCAATATTTCTTTCTTTCTTTCTTTCTTCTATCTTTCTTTCTTTCTTTCTTTTTTTTATTTTCCGTACCATCCTTTCTTTTTTCTTTCACTTTTTCCCTTCTTCCTTATTTCTTTCTTTCTTTCTTTCTTTCTTTTTTTATTTTCCTTCCTTCCTTCCTTTTTTCTTTCACTTTTTCTTTTCTTCCTTCATGATTTCTTTCTTTCTTTCTCTTTCTTTCTTTCTTTTTATTTTCCTTCCTTCCTTTTTTCTTTCACTTTTTTCGTTTCTTCCTTCATTATTTCTTTCTTTCTTTCTCTAACAGGAGGAAAAACAAATTCCCTGATGACTTTGTAACTGGCGATGTCTATTGATCTGCTGTTATTCCATTCATCATAAATTATCCTATAAATTGTAACTATTTAAGCCTTCTGTCTATATATCTTTCACAATCCACCATCTCCCTCACAATCTCCCTAGCTATACCTCTCTCAATATATAATTCTCAGTCATATTATATATAAACCGCTTCTGTTCCTCTTCATTTGTCTCTTTTCTCTCCATTTTCTCACTTTTTCTCCATTTTTCTTCCTTTCTTAAACCATTTAGCATTCTCTCTCTATCCCTGCTCCCTCCATCTTTGTCAATTTAAACGGCTATTCATCTCAATTTCAATTGCTTCATTTCTTGCATCTTCTACCTGGCTTCTCTATTGCTTTATGCTTGAACTAATTAACTCAACACTGTTTGTTTATGCTTATTTTTTTGTTTACAGTGTTCTCAAATATCTCTTCTTGTTAAGTGTTTATTTTATTTTATTCCACCTTTTTTTCTGTATTTTAATTAATATAACTTTTCTCTCTAATTCCAGTCTTTCTATATTGCAGTTCTTTGAATAATGTATGACATGTGGAGGTTTTTTTTTTGTTTGGGGGGGAGAGAGAGAGAGAGAGAATGAGAGAGAAAGAGACAGTATAAATGTTGTTCTATTCATTTATTCATATATTTTCCTCTCTTTCCTTCTTCATTCATTTATTTCGTAGTCCCATTTTCCCCCTTTCTGTTGCTCTTTAAGCAGTCACATCCCCTTATTCTTTAATTACAGAGCTTCCTTTTCTTTCTTTCTTTCTTTTTTTCTTTCTTTCCTTCTTTCTTCCTTCCTTCCTTTCTTTCTTTCTTTCGCTGCATGATCATACATTCTTTAATTACAGAGTTTCCTTTTTTTCTCTCTTTCTTTCCTTTTTTTTCTTTCCTTCCTTCCTTCCTTCCTTCCTTCCTTCCTTCCTTCCTTCCTTCCTTCCTTCCTTCCTTCCTTCCTTCCTTCCTTCCTTCCTTCTTTCTTTCTTTCTTTCGCTGAATGATCATACATTCTGTCTTCTCCTCCTCACTCATTATTACTTGCACATCTCGTTGATCCACTTACCCTACTTTACCTAATTACGACCCTTACTACATTAGGAAAAATGAAAAAAAATTGGAAAAAGTGGTATAGTTAGAACTTGACGTAATTAATGGAGGACACAAATTTGAACGACGTTTCAGCTCTATAGGCATACATCAGGAACAACACACACGATATGTAAGATATGTAAGTAAATACAATTAGCCTTACATAACTAACTAAAAATTAAGTATCTAAAACAAAATAATTTCGAAATGAAATGAGAAATAAACATGAAAATGTCTTAACTGCGTTAATGTGATGGGCCTGAAGAAAAATGAAAGAGGGCTACGATTGCCGGTGTAGTTGACCAGCTAGTGGGAGGGTCAAAACACAGGTGAAAGGGTTCAACAATATTTTATTTTGTTTGTTTTTGGAGGGGGGGGGGATATTGTATAGGTTCATCATCTTCATCGCGTGCATTCTCCGCAACGAAGGTTGGCTACCAAGGATCGCCATTCCACTCTGTTTCTTGCTTTGATGGGGCAGGCTGACATAGATTGATTTGTCCATCTTTTGATGTTACTCGTCCATGTTAGTCTTGGTCTGCTCTCTTTTACCTTGTATTTTTCCTTCCAATATTACTTTTAGTAGGCTGTGGTGTCTTTTAACATGCCCCAAAAATTTCATTTGTCTTGTCTTAATTGTATTTAGTAGTTCTCTTATTATTTTCAGTTGTTTTAAAACTTCATCGTTTGTTATCTTTTGTTTCCATCCAATTCTACCTATTCTTCTATAAATCCACATTTCAAAGGCTTCAATTTTCTGTTCTGTTTTCTTGTCTAATGTCCATGTTTCTGCACCATACAGGAATATTGAGAATTCGTAACATTTTGCCATTCTTAGTTTCAGCCCTGCTGATATTTGTTTTGTTGTTAGTATATTTTTCATGACATTAAAATTACTTTTTGCCATACCTATTCTTTTGTTTATTTCAGTTTTGCATTTTCCATCATTGGTTATAGTATGTCCCAGGTAGTTGTAGCTCTGGGCTGTCTCCAGATGTATTCCCTCAACTGTGATATTTAATTGTAGGTCTTGATAATTTTCTTTGTTTATTATCATAGTTTTAGTCTTGTTCATATTCATTTCTAGTCCATATTTTTTGCTTGTTATGTTTATCACATTAAGCAATTGTTGTAGGTCTTTAGAATTTTCTGCTAGTAGAACAGTATCATCAGCATATCTTAGGTTATTGATTATCTTTCCATTAATATTTAAGACTGGTATCTCTGAGATGTTTTTAAAGATTTGCTCAGTGTATAGATTGAACAAGCTGGGTGATAGGATGCATCCTTGTCTTACTACTCTTTTTATGTCCATGGGTGTAGAGTTCTCCTTGTTATATCTTATTATTGCTGTTTGCTCCCAGTATAAATTACATATTAGTCGTATGTCTGTGTCGTCTAGATTTATATACTTTAGGCAGTCTATGAATTGGTTATGGTGTATTCTATCGAAAGCTTTGCATAGGTTACCTCAACTATAACGACGCCGGCAATTTCTATACGTATCCACTTATATACAACCGTGCTTGAACACATAGACCTGTATATATATATATATATACAATATATATATATATATATATATATATATATAGGCTATTATACACATATTTGTGATATACTCATGCTCCGCGGGGTCAGTGACACCAATCGGACTATAATGACGATTCTCCAAAGCGAACGGCCTGCGATCGCCGGTGTGTTAGATAAAGGAACACACCTTGTGTTAGGCTTCTTTAGCAGCCGGCTTTATCCGGATTCGATCCTCCATCTGCCTTCAGAGGGGTACTCCTTATGTCTCATCCTGAGGCATTCACATCTTCCAACTACCCCCCCCCCCTCCTTTCTGAGAGAACAATTATTTGTTTGTTATTGTTTATTTTGAAGGCCCCAGTATCATTGCAAACAAATTAAAATCCATAACTGCACAAACGCCTGTGTCAGTGGAATCATGCGAATTAAAATACATCTCATTGAAGGATCCAAACACAGAAAGGCAGCAGCAGTCTCCATCATAGCCGTTACAGCACACGCCAAAAGACATAAGGCCAAGAGGCACCGAAAGTGAAAGCATTTGAATTGTCCTTCGTCATACGATATCATCATTCATCGCAAGCAATCGGAATAGCGAAACAGGATCCGGATTAAAAACACAGCTGTCAGTGTGCACAGAGCATCACTCAGTGCTCAGGCAGGAAGCCGGACTTGGAATATGAGAAAACTGCAACAGGGAACATTTTTCACACTCAGCCTCAATGGTCTCTGACTCCTATCCGCCACATTGACCGCAAGTCCTGAGAGAGCAAATCTCACCCTCCCCTACCATCCTCTCAACTTAGCTGCGGTGAGTATACTCAATCGTTGTCGTTCCGTTCTCCACTCTGGTCACGCCACTCGTCTGTTTTTTTTCCGCGATCCCCCTGTGGTCGCCTTCGGACGCCTCAAGAACACTTGGGTACGGTCCCTTGTGGACGTAATTGTATTGCCTGCGCTTATGTGATCCGCATCGAGATTAAAGATGGTTTCACATGTGTGTCTTGAATTATCATTTATGTCATCATATGCCAATGATGTTACATGACTTATATTGATGAGTATGGGAGCCGTTTAACGAAAGGATTTTGTGAACATCTTCTGGATGTTCAACGGAATAGTGGCACTCCCGTGCGTCTAATTTCATTTCCTCAGACTACTAGAGAAAAGACGACATCCGTATCACTGGTGTGGTTCTTTGCCACTCCGGCGCCTGCAGCCAGTTTGCCTTGGAGAATCGCCCTATAGTCTAATTGGGCTCACTGAGCCCACGGGGCATGAGTGTATCACACTCATACACATGGTTTACCTGTGGCTGCTCTTTCCCTATTGCATGTTTCACTTTTTTCCTCATGTATGAGAACATTACTATATTTGCGTGTATGCTGTTCACGGCTCACCTCTGATAGGCCATGCTTCGACGCTTCGATTATTCCCTATATCTCTTGTATCCGGACAACTTACCTTTATGCAAGGTGTTACACTTTCCACCTGCACTACACGGTACCTTACCTCGTGTTTTCCTCCATTCGGGTAAACTGTATTCTTCTGGTCTGTTCTTTTTGTTTTGTGTATGCACACGGATCTCGTTGCGGACACTTCTGGGTATGTATGCTGTATGCGCATTTTTTTCAAAAACGTGTTTGCACACACGTATGGGTGTAGCCGTATGTGTACGTATATATGTATATACATTTGTGTATGTATATATATATATATACACACACACGGATTTAGGTGTTCTCGCACCGTTGTAAATACGTAGATACGTATAGAAACTGCCGGCAGCCTTATAGTTAATGTAACCTCTACAATTTCCCCCACATACTATTAGAACCCTTCCACTTGTGTTTTGACCCTCCCATTAGCTGGTCAACTACACTGGGCATCCTAGCCCTCGTTCTGTTTTTTTCCTTCATGCCACACCACAATACACAGTGAAGACATTTTCATTCCAATTGCTCATTCTAGTTCGAGATCATTTTGTTTTAGATACTTCGTGATTGATTAGCTATGAAGGGCTCATTTTATTTACTTACATATCTGTGTATGTTTGTGATTTGTTGTTTCTGCTGAAGATTCGACCGAAACGTCGTTAAAATTTGTGTCGCTCAGTGATTACGTACATCTTTAACGATACTAATTTTTTCATTTCCCTTTTACAATCAGCTTTGCTGCGACATCGTATTTTTATGCATTTATTTGCCCTTGACCCCTTACTAAATTACCCCCCCCCCCCTTTTCCTTATTATCCTTTCTCACTGAATTACACCCCCTTACCTAATTATCCTTTCTCACTAAATTATCCTCCCTTACCTGATTATCCTTTCTCACTAAATTACCCTCCCTTACCTAATTATCCTTTCTCACTAAATTACCCTCCCTTACCTACCTAATTATCCTTTCTCACTAGATTGCCCTCCCTTACCTAATTATCATTTCTCACTAAATTACCCTCCCTTACCTAATTATCCTTTCTCACTAGATTGCCCTCCCTTACCTAATTATCCTTTCTCACTAAATTGCCCTCCCTTACCTAATTATCCTTTCTCACTAAATTACCCTCCCTTACCTAATTATCATTTCTCACTGAACTACCCTCCCTTACCTAATTATCATTTCTCACTAAATTGCCCTCCCTGACCTAATTTACCCACTTACACTTTACTCATCCGTTCCCACCTCCTCTGACACCATTATCTTTGTCCCTCCACCTCCACAATCACTCACATAATTCATTCTCATCCATTGCTTTTATTCACGTTTACTCACTCAAAATTCATCTTTTTTTCTTCTGCTTCAATTCAGACTATCTGAGTTATCTTTTTTCGAATTCTGTTAATCCAATCTCTAAATGTCCCACTCTCACGTCTCCCCTATTCCAATCTCTAAATGTCCCAATCTCACCTCTCACATAATCCAATCTCTAAATGTCCCACTCTCACCTCTCCCCTATTCCAGTCTCTAAATGTCCCACTCTCACCTCTCCCCTGTTCCAATCTCTAAATGTCCCACTCTCACCTCTCCAATAATCCAATATCTAACTGTCCCACTCTCACCTCTCCCCTATTCCAATCTCTAAATGTCCCACTCTCACCTCTTCCCTATTCCAATCTCTGAATGTCCGACTCTCACCTCTCCCCTAATCCAATCTCTAAATGTCCCACTCTCACCTCTCCCCTATTCCAATCTCTAAATGTCCCACTTTCGCCTCTCCCCTATTCCAATCTCTAAATGTCCCACTCTTACCTCTCCCCTATTCCAATCTCTAAATGTCCCACTCTCACCTCTCCCCTATTCCAATCTCTAAATATCCCACTCTCACCTCTCCCCTATTCCAATCTCTAAATGTCCCACTCTCACCTCTCCCCTATTCCAATCTCTAAATGTCCCACTCTCATCTCTCCCCTATTCCAATCTCTAAATGTCCAACTTTCACCTTTCCCCTAATCCAATCTTTACATGTCCTTCTCCGGCCTTAACCCCCAATTGAATCTCTCTAAATGTCTACCCCTGGATTACCTCAAATTGAATCTCTCTAAATTTCTACTCCCTGCCTTTATCTTCAATTGAATGTCTTTAAATGTCTACCCCTGGATTACCTCAGATTGAATGTCTCTAAATTTCTACTCCCTGCCTTTATCTTCAATTGAATGTCTCTAAATTTCTACCCCTGCCTTTACCTTCAATTTAATCTCTCTAAATGTGTACCCCTGCCTTTACCTTCAAATGAATCTCTCTAAATTTCTATCCCAGCCTTTACCTTCAATTGAATCTCTCTAAATGTCTACTCCCGTCATTACTTTCATTGAATCCCTCTAAATATATATTCCCGTCATATACACTGAATTGAATTTCTCTAGATTCTTACTCCCGTCCACTACCCCCCAATTGAATCTCTCTAAATATCTATTCGTTTCCTATACCCTAAATTGAATCTCTCTAAATTCTTACTCCCGTCATTACTCCCCCCAATCCCAGTTGAATCCCTCTTTTTCGGCTCCCACCTTCCATAGTTCCTCTATCTCCCTATTCCTTTATATTATCAGTCTACATCGGATAAGCAGATCTCTCCTCAAAGTATTAGCTTTCTTCTCTTACATTTCTATCTATACCTCCATTTTGCCCTAACAGCCACGGTATTAATCGACCACCCAAATCACCAACTTTATCCCTCGTCAAATGTCCGGCCTGATGTCACAGATGTCCCATTTTGTCAGAGTCTTTGAGTGAGGAAAATAAAAAAAATAAAAAACCCATCTCATCCATGAATGATAGAACGCAGAAGGTACATGCTTGAGGCAGTCGTTTTCTCGTGGCCATAGAGTTATCAGATCACAGCCCGAGGACGGAACGAGATTCTTCTATCTGTGCAGATTTCTTTAGTAAGAAAGTTTTCGATAACCGTAATGTCAGATAATGCCAGAAATAATAACTAATATACAAAAATGAGCTTTAGGGCGGCATGACTGTATGAAAGGTTGAGCTCAGTTTACACGTTTTGAAAAGTGAAGAGGAAAAATGGGATAGCGATAAAATAACAGCAGAATAATAGGCATCGTTATCGATAAAGTCATCCAGCAATTCGTTTTCTTTCTGTTTAAGAAAGAAAGAAAGTAACAAACAAACAAACAAAGATATAAAGAGAGAAACAAACAAACAAACTAACAAAGGTAGATAGATAGATAGATAGATAGATAGATAGATAGATAGATAGATAGATAGATAGATAGATAGATAGATAGATAGATAGATAGATAGATAGAGGTAGATAGATAGATAGATAGATAGATAGATAGATAGATAGATAGATAGATAGATAGATAGATAGATAGATAGATAGATAGATAGATAGATAGATAGATAGATAGATAGATAGATAGATAGATAGATTGATTGATTGATTGATTGATTGATTGATTGATTGATTGATTGATTGATTTTAGATTGATAGATTCATTGATTGATAGATTAATAGATTGATTGATAGATTGATAGATTCATTCATTGATAGATAGATTAATAGATTGATTGACAGATTAATAGATTCATTGATAGATAGATTAATAGATTGATTGACAGATTGATAGATTCATTGATAGATAGATTAATAGATTCATTGATAGATTCATTGATTCATTGATTGATTGTTTGATTGTTTGATTGATCGATCGATCGATTGGATGTCACAGGATGGGGAATGTGGTGTTAGTGTCCATATTTTTTTACAAACGTTTGGTACATTACTTGTGGGGGTAATGTGGTCGGTATTATGCCCGTGCTCTACCTTTGTTGCACAAACATCAGGTCTTTATTAAGGCTGGTGGAAACTTGAAATCCGTCCATCATGACCGAACTCAACTCGTGTACTTGATAGTCCAATCACTAACCACTGAGCTACCCCAATACTTGTTTAAGAAGATACAACAATATTTTTTTTTCTTTTCCTCGATGTCTGTTTTAACACTCTAATTTCAAGACATCCGTTTTTTTTTCTTCAAAATATTAAATGAAAGATTTATATCAAAATAACAATTTCAAAACATTTATTAAATAATATCCCGTTCTAATATTCATGTTTCATTATATCGATTCTAGATCTTTTGTTTCAAGGTGCCTATTCCAACACTTATTGAAGACACCCATTCCAAAGTTTCCGTCTCAAAATATACTTTTGCAACATCATTATATAAAAATGTCCACTCCAACACGAGTTTCAATAAAATTACGCTAGTACTAGTTTGATGATGTCTACTCCAACATTAACTAGTCCACTCCAACACTTTGTTTCAATATATCTGCATCAGTACTAGTTTGATGATGTCTACTCCAACATTAACTAGTCCACTCCAACACATTGTTTCAATATATCTGCATCAGTACTAGTTTGAAGATGTTCACTCCAACACTAACTACTTCTGTCCAACACCTATTTCAATATATCTACACCATCACTAGTTTTAAGATGTTCACTCCAACGCTAACTATTCTATTCCAACACTTGTTTCAATATATTTACACTAGTCCTGGCTTGATGGGGAGCCGCGATAGCTCAGTGGTTAGTGAACTGGCACCCGACGGCTTCCGCTTCACAGAGCTTTTATTGGGTACCGGATTTTTTCTGGGAAAGTAAAGCGGCACGGGCGTAATACCGACCACATTACCCCAAAAATCAGCCGAAGGTCTGTAAAATGTATGGTCACTAACACCATATTCCCTATACGCCACTTGGCGTGACGGAGGTACTTTACTTTTTTTTTTAACGGGGTTGATGATGTCCACTCCAACATTAAATAGTCCACTCCAACACTTTATTTCAGTATATCCGCACTAACACTAGTTTGATGATGTCCACTCCAACATTAACTAGTCCACTCCAACACTTTGTTTCAGTATATCCGCACTAACACTAGTTTGATGATGTCCCCTCCAACATTAACTAGTCCACTCCAACACTTTGTTTCAGTATATCCGCACTAACACTAGTATGATGCTGTCCACTCAAATACTAACTAGCCGTGTCCAACATTTGTCTCAGCGACCACTCTAACGAGTACGTCACAATTTCCACTCCAAACAACATTCATTTTATATTATATTAATTCTAACACTCTTGTTTCAATATCTTCAATATCTTCATATCTTCAATATCTTCAATATCTTCAATATCTTCAATATCATCAATATCACAAAACTAAATGGCAACAAATCTTAGCTTTGGTTCGGTTATTACCTTCAAACCCACATCCTCCTTCTCTCATGTTCAGACCTTGCACAGTGATTTACACTTCGCAGATCGGTGCATTAATTTCTCCGGGATTATTTTCCATGCATTTGATTTTCCTTTTCCTTTTTATAAAGCTGTAGTACTATACACGATGTAATCTGAAACAAGTACAACGCGTCAAATACTTGGCCACAATAACATCAGATGGTAGATGCACCACATAAATAAATAGCAGAATAGCTCAGGCCAAAACAGCATTTCAGAAAAGGATAAATGTCATATGCAACGAGTCTATGTCAATAGAAGTCAGAAAGATAGTTCATCGATTCTATATAGAGCCAATTCTGACCTATGGAAGCGAATCATGGACAGTAGTCAAATAAATTAAAAGACGATTAGATGTTACAGAGATGGGATTTCTCAGAAAAATGTTCAAAGTCCCCTGGACAGCTATAAAAACAAAAAATGAAATTTTCAAAGGGACCAACACAAAAAGGTAAATCCTGAAAAACATCAGAAAGAAACAAACAACATTTTTCGGGCACATTATGAGAATAGAAGAAATTTAGAATACTTGCTTACAGCTGGCAACATTTAGGGAAAGAGAGAACGCGGACGGCAAAAAAAGAAGATACTAGACAGTTTGGTAACATGTTATGGAAAACAGTCAACAAGAGAATTGATAATATGCACTGTGGATAGACGATTGTGGATGGACATGATCGCCTAATCAACAGGTATGGCACGTGATGATGATGTTGATAGTTGTATGCAGTTGACCACTAAGGAAAGCAGTATTACCAGACTAAGGTCTTTTCAATATGGGTTTGTCACTTTTCTTTTATATCTTTTAGTCGGATGTTCCGCCGAGAATAGCATGTCGTAAGCTGATGCCTCTTCTCTATTGCATATTCTCTGTTGCTCATGTTTGAGCACATTAGTATATATACATGCTATGCTGTTCTTAGTGGTAAAAAGTAAAAAAGTAAAGTACCCCCGTCACGCCAAGTGGCGTATAGGGAAATATGGTGTTAGTGACCCTATATTTTACAGACCTTCAGCACATGATTTTTAGGGTAATGTGGTCGGTATTACGCCCGTGCTGCTTTACTTCCCCAGAAAAAAAATCCGGTACCCATTTAAGGCTGGGTGAAACCGGAAGCCGTCGGTTGGGATCGAACCCTACCCCTTGTTTTTTGTAGTCCAGTTCACTAACCACTGAGCTATCGCGGCTCCCTATCTTAGTGGTAAGACCCCAACAATCATGTTTACTCTCAAAAGCCGAAGGCTAAGATACCTGGGGCATGTCCAGCGAATGGACAAAAAAACCGCATCCCTAAGCAAATACTAAATGGCGAACTAACACATGGAAAAAAACAAATCGGCAGACCTAAACTACGATATAGAGATATCTGTAAATCAACTCTGAATGACTTCTCCGTCTGTGGAAATGACAGGGAACATCTGGCAAGTGATCGCACATCATGGAGAGCAAGTATAAGGAATGGCATAACATTATTTGAGGCTGTGCTAAGGCAAAACTTGACTACAAAGGGCAAGATGTAGGGTTCGATCCCAACCGACGGCTTCCTGTTCACCCAGCCTGTAATGGGTACCGGTTTTTTTTTCTGGGAAAGTAAAGCGGCATACCGACCACATTACCCAAAAATCATGTGCCGAAAGTCTGTGAAATTTATGGTCACTAACACCATATTCCCTATACGCCACATGGCGTGACGGGGGTATTTTATTTACTTACTACATATCTGTGTGTGTGTGTTGTTTGTTTGTTCCTGCTGAAGATCTTTTGAGCCGAAACGTCGTTCAATTTTGTGTTGTCCATTAATTACGTCAAGCTTTCACCATAACATTTTTTCCCCTATTTTTTTTGTTATTTCTCATTACAATCATTTTTAGATTGTTTTACTGCAGCTTGGCATCTTTGTTCATTTCTTTGCCTTGACCCTGAAGCTGATATCTCTGATTTGAACCAGCGGTGGTTGGATGCGTTAGCTACTGGGTAAAAGAGTTCGGGTTCAGTTCCAAGATGTGGCGATTTTTCTAACATTTACACGAATTGCTGTTCATTCAGTTTCTGACAATTGGTACCAGAGATTTTGGTCTGCAGTAAGTTGGGCGGCCTGTCGTGATACCGGTCACATCATCCCACAAAAATGTGACGTAGATCAATGAAAAGTATGAGCATTATCTGTAAATATCACAGAAGCTTAATTAAGGTACTGGAAGAAACTGACATACCATTCCTTATCACACTGTTATTTGAGAGTTTAGTCTTGATGTGAGATTTCATGTCCTGTTGTACACTGATAATGTTGTTGTAGTCAGCGGAGTTGGCATTTGGACATATTCATGATTTTTTATTTTACACATGGAGTAGAATATGCCAAGAAGATTTAGAAAATCACTGGAGGTTGTAGAAATGTGGTTTTAGAAAAAATGTTGAGAATACCAGGGATAGCTAAGAAGAGTAATGAAAACGTTCTGAAAGAGACCAAAGCATAAAGAGAGCTAATATACAATATTAGCAAAAAACAATCATCATTTTTTGTTACCATGTTATGAGAAGAGAACAGCTTAAATATATTGTAACAACTGGGAAAATTGAGGGACAAGGAGTTAGAGGGAAGCGAAGAGAAAAGATATCAGACAGCTAAAGAGAATGGCTTGGCACAAAGTGAACAACAGAAATGATAAATAACTGTCGAGATCGAAAGTTGTTGAGAGACATGATCATCTACGTCAGCAGGCTTGGTACTCATGATGAGGCTATGCCAAAGAAACTTTCTTTTGTTTGCCGTTTCCGACGTAATCATTTTTCTACCTCTGGACTCCAAATTAATTTTCCATTTTTCTCTGTTTCAATTTCAGTATAAAATTAACAGACAAGTCCTACCATTCTTCCGTACTATTTTCCATATTTATTAGTTTCCAAAAACCCCAAATGAAAGCAGAAACAACAACGGGAGAGCAATCCAATGTCAACAAATTAACTTTCATAAACACTTCAATAGCAAATACGAAAATAAGTACACCCAGATATGAAAGACATAAAACACACTCGGTCGTCACTTAAATTAAATTTAATAACAGCTAGAAAAATATCGCAAAGAATAAATTAGTTCTTTTAATCGCATTATTGAATTCTTGAGCGTTACATATTCAAATGTTGTATTCGGCAATCTGCTCTGTTTATTGATTTTCCTCTTCATATTGTGACCAGACCAGACCGACAAATGCGCTTAAGATGTGCCAAGAATGTTCTCTGTGTCATACTTCTAAGTGCAAATCCTAATCGCCTACAGCTCTTTGCATTTGATTGTAAAGGGGTTTGATTACGTGGGGTTTTTTAATGAAGGTTGAGTTCATTATGGAGAAGTGTAGTGAAAGGTGAAGTGGTGGTGTGGCGGGATTGGAGGATGCTGTAGTTGGGGATGGGGGAATGCAGAGATGGGGATGGGTGATTGTAGAGATGGAGGATGGGGATTGTAGAGATGAGGTAGGGGAATTGTAGATTGGGAAGAGCGATTGTAGAGATGGGGAATTGTAGATGGGGAAGAGGGATTGTAGAGATGGGGAATTGTAGATGGGGAAGAGGGATTGTGGAGATGGAGAACTGTAGATGGGGAAGAGGGATTGTAGAGATGGAGAACTGTAGATGGGAAGAGGGATTGTAGAGATGGGGAATTGTAGATGGGGAAGAGGGATTGTGGAGATGGAGAACTGTAGATGGGGAAGAGGGATTGTAGAGATGGAGAACTGTAGATGGGGAAGAGGGATTGTAGAGATGGGGAATTGTAGATGGGGAAGAGGGATTGTAGAGATGGAGAACTGTAGGTGGGGAAGAGGGATTGTAGGGATGGGAATTGTAGATGGGGAAGAGGGATTGTAGAGATGGAGAACTGTAGATGGGGAAGAGGGATTGTGGAGATGGAGAACTATAGATAGGAAGAGGTATTGTAGAGATGGGGTTGGGAATTGTAGATGGGGATGGGGGTTGTAGAAATAGAGAATTGTATATGGCGAAGTGGGATTGTAGAGATGCAATGAGGGATTGTGTAGATGTGGACTATTCATTGCAGAGATAGGGGTAGGGAATTGTAGATTTTGGAAGGGGGATTGTAGGTGGCGAAAGTGGGTTGTAGAGATGAGGACCATTGATTGTAGAGATGGGGAATAGAAGGTACTGTACAGATTGAGACGGGGGATTGTAGAGATACAGATGGGGAATTGTAAATGGTGAAGGAAGATTATAGAGAGTGGAATGGGGGATTGTAGATGGGGATGTGAAATTGTAGATGGGAAAGGGGGCTTGAACGGATGTGGATGGTGGTGCAGATGACGGGTTGGAGTATTGCAGGGGTGAGACTGGGGATTGCAGAGATGGGAATAGTAATTGTGGAGTTGGGGAAGATGGTTGCAGAGATGGGAAGAGTAATTGTGGAGTTGGGGAAGATGGTTGCAAAGATGGGAAGAGTAATTGTGGAGTTGGGGAAGATGGTTGCAGAGATGGGAAGAGTAATTGTGGAGTTGGGAAGAGGGTTGCAGAGATGGGAAGAGTAATTGTGAGTTGGGGAAGAGGGTTGCAGAGATGGGAAGAGTAATTGTGGAGTTGGGGAAGAGGGTTGCAGAGATGGGAAGAGTAATTGTGGAGTTGGGGAAGAGGGTTGCAGATATGGGAAGAGTAATTGTGGAGTTGGGGAAGAGGGTTGCAGAGATGGGAAGAGTAATTGTGGAGTTGGGGAAGAGGGTTGCAGAGATGGGAATAGTAATTGTGGAGTTGGGGAAGAGGGTTGCAGAGATGGGAAGAGTAACTGTGGAGTTGGGGAAGATGGTTGCAGAGATGGGAAGAGTAATTGTGGAGTTGGGAAGAGGGTTGCAGAGATGGGAAGAGTAATTGTGGAGTTGGGGAAGAGGGTTGCAGAGATGCGGATGGGGGATTGTAGTGATAGAGGAGGGGGATTCATAGATGAGGATGGGGGATTGTAGAGATATGGATAGGGGATTATAGAGATGGTATTTTAGAGACAAGGAGGTTATAGAGTTTGGGATTAGGAAACTCTTGAAGTAATGCATGTCTAAATTAACATTTCAAGTAAAATGTATCTATTTTAACACTTCAAATAGAACAGGTCTAAATTAACACTTCAAGTAAAATGTGTCTATTTTAACACTTCAAATATAACAGGTCTAAATTAACATTTAAGTAAATCTGTCTATTTTAACACTTCAAATAGAACGTGTCAAAATGAACTCTTCAAGTAACACTTGCCTACATTAACTTTTCAGTACATCTTTTTATTGATTAACTCAAGTATATATTTTTTAGATTAACTCTTTAAGTAAATCTTATCTAGATTAACTCTTCGAGTTCATCTTTTCTTGATTAGCCCAAGTATATATGTTTTAGACTACCTCTTGAAGTAAAGGTTTTTGACATAAATTCTTCAAATAAAACTTGTCTAATCAACTCTTGAAGTAAAACTCGTCTAGTGCTAGTTTTGATACGAGTCACCCTTTGTGTAGAAGATAGTATGTTATTGTTGTAGTATTGCTGTATACAACAACTGAATGGATGGCGGTGAAATTGCATGCGTCATGTTAAGGATATAAAACTTCACAAACATGGACAAGACACCAGTGGATAAAGAGATACAGCGAAGAAGATGGCGCTGGATAGGACACACACTACGGAAGCCAACTGAGAGTATTACATAACAGGCCCTTTTTTGGAATCCCCAGGGAAAAAGACAAAGAGGAAGACACAGGAATTCTTAGAGAAGACAGATAGAAGCAGATATGAAGATGACGGGGAAAACATGGAATGATCTTAAAAGAATGGCAGAAAACAGAACGACTTGGAAAGTGTTTGTTGAAGACCTATGCTCCACTGGGAGCTTAAAAGGTAGAAGAAAGAAGAATATTAAGGATATTCCTGGAATATTAATTTGTAGTTTTCTATAAAATATTGATGAATAAATCTATATAGTGTCTGAGTCAGACTTAGACTCCAAAGCTACACTTTTTAACATAGGAGTAGACTTATTTTCACTGTAGAAATGTGGTTTTACAGAATAATGTTGAGAGTACCATGGACAGCTAAGAAGAGCAATGAAGATGTTCTGAGAGAGGTCAAAGTAAAGAGAGAGAGCTAATTTCCAATATTAGGAAAAACAATCATAATTTGTTTGGCCATGTAATGAGAAGAGAACAATTGGAATATATTGTAACAACTGGAAAAATTGAGGGACGAAGAGATAGAGGGAAGCAAAAGGAAAAAAGATACCAGGCAGCTTAAGAGAATGGCTTGGCAGAAGGTCAACAACAGAAATGATAAATAGCTGCCGAGATCGAAAGTTGTGGAGAGACATGATCACCTACGCCAGCAGGCCCGGTACTTGATGATGATGATGATGATGATGATGATGAGACTTATTTTGTAGATGGGTATAGGGGAGTAGCCCGTGTGATACCGGGGCTTCATGATGATGGAAGTAGAGAATAGTGACACTGTGACCTTCCAGGCATGTCGTAAGAGGCGACTAAGGAGATTCATCGATGGCTTGACAAACTGTCATTGTAAAAACTATTGTTATGGAAACAGAGCCATTGATTTTAGAAGTGGTAATCCATGCAATATGTGCCATTTTGGCACGCAAGGTTTCTGCTTTTGAGATTGTGGTTCTGCCCTATGTGCCGTCTTCGGCTCGAAAGGACACTAGCTAGATAGATAGTGGAGTACAGGTAAAGAATTTTAAATTTCAAAGGAAATTTGTATATTCAATATGGCAATTTATGTATATAAATGTCGTGAATTTATTTACATGACGTCATTATTTTTATTCACGTCCTTTTGTACCATTTCAGGTGTCCAGAGAGGTACAAAGCTCAGGTTCTCGCCCAATGGAAACCTAACTCATTTTCGTTTGATGTTTTGGTAGAGATTTCCCTTGCCGTTGTACGTCCGCCTATCTATACTTGTCACTCGGGTTCTGCTTTCGTCACTTCCTGCCATGTATTCTTATAGCATGAAATGATAAGGGAGCCACATTAACTTGTTTCTGTTTGTAGTTTCAGGATTCCTTTTTATCCTCCTTTTTCTTCCATTCATTCTTTGTCCTCTTCTTATTCATCTGCCTATTCTTCTACTTAGTCGTCTTTTTTTTCTTCTTTGTATTCTTCTTTGTATTCTTTTTCGTATTTTTCTTCGTATTTCTCTTTTTTCTTCGTCTTCTTCTTCATCCTCTTTTTTCTTTTTCTTCTTATATTATGGTTCATTCAGTCTAGGATTACGTATTTTCTTACACTTCTAGTGTCTGTTCATTGTTACATTTGTAGGTGTACGCCACGTTTTTCTTCCTCATTCCCAGTCACAACTTTACACTTGAGTTGCTCATCCTCTCCTTCATCCAACAACCCTAGTAGTCCTTGTGGTATCACTGACAGATTTAGTCAACATTCTCCATTTCTTTCTATCTTCAGTCATTCTTATTGACCCTGCAAAGTCGAGGCGTATCCATTCTTTGATGTTATCTTTCCATCTTTTTTTCTGCCTACCTCTTCTTTTCCTCATTTCACTGATCCTTGAAGAATGGTCTTTGGTGGGCTTTGAGTTAAGTTCTGTCAACTGAAATAATCTTAAAGATCTTGTATGTAGTCGGTATCAGTTGATCCGTGTATTGAGATCTAGCTATTATGTATGCTGGTGGGGAAGTTTTTTGAAAAATATTCTAACTTTTACCGTGCCTTGATATTACTGATAATGTCTAAGGAAAATACTTGGTATAGCATGGAACGAATTCAAAACAAACGAGGAAATTAGAGAAATCGCCAATCAACCACTAATATCTTCAGTAATAAAGAAAAGACGATGGTCATACGTTGGACATGTGATGAAAAGAGATAATAATCGAATAGCAAAGCAAGCCCTCATATGGGAAACAACAGGTAAAAGAAAAAGAGGAAGACCCAGGGAGACACTGAGAACAACATTGATGAGAGAGGCAAGAGCAGCAGGAATCGGCTCCCTCAATGAGATAGAACTGCTTGCACAGAACAGAGACTGATGGCGAGATTTGATAAAATATCTTTAAAAGAAAAGGGCTAGAACAAAAAATTCATATAGGAGAAGGTGTATCTTGGTCTACGCCCTATGGGCCGGTTACGGCTCGAAAGGTCAATAGATAGATAGATAGATATTACTGAGGACTACCACCAGGCAGTTTAAGTCAGACATTCATTACTTATACACGCATGATGGGGCCTCGGTAGCCTGGTTGGGAAAACCAACCGACTGGTTCGAACCGTCGTTAGGAAAACCCGTGTTCGATTCCCGCTGGAAGCAGTGTGAGTTGTACTCGTGGTTGGGAAAAAAACAATGCTCCACCGTTAACCCAGCCATTCTTCGGATGAAAGAGACGGCAGTTAAGATGGACATAGCCAGAAACGAGAAACTTAGTGGGCGTGTAAGAAGACTTATCAACCAACACAGAACTGGAATCGTCAGTCGCCGGAGTCGCCAGACACTACGAGACTTGCTGAGGAGGGGAACTGAGCTCCTATGGACATGTTTGGAGTGCAATGATGATGACCCGCAAATAACTCAATAACTCAATAACCCAGCCGCTGACAGAAACATGTACCAGGATAGTACTCTGGGAATGCGAGGAATGTCGCCTCGTATCGTGCATTTAGAAGCTTGAAGCGACACTGTACAGACGTTTTCGAACACTTCTTTGATAAGGGGCCTAGCACAGTCGTAAGGGAGAAAACTCGGTGTCCTTCTAAGACGCCGATTCAAGTCACGTACTTAACTTACATTACCGATGTAGAAGATAGATGTGTCGAGCCGAAAGGTGAATCTATGTCGGCAATGTCGTAACGGAACTGTGCTACCAACACCCACCTAACGTCCTCCAAAGGCAGATGACGAAGGGGTCTATCAATTCCTCTAGTGGTCCTCATGTAAATGAAACAAACAAAAAAAAAAAAAAAGTTAAAAAAAAAAAAATTAATAATATAAAAGCTTTAGTCGTTGTTCTTAATTTTACTCATAAATTACTTATATTGGTTTTTAAGAACACGTTTAAACTCTATATGTTCCCGTGAAACTCATTTAATCTAGTATAGTATGTAGTTCAAGACAGGTTCTATGTCAAGAATTAATACAGAAATAAACAAACGCTAACGCCACTTGGCGCAGTCCACGGTTATTTCTATTCCACGTGGCGGTAGGTGGCGCTAGAAAGAAAAAAATAAAACAAGAAGAGAAATCATGTGACTATGACAATATATAACACGTCTACTTAACTACATCTAACGACTGTAATTGTTATTCTGGGAAGTAAACTATAATTCCCCTTCCCCCCTTTCCCCTATATGCACTGGAATGTAAAAGCGTGCTTGCCTTTGACCGGTGATTCTCAAACCTGAGGAGTGACCTCATTTTTAAATTTTGAAACAAAAGCTGGAGGTTATTTTACCAATGAAAAATGAGTAAGATATGGGGTGGGGTAGGAGGGGGGGGGGGGGTGCCGTCGATATATAGCTATAATGACTTAAAGGAAACTATATGTAGTTATAGTATAGAAATTCAAAGCAAAAGACAACACCTCAGTGCAAAATAAAGACAAGTGGAACAATATTAAAACAGGTAAATGAATTTAAATATTTGGGAACTTTGTTTACCTCAGACGGAAGATGTACAAAAGAGGTGAGATGCAGAATGGCTCAGGCAAAAGCAGCTTTCCAAAAAATGAGGAAGATACTATGCAATCCATTTTTGACAATAAAAACAAGAAAAAGAGTTTTTAAATGTTACATAGAGCCAATCTTAACATATGAATGCGAATCATGGATAATAGGACAACAGACAAGAAAATCACTGGAGTCTGTAGAAATGTGGTTTTACAGAAGAATGTTGAGAGCGGGGGCTGCACATTTTCAACAAGTCAGTGACAATGAAAGTCTCTCTCTCTGTCTGCGATCAGGAATCAATCAGAGTAGGATTCCAGACTCCCACATGAAGTCAGCTGTCAGGTTAAGTGTGTTGATCGCCCCCACAGACAGAACGTCACATTTAGAGTCCGCCAGATCCACTCTGACTGAACACCCGTTAATACGTTGCACTGTGTTCTGCGCCAGTGGCCCAGTGCATCCGATTTCAGCCAGCATTTTTTCAGGTTTGTTTTCCTTAGCCTTTGATTGTCCCCAATCTTCCTGCAAGGCAGCAGATTGTCTTTTCTGTAGGGGGATTCTGCCCTTAGATGGTCTACCCTCCCAGGTTTACGAGCACCATCTGCCCGAGTCACTAGAGGTGACTAACACAGACATGCACACACAGAGATATGAGATGTGAATAACACAGCCATGCACACAGCTATACGAGACATGACTAACACCTACACACATCAAGATATATGACACATGACTAACATAGACATGCATATAAAGATATGAGATATGACTGACTTAGACATGCGCACACAAAGATATGACACATGCCTAACATAGACATACACACAAAGATATAAGATATGACTAACATAGGCATGCACACACAAAGATATGAAAGTGAGAAAGAGAGTTCATCGTTTCTATATCGATCCAAATCTGATCCCTACAGGATCTGTATCAAGTTGTCTCTACTTGTATCGAGTTCCATCTACCTGAAACCGTATCAAATGTCCCCCTACCTGTATCTGTTTCAGAGTTTCTCTACCGCTAGCTGTATCTAGTTTTTCTTGCCTATATCTGTATCAAGTTCCACTTATCTGCACCTATATCAATATCCCTCTACCTGTACATGTATCAAGTTTCCCTTACCTGTATTTGTATCAAATTCCCCCTACCTGTTACTTTATCAATTTCCCCCTACCTGTACTTGTATCAAGTTTCCCCTACCTGTATCTGTATCAAGTTTCTCCTACCTGCTCCTGTATAATGTCCCCCCCCCCCTAGGCGTATCTGTATCAAATTTTCAATACCCGTACCTGTATCAAACTCTCACTTCCTGTACTTGTATCAAGTTTCCCTTACCTGTATTTGTATCAAGTTTCCCTTACCTGTACTTGTATCAAGTTTCCCTTACCTGTATTTGTATCAAGTTTCCCTTACCTGTACTTGTATCAAGTTTCCCTTACCTGTATTTGTATCAAGTTTCCCTTACCTGTACTTGTATCAAGTTTCCCTTACCTGTATTTGTATCAAGTTTCCCTTACCTGTACTTGTATCAAGTTCCCTTACCTGCATCTACATCAAATTCCCTTTACCTGTATCTGTATCAAGTTTCCCTTACCTGCATCTACATCAAATTCCCTTTACCTGTATCTGTATCAAGTTCCCCCTACCTGTACAAGTACGAAATTTCCTTAACTGTACCTGTATCTAGTTCTCCCTACATGTACCTGTATCAAGTTTCCCCCGGCTGTACTTTTATCAAGTTCCTCTACCTCTATCTGTAACATATTCTCCTACTTATACCTGTATCAAATCCCCCCTACCTATATCTGTATCAAGTTCCTCTTACCTATGCCAGTATCATATTCCCCCGACATGTACCTATATCAAATTCCACCTAACCTGTACCTGTATCAAGTTCCATCTACTTGCTTCTGTATCAAATTCCACCTTACCTGTACCTATATCAAATTCCTCCTACATGTAATTGTATCAAATTTCCCCCACTTGTCTCTGTAATAAATGTAACCTGTATTTGTATCAAATTCCCTCTAACTGTGCATGTGTCAAGTTCCCCTTACCTGTACCTATCTCCAGTTTCCCCTCAATGTACCAGTATGAAATTTCACCTACATGAACCTGTGTCAAATTCCCCCTACCTGTACATATATCAAATTTAAACTTACCTGAACTTGTATCAAGTTCTCCTTACCTTTATCTGTATCAAATTCGCCCTACCTGTGCCTGTATCAAGTTCCTCCTACCTATACCTGAATCATATTCCTCCTACCTGTAACTTTATCAAATTCCACATTACCTGTACCTGTATCCAGTTCCCCCTGCCTGTACCTGTATCCAGTTCACCCTAATTGCACCAGTATGAAGTTTCTCCTACCTGTACCTATATCAAGTACACCCTACCTGTACTAAGTTGTCTCTTTCAAGTTCCCCCTATCTGTAACAAGTCCCTTCTACCTGTACCAAGTTGTCTGTTTCAAGTTCCCCCTATCTGTAACAAGTCCCTCCTACCTGTACCAAGTTGTCTGTTTCAAGTTCCCCCTATCTGTAACAAGTCCCTCCTACCTGTACCAAGTTGTCTGTTTCAAGTTCCCCTAACTGCATCTGTATCAATGTTCCTTTCTCTTATGATGACTGTTCACCAAGACGAACATACTCTTCCCTTCTCTGCTTTTTATTTTTTTTCTCCGGCTTATGTTCTTCCATATTGTTATGTCTGGTCTCTTAACTGATTTGAATTCGTTGTTTATGAGAGACCATGCCTGGCAGTGTCAATGAAATCTCACAATCTCTTAATTCAATCTTGACTTTGAAACCCTTGAAACAGTTATCAATAAATGGTGATACTTCAATGAGTTATCAGTGTCACCACAATCAATAGCCTTTTGCGTGTTATCTTCAACGGAGATGGTCATTAACAATTGGAAAGTGTTGCTGCTCTTTTGTCTTGAATGCAAAATTATCTCAAAAGTTAAATCCTTAATTTTGCCAATCAACTGTATTTTTGGCCTCAGCCTCTTTAAACCAGTGTTTGTTTTTTTCATTGTGAAGCAGTTTTTAATATATTTCTGCCATGATAATTAAATCTAAAATATATAGTGGGTTAACACATGCGTATTGTTGTAAAAAAAAAAAAAAAGGGTATATCTGAATGCGTCTACAAATTAACTTTCATTATGTGCAAGTCGATCAAGATTTTCTTAAAATAAACATGAAATGAATATTTTAAACGGTCGGGCAGTTGCTACCACAATATGGTCTGCAAAATTCTCAACCGAGGATTAGGGTATATTTCTATATTTTTTTGCGTTCGCTAGCTTTTACCTCTGACGAAGTCCCTAGATAATAGGAACTGAATTTGTGCGTGTTAATCCGTGTACAGGGGTCCCTCGCCGCACACGTAGATAACTCAGTCTTCGGAGGTACTCATATTTTTGTCCGTCGATGTGTAATTGACGTTTCAAGCCTCGCTTTTGGGATCAGGGTGGTTGCCGCAGAGAGAAATCATAAATAAAAATCCCAACTAGCCGGGATTTGAACCCATAGCCTTTCTGTCTCGAGGTCGGCGTCTTGCCTCGAGAGCAATCAGTCGCTCGGAAACAAAATTGTGACATAGGATTAACGATTATATAAATATACGTTTCTTTTCCAATAATTTTTTACTTCATCAATAATAAGATAAATTTTTCCCAACAATTTTTACTTCACCAATGATGAAATACATTTTTCCCAACAATATTTAATTCACCAATGATGAAATACATTTTTCCCAACAATATTTAATTCACTAATGATGAAATACATTTTTCCCAACAATATTTAATTCACTAATGATGAAATAAATTTTTCCCAAAATTTTTACTTCACCAGTGATGAAATACTACGGAAGCCAACTGAGAGTATTACACAACAGGCCCTTTTTTGGAATCCCCAGGGGAAAAGACAAAGAGGAAGACCAAGGAATTCTTGGAGAAGACAGATGGAAGCAGAGATGAAAATGATGGGGAAGACATGGACTAATCTTAAAAGAATGGCAAAAAAACAGAACGACTTGGAAAGTGTTTGTTGAAGACCTTTGCTCTACTGGGAGCTAAAAAGGTAGAAGAAAGAAGAATGATGAAATACATTTTTCCCCACAGTTTTTACTTCACCAATAATAAGATATATCTTGAAACAACGGAAAACACTTGTGAGCGCGTTATAATTAATTGGGCTTTAAATGCATTTCGTAGTTCGTGCTTTTGTGTTAAGCTTCTTCAAGATTTTTATATTTATTTTTGTCTATTTCCTCATCCACACATATCTTCTAATTTGTTTCATAAATTAAAAATGTTATTTTTTGTTTTACCATCCTTCTTCTTCTACCTCTACTTTTTCGTCTTCTTCCTCTGCTTCATCATCATCTTCTCCTACTTCTTCTTCATATTGTTATTATTATATCCTTCCTTGATTGCCTTTCAATTTTGAGTTGAGATATAATTTGCGGTCAGTTGTAAGTGCTCTTTATAATTTGCGGTCAGTTTAGTGCTCTTCTGTTGACCTCTGCTGTTATGTTTCAAAGTGTTTCTAATATTTCCATCACTCTATATTTGTCGTGTATGCCCTTGAGACGGGTGTTCTTGTAAAATTTTATTAATGAATCGCCGTGTTGTACTTTGGTCTTTCTGTCTTATCCTCTTTGTCAAACAATTGTATATGTTTCTTCTTTTAAGTATTCAATGGCGGTAATTATTCCTAGCTTTTTTCTCAGTTCGACAATTCTGATCTTATCTCTCAGACTGTTTCCTGTCATTCGCTTAACACATTTAATCTCAGTAGAGGTTATTTTTCTTATTGTTTTTGAGTCTAGGTTTTAAGGGTCCTTCGTGCATAATATATGGATGAAGATTGTATTGTAGAGTACCCATTTTGTCTCGTGTTATTTTATTTTTAAGCATTAGTGGTGACAATTGTCCGATGATTTGACAAGCTTTTTTGGCATCAGAGTCTGTTTCTCCTATTTGTTTATTGTCGTTTGTCACTACACTTCCTAGGTATTTAAATTCCTTCAGTTGTTTTGGTTATCTCCCACATATCGTTATGTTCATGTTCTGTTGCTGTTTTGCGATATTCATGACTTCTGTCTTGTTGATGTTGATGTTTATGTTGTGTTGAGTGCCTGTGCTGTTAAGTCTATTAAAGTGATCGTGTAGGTTTCTTTCTTTATGTATTACTAGTACTATCCTTAATTCATCAAATGCCCATGTTTCTTCTCACTACCGAAGTATTGAATGAACATAACACACTGCAATTACTAGTTTTATATGTGATAACATATATTCACACACACTAACATGGTGAAGATTATATTGGCCATTCAATTGCACTTATATCTGCAACACAATTCTAGACAATAACATCATACACTGAACTTAAACTTTCTCTTTTCCTTTGTCCACATATATATTGATATATAGATATGTCTACATGAACATATTTTGTGTTTTCTCGGTTTATTCTATAGCATTAGCCTGTTCATCTAGCCGAGAATAAATGAGTTAATTGTCCTTTTATTTTTGTGTTGTTGGCTAATGATCGTATCGTTGTAATTATGGCATTGATTTGTGATTAGCGGTCATTTATTAATTGGTTCTTTGTTTTTTTAAAGATAAGGAAATGAAGAGGAGTATGGGAATTGTGATATTGACAGGTACAAGGAGGAGGTGAGAATGTTATGGTTATGGTTATGGTTAGTAAAAGACCAGGGTATCACTGCAAACGAATTAAGATCCATAATTGCTCAACCTCTCGTGCCGGGGTTTGATTGGTCTCGAGACAAGACGCCGGCCTCGAGACAGAGAGGTTGTGAGTTCAATTCCTAGGTGAACCAGTTTGAGTTTATTTTTATTTATGATTTCTCTCTGCGGCAGCCATCCCTGGTCTCAGCAACAAGGCCCGGATTGAAACGTTATTTACTCATCGACTGAAAAAAAAATATGAGTACCTCCGAAGACGGAGTTATCTCCCTCTAAGGCGAGGGACCCCTGTGCACACGGTTGGCAGGGAGAATGTATTAACGCGCAAAATTCAGTTCCTAGTCTCTAGGGACTTCGTTAGAGGTGAAAGCTGGCGAACGAAAAGCAAAAGAACAAAAAAACTGCCCGTGCCAGTGGAATCATCCGATTTAAAGCTCAACTCACTGAAGGATCCAAACAAAGAAAGGCAGCTATAGTCCCCATCATAGCAGCTATAGCACACGCCAAAACACATAAGGCCAAGCGGGACCGAAAATGAGCTCAGCACTGTCCTTCGTCATACGATATCATCATTCATCGTAAGCAATCGGAATATCGAAACACGATCCGGAAGAAAAAAAATAAAGCTCACGGTGTGCACAGAGCACTAAACTCAGTAGCTCCTGCAGCAAGCAGGATTTGGAATATGAGGAAACTGCAACAAGGAACACTTTTCAGACTAAGCCTCAATAGTTCTCTTTGCCTATTCGCCATATTGACCGGTATTCCAATGATGACGTATATTGCAATCATCACAGAACACACTATTGCGAACACTGTAGAGGAATCATATCACATGCACGTAATCCGCTTCACCGGCGAAGATCCCAACAGTGGAACTTCCGATCTATACAGTTCTTTTCATTAGAAAGATAGAATTAACCATCTTTCCAGAAAAAAGAAACGTAACAGAGAACATTGACGGAAACATGACCGCGCCATCTTGAAACAGGAAGTATGGAACCGGTGAGAATGTATTTTTGGACAAAAAGGTGTATTTAGGGTGAGCATTTCCTTGCCTTAGAAGAACAATAGGATGATTTTATTAAAACAAGCGTTTGCTGATGATACTCTGAAACTAATAGGTTGATTAAGTGGCTTTGTTGAACTACATGTCAAGTAATGTTGAGTATATGGTAAAGGTAAAGTACAAGACCTGACCTGAATCGGCGTCTCAGCACGCGAGTTTTCACCCATATGTGCTCGGCCGCCTATCCAGAAGTTTTCGGAGACTTCTGGATAATGTCTCTTCAAGTATCGCAACCCACGATGCGAGGCGGCATTCCTCATCTTCCCAGAGAGAGGGATGTCATTCTGGTACCCATTTCTGCCAGCGGCTAGGTCGACCACGGGGGTATTTTTGTTTCCAACCACAAGTACAACTCACACTGCTTCCAGCGGGAACCGAAAACTGGTTGTCCGAAGTCGGTAGCTCAGTCGGGTGGTTTTCCCAACTAGGCTACCGAGGCCCCCTAGTAAGTATATATGGTAATAATAAGTATATGGTATTATGAAGACCTAGCACAATGAGTCTATGTCATCAATAGTAACATGAAGATGGATATACAGATCAAAGAAAGATAAAAGGAAAGATGATGATTTCTAAACCAAGGACTGACGAGCTTGATTATATTTAACAAAGAAAAGCTGAACGTGTGGAGAAAACGGAAAAATATTTATTATTATATATTATATTTATAGAACCGAAAAATAAGTAATGACGACGTTCTAGAAATTAGAAGCAGATAGCGGTGAACATGGAAATGTGTTTTCGAGATATCGCTAGTGTTGATGTCACTAAAATAATGTGTTATGTTCACTTATTCAGTTGAAGTTTGTTCTATTCTCTCTGTCCAGGTTTTGTAACAGGCAATTTTAACAACAGGAAAAATATATCCACATCAATGTAGATAACAATAGAGCCCTCCGTAGCCTAGTTGGAAAAACCACCCGACTGGGCTACCGACGTTCGGACAACCCTTGTTCGATTTCCCCTGGAAGCGGAGTCAATTATACTCGTGGTTGAGAAAAAAAATTGCCCCCCCCCCCATATCGACTCAACCGCTGGCGGAAATGGGTACCAGGGTATTGTTTTGGGAAGGTGAGGAATGACGCCTCGCATCGTGAGTTCCGATGCTTGAAGCGACACTGTGCAGAAGTCTCTGAACACGTCGGAATAGTCGGCCGAGCATATATGGGTGATAACTCTCGTAATAAGATGCCGATTCAAGTCTCGTACTTTACCTTTACCTTTAGACAGCATCAGAACTAATACTATGAATATTAACGTAATTTACACAACATTCCTGTATGGTGCAGAAACATGGACATTAAATAAGAAATCAGTGCATAAAACTGATGCTTTTGAAATATTGATCTGTAGGAAAATTCGGAGTATTTCGTGGAAGGAAAGAAGACAAAAAAGGGGTTCTGAATCAAAAAAAAAAAAAAAAAAAAAAAAAAATAGCGTATATATTTAAAAAAATGGCGTATAGGGAATATGGTGTTAGTGACCATACATTTTACAGACCTTCGGCACATGATTTTTGGGGTAATGTTGTCCGCCCGTGCCGCTTTACTTTCCCAGAAAAAAATCCGGTACCCATTTAAGGCTGTGTGAACCCCGAAGCCGTTGATTGGGATCGAACACTACCTCTTGTCCTTTGTAGTCCAGTTCACTAGCCACTGAGCTATCGCGGCTCCCTGAGTTCTAAATCAGCTAACAATGACAGAAAAGAACTCCTTACAGAATTGCAGGAAAAAAAATTTTTTAGACATGGGAAGAGATATAATACCCTACTTAAAGTCATCTTAGAAGGGTAGATACAAGGTAGACTAGGCAGGTCAAGACCAAAGTAGACTGATAACATCTAGAGATGGACAGGTGAAGCTATGACAACGTACAGCATCGCGACAAGAGATGGAGTAACATTGAGCTCATGGTAGCCGATCTTCGATGTGGAGACGGCACCCAATGATGATCTGGCGATAATCCTACGGGGCTACTAAAGAAATGAATGGTTTTCTTCATTGTTCAGGTTTAAAGAGGCGTTAAATAGACGTATATAATAGAAGTATATAATAGACGTATATAATAGACGTATATAATAGACGTATATAATAGACGTATATAATAGACGTATATAATAGACGTATATAATAGACGCATATATAAAAGACGTATACAATAGACATATATGTATGTAATAGACATATATAATTGGCGGTATATATAATAGACGTATATAATAGACGTATTTATAAAACGTATATAAAAGGTGTATATAATAGACGTATATGTAATAGACGTATATCATTATCATCATCATCAAGTACCGGGCCTACTGGTGTAGGTGATCATGTCTCTCCACAACTTTCGATCTCGACAGCTATTTATCATTTCTGTTGTTGACCTTCTGCCAAGCAGCCATTCTCTTAAGCTGTCTGTTATTTTTTTCTCTTTGCTTCCCTCTATCTCTTCGTCTCTCAATTTTTCCAGTTGTTACAATATATTCCAGTTGTTCTCTTCTCATTACATGGCCAAAACATGATGATTGTTTCTTCCTAATATTGGAAATTATCTCTCTTTTTGCTTTGACCTCTCTCAGAACATCTTCATTACTCTTCTGAGCTGTCCATGGTATTCTCAACATTCTTCTGTAAAACCACATTTCTACAGACCCCAGTGATTTTCTTGTCTGTTGTCCTATTGTCCATGATTTGTATCCATATGTTAAGACTGGCTCTACATAACATTTAAGAACTCTTTTTCTTGTTTCTATTGTCAAAATGGATTGCATAGTATCTTCCTCGTTTTCTGGAAAGCTGCTTTTGCCTGAGCCATTCTGCATCTCACCTCTTTTGTACATCTTCAGTCTGAGGTTAACAAAGTTCCCAAATATTTAAATTCATTTACCTGTTTTAATATTGTACCACTTGTCTTTATTTTGCACTGATGTGATGTCGTTTTCTTTGCTGTTACCATTATTTCTGTCTTTTTGCTAAAGGCCGGTAATAGACGTATATAATAGACGTATAAAATAGACGTATATATAAGAGACGTATATAATATTCGTATAAAATATATGTATATATAATAGGCGTATATAAAAGAGGTAAATAATAGACGTATATAATAGGCGTATAAAATAGATGTATATATAACAGACGTATATAATAGACGTATATAATAGACGTATATATAAAGGACGTATATAATAGACGTTTATAATAAACTTATATAATAGACGTATATATAAGTATATAAAGTGAGAAAGAAAGTTCATCGGTGCTATATAGAACCAATTCTGACCTATGGAAGCGAATCATGGACAGTAGACAAACAAATGAAAAGACGATTAGAGGCCACAGAGATGGGATTTATCACAAGAATGTTGAAAGTTCCCTGGACAGATAAAAAGACCAATGAGGAAGTTCTCAAAGAGGCCAACATAAAAGGGAGCTCTTAAAAAACATCAGAAAGAAGCAATCAACATTTTTCGGGCACATCATGAGAAGAGGAAAGTTGGAATACTTGGTTACAACTGGCAAAATAAAAGGAAAAAGAGATCGCGAACGACAAAGAGAGAAAATACTGGATAGCTTGGTGTCATGGCATGGAAAACAGTCAACAACAGAACTGATACGATGCACTGTAGATAGAAGATTGTTGAGGGACATGATCGCCTACGCCAACCGGCATGGTACATGATGATGATATATAAAAGAGCTATATAATAGACGAGTATAATAAACTTATAATAGACGTATATATAAAAGACGTATATAATAGACGAGTATAATAAACTTATATAATAGACGTATATAAAGGTAAAGGTAAAGTACGAGACTTGAAACGTCTTAGCACGCGTGTTTACACCCATATGTGCTCGGCCGCCTTTCCAGAAATGTTCGGAGATTTCTGTATAGTGTCTTCTCAAGCATCGAAACTCAGATGCAAGGCGACATTCCTCACCTTCCCAGGGTAATACCCTGGTACCCATTTCTGTCAACGGCTGGGTCGACCGTGGGGGTAGTTTTTTCTTTCCAACCACGAGTACAACTCACACTGCTCCCAGCGGGAACCGAACACGGGCTGTCCGAACGTCGGTAGTCCAGTCGGGTGAGACGTGTATAATAGACGCATATATAATAGACATATATCATAGACATATATATATAATAGACGTATATAATAGACGCAGCATGGACAATAGAGAAACAAATGTAAAAACGATTAGAGGCCATAGAGATGGGATTTCTTAGAAGAGTTTTGAAAGTTCCCTGGACAGCTAAAAAGACCAATGAGGAAGTTCTCAAAGAGGCCAACACAAAAAGGGAGCTCTTAAAAAACATCAGAAAGAAGCAATCAACATTTTGTGGGCGCATCATGAAAGAGGAAAGTTGGAATACTTGGTTACAACTGGCAAAAAAAAAGGAAAGAGAGATCGCGGACGACGAAGAGAGAAAATACTGGATAGCTTGGTGCCATGGCATGGAAAACAGTCAACAACAGAACCCATACGATGCACTGTTGATAGAAGATTGTGGAAGGACATGATCGCCAACGCCAACCGATACGGCACATGATGATAATGATGATAATAGACGCATATATAATAGACGCATATATAATGGACGCATATATAATAGACGTATATAATATGGACGTATATATATAATAGACGTATATATAATGGACGTATATATGTAATAGACGCATATATAATAGACGTATATAACAGACGCATATATAATGGACACATATATAATGGACACATATATAATGGACGCATATATAATGGACGCATATATAATGGGCGTATATATAATAGACGTATATATAATGGACGTATATATAATAGACGCATATATAATAGACGTATATATAATGGACGTATATATAATAGACGCATATATAATAGACGTATATAACAGACGCATATATAATGGACACATATATAATGGACGCATATATAATGGACGCATATATAATGGACGCATATATAATAGACATATAATAGACGCGTATATAATAGACGTATATAACAGACGTATATAACAGACGTATATAAACAAGGCGTGCATAATAATAGACGCATATATAATAGAAGCATATATAACAGACGCATATATAACAGACGCATATATAATAGACATATAATAGACGCGTATATAATAGACGTATATAATAGACGTATATAATAGACGTATATAACAGACGTATATAAAATAGGCGTGCATAATAATAGACGCATATATAACAGACCCATATATAACAGACGCATATATAATAGAGGCATATATAACAGAGGCATATATAATAGAGGCATATATAACAGACGCATATATAATAGAGGCATATATAACAGAGGCACATATAATAGAGGCATATATAACAGAGGCATATATAATAGAGGCATATATAACAGAGGCATATATAATAGAGGCATATATAACAGAGGCATGTATAATAGAGGCATATATAACAGAGGCATATATAATAGAGGTATATATAACAGACGCATATATAATAGAGGCATATATAACAGAGGCATATATAATAGAGGCATATATAACAGAGGCATATATAATAGAGGTATATATAACAGACGCATATATAATAGAGGCATATATAACAGAGGCATATATAATAGAGGCATATATAACAGAGGCATATATAATAGAGGCATATATAACAGACTCATATATGTTGAACTGTAGCTTGCAGCTTGGCTGTGATGTTCGCGCGTCTCGAGCCTCAAAAATTCGACTGAAATGCGGCATTTGTTTGACCACCGGGTTATATTTCCTATACGATCTATGCTCGCTCGTCCAGACCGTTGAGTCTGGAGCACCAACTGAGGGTTGAGTAAGGTCTTGGTCAGCTCTGTTGCTCGCCGATTCTGATACACGCAATCATCTTTATGTTGCTGATCGCTCTCAGTACAGTCGCTGGTGGCCGTCTGTTGTAGACTTCAAAGAAGAAGATTTGGTTGATGTGTAAATGTGTGCGCAGTCGAAGGAAGGGAACAATACAAATTAAGTAGTCATCATTAAAACAGAAATATCAAGAAGACTAACTTGCAGAAGTAACGGAAAATATGGGCAAGACTATGGTAACTGAAACAAACACAAGTATGAAATATTATGCGGAGCCACAAGGGCAGCTGCAGAGAATATGTTTTATTTGATTTTCATGTTTTTATTTCTTTGTTTATTTTAGAATTGTTTGTGTTTTGTACCTGATGAAGGCTTCTGTCGAAACGTCGTAGTTTGTATTTTTTTTTTTATATTAGTTTACCTGCTTTATACCGTGTTATGATTATACATATTTGTCAATAGATGTGAGAAAGAGAGTTCATCGGTGTTATTTAAAGCCATTTCTGACCTATGGAAGCGAATTATGGACAGTAAACAAAGAAATGAAAAGACGATTAGAGGCTACAGATATGGGATTTCTCAGAAGCATGTTGAGAGTTCTCTAGACAGCTAAAAACACACCGATGAGGAAATAAAGGCTAATAGAAAAAGGGAACTACTAATAAACATCAGAAAGAAGCAATCAACATTTTTCGGGCACATCATGAGAAGAGAATAGTTGGAATACTTGGTTACAACTGGCAACATACAGGGAAAGAGAGATCGCGAACGACAAAGAGAGAAAATACTGGATAGCTTGGTGTCATGGCATGGAAAACAGTCAAAAACGGAATTGATATGATTCACTGTTGATAGAAGATTGTGGAGGAACATGATCGCCTATGCCAACCGGTACAGCACATGATGGTGATGATGTTTATTTTCTATGGCAACTGTATGAAATTTGAAATATATACTATAAAGCCCCAAAATGACAATTTTGAGAATCACTGTTGCAAAAACTAGCATAGACCTGAAGATGGAGAAAACTGTTTAACACCATACATTACCAATTCTCACATGCCTCCGCGAAACTTTGTATTACTGCGCCATGCAAAAATTTGACATTTCACTGGCAAAATTCTATCATCTTCTCCTGGTGACGTACTGTGGGTGTCAATATTCGGGTCACATTTCGTGACCTGCCGGTATTCATAGCTTCGTTGCAGTTTATCAACCGTTGTCTTGAGATTTGTTTTCGTGCAATTTTTTGCAACCTTATCATTAAGAAGGTGGAATTCATTGACATTATCAGGCAGTGAGGTGTACTCGTAATAGCCTTTTTTGGAGCCGGTAAATAAATAAATAAGAGGCAACAAAACAAGGTGTTTAGTTTAGTAAATACGAGGTGAATTTTTATTGTTTTTTGTTGTTTTTATTTTATCTCAAAATGACGTAGGTGATGAAAGTAATTTTAGAGTCGAAAATAAAGTAGAAGAGGGAAATAAGAAGCAGTCGTAAATGTTCGACATGTGAAAGCAAAGTGACAATTAGTTTTTTTTCTTTTCTTGTAATTATTGTTTTTTACTTTCGTATTATTGTAATTAGGCAGGTCACGTGTTAAATTACTGATCGCTTGTTTTGGAAGTTTCCCCTCTGGAAGGTAAGACTAGGTTGTCTCAGTTTGGGTGTTATACTAAGATTTGATCTCAGTGTTTCTCTCTACCTCTCTCTCTCTCTCTCTCTGTATCTCTCACTGTCTGTTTCTGTTTCTTATTCTCTGTTTCTTATTCTCTGTTTCTCTCTCTCTATCTACATATATATATATATATATATATATATATATATATATATATATATATATATATATATATCACTATATCCCTCTACGTTCGTTGATCTACCTTTTTCTGTTACTTGTATATAAGCTTCTGTAGCTATTTTTCTCTCTCTCCGCCTCTTTACGCCTGTCGCTCTGTCTGTCTCTGCATATATATAAATATATAAGTTCTATCTCCACTTTTTTTCGTTCTCTGTTTTTTAATGTCCGTATACTTTTGATTCTTTGCCCATGTCTTTCTCTGAGTTTCTCTCTATGACTCTCTCTCTGTACCTTTCTCTGTGGTTCTCTGTTTACTCTCCGCTTCCTCTCTCTGTCTAACAGTTCTAGCGAAAGTGACTAGTGAAATGCTGCTGTTATCCTTCTTGACTTGGAGTTAAGATACGATAAGTCAAATTATTGATTAAAGAATAAATTGTTGAATAATATATGTTAATGCTTACAGTTTATGTTGTAGAATGAAAACACAAAATAATACCTGGCGATGTGACTAAAAGGATTGTTTGACTCTGGGGGAAATGTTACCCACTAAGCTCAACGTATTGAAAAAGCAAGAGAAAAAGATGGTCATGTGCTGGCTTTGTGATGAGAAGAGACAACAAGAGAAGAAGGTGGTCTTGTGTTGGCTATGTGATGAGAGGAGACAACAAGAGAAGAAGGTGGTCATGTGTTGGCTATGTAATTAGAGGAGACAACAAGAGACGAAGGTGGTCATGTGTTGGCCATGTGATGAGAAGAGACAAGAGAATAAGGTGGTCATATGCTGGCCAAGTGATGAGAAAGACAACATGATAAGAAGGTGGTAATATGTTGGCTATGTGATGAGAAGATACAACAAGAGAAGAAGGTGGTCATATATTGACCGTGTGATGAGAAGAGACAATGAGAGAAGAAGGTGGTCATATGTTGGTCATGTGTTGGTCATGTGATGAGAAGAGGCAACAAGAGAATCTTAGAACATAGGCCTTCGAATGGGAATCATGGGAAAATTGGTTGTTGAATCTATTAAGATTAACATCTAAAAGTGTACGCATATGTTGTTGTTGTTGTTGTTGTTGTTGTTGTTGTTGTTGTTGTTGTTGTTGTTGTTGTTGTTGTTGTTGTTGTTGTTGTTGTTGTTGTTGTTGTTGTTGTTGTTGTTGTTGTTGTTGTTGTTGTTGTTGTTGTTGTTGTTGTTGTTGTTGTTGTTGTTGTTGTTGTTGTTGTTGTTGTTGTTGTTGTTGTTGTTGTTGTTGTTGTTGTTGTTGTTGTTGTTGTTGTTGTTGTTGTTGTTGTTGTTGTTGTTGTTGTTGTTGTTGTTGTTGTTGTTGTTGTTGCGTTCGCCAGCTTTGATCTCTGACGAAGTACCTAGAGACTTGGAACTCAATCTTGCGTGTTTATCCATTTTTCCCTGGCAGCAGTGTGCACAGGGGTCCCTCTCCGCATAGGCAAATAACTCCGACTTCGGAGGTACTCATGTTTTTTCCGTCCATGGGTAACCGACGTTTCAAGCCGGGTCTCACTGCTGAGAATAGGGGTGGTTGTCGCAGAGAGAAATCATAAATAAAAATCCCAAACGGTGTAGCCGAGATTGGAACCTACAACCTCTCTGTCTCGAGGCCAGCGTCTTGACTCGAGACCATCAAGTCACCCATTGAATGGGAATATGAGGAAACTGCAACAAGGAACACTTTTCATGCATAGCCTTCAATGGTTCCTGCCGCCTATCCATATATCCCGAAGTTCACGTCCTCCTGAAAATGATGATCGTCATATTTTTTTTTTTATGTATAGCACGTGATGATGTTAGGCCATCGTTGTTGACTCCAATTCCGAACATATAAACACACAGTTAGTCGTCAGATTATCCCCGTCGCACATCAAACAACAGACCGCAAGATTAGCGTACGGCCGGTCTAGGGATTTTCGATGAGCCAATTCAATGACGTAGCACACAAAATTGTCGTACACACTGCAATGGCGCGCCCTTTAGATTCTTGATTACTCTAGTGAATGCAACCTACGACGAACACAAAACACGGTGCAAATTCCCTAAAGAGATAAAACTGCGCCTGACGAAGCATTTCACAGTAATTAGTAACATGTAAATAACTTGCGTCAAGGAATTCCAACAACGGTTATGAACAGCACCAATGTGATGTAAAGCGCAGAACAAGTCTAGACGGTCGAAGGTCTCGTTCACAACACTTGATTTATGAAAAAAGGGACTGTTGCCGACGTACGACTTCGCTTTAGCGGCGCAGATGTAATAAGTAGATCATCATTTTGACTTTAACGCAGAAAAGTGCAATGGAGAACCGAAATTAATCAGATCCCGAATGCACTTTCTGCAGCGAATCAAATGGACGTGGACTAGATCCGCCATCTTGGAGCGTACGCATATAAAATGAAGTACTTTACGTGAAATTTAGAAGCACAAAAGGAGGTCATTGACCACTAAACATTAACAAACAATGATTTTACAATGAGGAAGAAGTTATAATGTTTTATATTAGCAATAATTTTGTAGCATTGACGGTTCTTGTTTAGGGGAATTTTTTTTTTTTTACTTGGGTGTCCTTCTGTAATGTAAATTCATAATCGTATTAATGCTTTCTCCTCCTTATTCTTTGCTGACAAATCTTCTATATTAATACTGGATATGATGCATAAATTGTGAAATAAGAGCCTTTAATATTAATATAATTAATTCTGGACTGGTTGATATTAACTCTTTCAGTGCGGAAGGTTTTTATCAATTTAGCGGTAGATATTTCAGAGACAAATCTATGTCAATAAAAATTAGAAAGAGAGTTCATCGGTGCTATATACAACCAATTCTGACCTATGGAAGCGAATAATGGACAGTGGACAAACAAATGAAAAGACGATTGGAGGCCACAGAGATGGGATTTCTCAAAAGAATGTTGAAAGTTCCATGGACAGCTAAAAAGACCAATGAGGAAGTTCTGAAAGAGGCCAACACAAAAAGGGAGCTCTTAAAAAACATCAGAAAGAAGCAATTAAAATTTTTTCGGGCACATCATGAGAAGAGGAAAGTTGGAATACTTGGTTACAACTGGCAAAATAAAAGGAAAGAGAGATCGCGGGCGACAAAGAGAGAAAATACTGGATAGCTTGGTGTCATGGCATGGAAAACAGTCAACAACAAAACTGATACGATGCACTGTAGATAGAAGATTGTGGAGTGACATGATCACCTACGCCAACCGGTATGGTACATGATGATGATGATTTCAGAGACACATTTTTTTAATGTTTTTAAATAATAATTGACTTGGTGTTAAAAATTTTTGGGGCATGTTAAAAGACACAACAGCCTAATAAAAGTAATAATGGAAGAGAAAATGCAAGGTAAAAGAGATATAGAGGCAGACCAAGACCAGCATGGACGAGTAACGTCAAGTAAAACCAAAGATGGACAAGTCAACCTATGACAATATGCACCATCAAAGCAAGAGACAGAGTGGAATGGCGCTCCATGGTAGCCAACATTCGACGCGGAGACGACACTCAATGATGATGAGGAAATATTAATCGACATGTTTATATTTATCTAACACTTAATTTATTATATATGAATTTGTAGATAATTAAACAAGGAATTAGATTTTACAAATACCAAGATGATTCAAGACACGTAGAAAGAAAATGGTTTGTTGACAGTTTACACTAATCAAATCGAGAGTGACTCACTGTGAGGCTAAACGTACGGAAAGAGTTAATGAAGTAGGGTGATAATGGAAGAGCCATCATGAAAATGAGATCAAGTGCCGCAGCTCCACTGCTGGTCCCTTGCTAAAAGTTAGTGTTATATACCGCGGACTTGGTGTTATATACCGCGGACTTGGTGTTATATACCGCAGACTTGGTGTTATATACCGCGGACTTGGTGTTATATACCGCGGACTTGGTGTTACATAACCGTGGACTTGGTGTTATATAATTGTGTACTTGATGTTACATAACCGTGGACTTGGTGTTATATAACCGTGGACTTGGTGTTATATAACCGTGGACTTGGTGTTATATAACCGCGGACTTGGTGTTACATAACCGTGCATTTGGTGTTATATAACCGTGGATTTGGTGTTACATAACCGTGGATTTGGTGTTATATACCGTGGTACCGAGCATCAAGACGATGCTGAGTTGATCCGCATCACCAGAATTGAGCTGGGCTCGTGTTGTTATTTTTGAACTACTAAATCTGCCACGTTAGCGTCTCTTGTATACTCTGAACAGCGCTTTTTAGACGATCATCATCATCATGTACCGGGCCTTCTGGCGTAGGTGATCATGTCTTTCCACAGCTTTCGATCTCGATAGTTATTTATCATTTCTGTTGTTGACCTTCTGCCAAGCCATTCTCTTAAGCTGTCTGGTATCTTTTCTCTTAACTTCCCTTTATCTCTTCGTCCCTCAATTTTCCCAGTTGTTACAATATATCCCAGCTGTTCTCTTCTCATTACATTACCAAAAAATGATGATTATTTCTTCCTAGAATTGGAAATTATCTCTCTTTTTGCTTTGGCCTCTTTCAGAACGTTTTCATTAATCTTCTTAGCTATCCATGGCATTCTCAATATTCTTCTGTAAAGCTACATTTCTACTGACTCCAGCGGTTTCCTTGTCTGTTGTCCTTTGTCCGTGATTCGCATCCATATGTTAAGGCTGGCTCTACATAACATTTAAGAACTCTTTTTCTTGTTTCTATTGTCAAAAATGGATTGCATAGTATCTTCCTCATTTTTTGGAAAGCTGCTTTTGTCTGAGCCATTCTGCATCTCACCTCTTTTGTACATCTTCCATCTGAGATTAGCATAGTTCTCAAATATTTAAATTCATTTACCTGTTTTAATATTGTTCCACTTGTCTTTATTTTGCACTGAGGTGTTGTCTTTTTCTGTGTTGTTACACGCACTGTGCGGCTAAACGTACACTCTTAGAAGATAGTAAATATATAAATAAGTCATGTGTACCACATTATTTTCCACCTAGTAAGATCAAGTTCGCTAAACTCGTTATTCAACTTGTAGACTTATTTATTTGATCAAATGAAACAATCTTATCTATCTGATCAAATGAAACAATCTTATCTATCTGATCAAATGAAGCAATCTTATCTATCTGATCAAATGAAGCAATCTTATCTATCTGATCAAATGAAGCAATCTTATCTATCTGATCAAATGAAGCAATCATATCTATGTGATCAAATGAAGCAATCTTATCTATCTGATCAAATGAAGCAATCTTATCTATCTGATCAAATGAAGCAATCTTATCTATCTGATCAAATGAAGCAATCATATCTATGTGATCAAATGAAGCAATCTTGTCTATCTGATCAAATGAAGCAATCTTATCTATCTGATCAAATGAAGCAATCTTATCTATGTGATCAAATGAAGCAATCTTATCTATGTGATCAAATGAAGCAATCTTATCTATCTGATCAAATGAAGCAATCTTATCTATGTGATCAAATGAAGCAATCTTATCTATGTGATCAAATGAAGCTATCTTATCTATGTGATCAAATGAAGCAATCTTATCTATCTGATCAAATGAAGCAATCATATCTATGTGATCAAATGAAGCAATCTTGTCTATCTGATCAAATGAAGCAATCTTGTCTATCTGATCAAATGAAGCAATCTTATCTATCTGATCAAATGAAGCAATCTTATCTATCTGATCAAATGAAACAATCTTATCTATCTGATCAAATGAAACAATCTTATCTATCTGATCAAATGAAGCAATCTTATCTATCTGATCAAATGAAGCAATATTATCTATGTGATCAAATGAAGCAATCTTATCTATCTGATCAAATGAAGAAATCTTATCTATCTGATCAAATGAAGCAATCTTATCTATGTGATCAAATGAAGCAATCTTATCTATGTGATCAAATGAAGCAATCTTATCTATCTGATCAAATGAAGCAATCATATCTATGTGATCAAATGAAGCAATCTTGTCTATCTGATCAAATGAAGCAATCTTGTCTATCTGATCAAATGAAGCAATCTTATCTATCTGATCAAATGAAGCAATCTTATCTATCTGATCAAATGAAACAATCTTATCTATCTGATCAAATGAAACAATCTTATCTATCTGATCAAATGAAGCAATCTTATCTATCTGATCAAATGAAGCAATATTATCTATCTGATCAAATGTAGCAAACTTATCTATCTGATCAAATGAAGCAATCTTATCTATCTGATCAAATGAAGCAATCTTATCTATCTGATCAAATGAAGCAATCTTATCTATGTGATCAAATGAAGCAAACTTATTTATCTGATCAAATGAAGCCTATCTATCTAACTGATCAAATGAAACAATCTTATCTTTCTGATCAAATGAAGCAAACTTATCTATCTGATCAAATGAAGCAAACTTATCTATCTGATCAAATCAAGCAAACTTATCTATCTGACCAAATGAAGCAAACTTATCTATCTGATCAAATGAAGCAATCGTGGGTTTTTCTCGGCAAGACGCCGGCCTCCTGACAGAGAGGTTGTGGGTTCAAATCCCGTCTATACCGTTGGGATTTTTATTTATGAATACTTTCTGCGGCAACCACACCTGGTCTCAGCAGCTAGGCCTGGCCTGAAATTTTAATTACTCATCGACGGAAAAAATTATGAGTACCTCTGAAGTCGGTGTTATCTGCTTGTGCGGCGAGGGACCCATGTGCACACGGCTGCCAAGGAAAAAATGGATTAAGACGTAAAATTCAGTTCCTAGTCTCTAGGGATTTCGTCAGAGGTAAAAGCTGACGAACGAAGAAAAAGAAAAAAAAATGAAGCAATCTTGACTCACTTTCAGACTCAACTGCTAGAATTTATATATTTTCATAGTGAAATTGGAAAGTACGGGCGTAATACCGACCACATTATCCAAAAAATCATGTGCTAAAGGTCTGTAAAATGTATGGTCACTAACACTATATTCCTTATACGCGACTTGACGTGACGGGGCTCTTTACTTTTTTTTTACTTATATTGAAACTCTCAATTAGTGTCGGGCCTTAGTTACAGCCTTTGCTTGACAAAGTCTCATTAATTTAAAATTAGGCATGGTTATGGTTATGGTTATGGCTATGGTTATGGTTATGGTTATGGCTATGGCTATGGTTATGGTTATGGCTATGGTTATGGTTATGGTTATGGCTATGGTTATGGTTATGGTTATGGGTATGGTTATGGTTATGATTATGGTTATGGCTATGGTTATGGCTATGGTTATGGCTATGGCTATGGTTATGGCTATGGTTATGGCTATGGCTATGGTTATGGCTATGGCTATGGTTATGGCTATGGTTACGGCTATGGTTATGGCTATGGTTATGGCTATGGTTATGGCTATGGTTATGGCTATGGTTATGGTTATGGTTATGGTTATGATTTTGGTTAGTCGAAGGCCCCGGTATCACAGCAAACGAATTAAAATCTATAATTGCTCAACCGCCCGTAGCAGTGGATTCATTTGAAATAAATCTGAATGCCATTGAAAGATCCAAACAAAGAAAGACAGCTGCAGTCCCCATCATTGCAGCTACATCACACGCTAAAAGACATAAGGCCAAGCAGCACCGAAAGCGAACGCAGCTAACCTGTCCTTCATCATACGATATCATCATTGATCGTAAACAACAGGATATCGAAAACACGATCTGGATGAAAAACACTACTCACGGTGTGCACAGAGCACTAAACTGAGTAGCTCCTGCAGCAAGCTGAACTTGAAATATGAGAAAACTGCAACATGGAACACTTTTCAGACTGAGCCTCAATTTTTCCTGCCACCTATCCGCTTTATTGGCCGGATGTCAATTAGGTATGTTCGTTCTTTCTCCAGCTTTGATTATTTTGCTATATCAGAACTCAATTAACAGATTGAAGAGGCTCGAGTCAACAACGACATTACAATCTGTTTAATAAGAAGAAAATTGTCATCAATCTGTGTACTGACCTCTTCGCTCATCACAATCTCTCGCACGACTCTAGGCTCTATCAGTCGGACAGTAACTTTTGAAAAGTGTAGTAAAAAAAAAAGTAAGTAAAGTACCCCCGTCACGCCAAGTGGCGTATAGGGAAATATGGTGTTAGTGACCCTATATTTTACGGACCTTCAGCACATGATTTTTGTGGTAATGTGGCCGGTATTACGCCCGTGCTGCTTTACTTTCCCAGAAAAAAATCCGGTGCCCATTTAAGGCTGTGTGAAACCGGAAGCCGTCGGTTGGGATCGAACCCTACCTCTTGTCCTTTGTAGTCCAGTTCACTAACCACTGAGCTATCGCGGCTCCCTTTTGAAAAGTGTACTCTCTATAAATTACTCACAATCCCTTGTGGACACATTTTCTGCTTGTTTGCGTTTCCACGATGACTAAATGAGTATGCCTCTTCATCATCCGTCATTAAAAGAACCTTAACTGGACGTGTCTGCGCTGTGTTGTGGTTTGAAGTACGACTGTGATATTTGCGCCTTTCGGCCAAACACATCCGACTTCAGCATGACATTTTTGAGTACCGGGTTGTCTACCCTGTTCGATCAATACTCGCTTGAACAGATTAGACAGGTTAGTATGTTAATAGAGGCACCTCGGAGATGTGGATCAGGGTCTGGATGGTTGTGGTTCACCGATCCTGGCGCAAGCCATCAGCTGTGGGTGGCTGACAACTTCCAGCTCTGGTGCTGTGAGGCGCGCCTTCGCATTCACAAATGCTCTAATAACTATCCTATTCTAATTTAATTGGCAATCATCTCTAATTCCTTGATGTTGACATTCCTCCTACCCTATTCCTACTACTACACTCGCTAGTAACATGATCCTCCTACCCATTTCCTACTACTACACTCGCTAGTAACATGATCCTCCTACCCTATTTCCTACTACTACACTCGCTAGTAACAATGATCCTCCTATCCTATTTCCTACTACTACACTCGCTAGTAACATGATCCTCCTATCCTATTTCCTACTACTACACTCGCTAGTAACATGATCCTCCTACCCATTTCCTACTACTACACTCGCTAGTAACATGATCCTCCTACCCTATTTCCTACTACTACACTCGCTAGTAACATGATCCTCCTACCCTATTTCCTACTACTACACTCGCTAGTAACATGATCCTCCTATCCTATTTCCTACTACTACACTCGCTAGTAACATGATCTTACTAGCCGACACTGTAAATACGACGGCTCTCATTGAATCTTGGGTCTCTACTGAACACTTAGTGATTGTTTAACTTTATCTCATCACATTCGTTCGTGCGACTCTTAAACCATGTAATATCGCTATAACATAACAATTCTGTGACTAGATTGTAAACTCACCCATGGACTGTCTATATTTTTCAGATTGAAATCCCATATCTATTATAGGCAGTCACTCTATTTAGATCTATGTTCATTTTATTGCTATCTCCTTCACCATAACACATTTAAAAAAAAAAGAAACCCATTGTAAGCTATGTCTTAAAAGTGTTCCTTGTTGCAGTTTCCTCATATTCCAGGTCCGGTTTGTTGCAGAAGCTACAGAGTTAAGTGCTCTGTGCACACCGTGACCTGTGTGTTTCCTCCGTTTTGATCGTGTTTTGATATTCCGATTGTTTACGATGAAGGATGATATCGTATGACGCATGTTCAAGTGTCAATGCACATCCGAGTCACTATGCGTTTATAATGGAACATGCCCTGTGAATTTTATAGGAAGGTACTTCAATCCATCCTGCTTGTATCTTATGTTATATTATAGTATGACAAGGAACAGTTGGCTGTGTTCACATTCTGTGCGGTTTTGCCTTATGTCTTTTGACGTGTGCTCAGATTTCTATGATGGGGTCTACAGCTACCTTTTTGGGAGATGAAATAGTAATTCAGATGATTCCACTGGCACGGGCGGTTGAGCAATTATAGATTTTAATTCGTTTGCAGTGATACCGGGGCCTTCCATAACAATAACAATAGCATTTTTAAAAAAAAAGTATAGGTGATCAACAAGCCCACTAAGAATTCATGTTACTGGTACTAAGTTTACCAGAATGTTGTTATCCTTGAAACAACTTTAAAGAGGAACGCTGAACCGGAAGCTAAATATGGAATAGGATGCTAGATGTACTGGGGGTTGAATCTAATCACTATGAAGTTGTGAACTGGACTACAAAGGACAAGAGGTAGGGTTCGATCCCAACCGACGGCTTCCTGGTTCACACAGCCTTAAATGGGTACCGGATTTTTTCTGGGAAAGTTAAACGGCACGGACGTAATACCGACCACATTACCCCAAAATTCATGTGCTGAAGATCTGTAGAATTTATAGCCACTAACACCATATTCCCTATACGCCACTTGGCGTGACGGGGGTACTTTACTTTTTACCTTTTTACTATGAAGTTGTCTGTTCTGCAATGGAGGTTATCTGTCAACTAAACTAAACTAAACTAAACTAAACTAAACTAAACTAAACTAAACTAAACTAAACTAAACTACAGCAGAATCGGTGCACCAAGAGGGTGCCACTATTAAAACATCTAATTTAGGAGAGAAAATAAAGCGCAATCATTATCAGGGAATGTACTAAATTATCGGATCTCACTCAGAATAGAAAGAAAGAGAAAAGATATACAAGAGAAAAATGAAGAGAGAAAAAGGATGGAGATAAAAAAAAGACAGAAGGAAAGGAATCGGGAAAGAGAAAAAGGAAGAAGAGAGAGAAAAGGAAAGAGAAAGAAAAAAAAACAAATAAAGTGGGAAAGAAAGAGAAAATGAAATGTGTGAGAAAAGGGAGAGAAAAAGAAAAAAAAAGGAAAAAAAGAAACAGAAAGAAAAAAAGAAAGAACGAGAAAGGAAAAAAACGAATGAAAGAAAGAAATGGAAAGGGAAAAAAGTAGAAAGAAAAAAAGAAAGAAAGAAAAAAAGAAAGGATGAAAGAAAGAAAGAAAGAAAGAAAGAAAGAAAGAAAGAAAGAAAGAAAGGAGAGAAGGATAAAGGCAAGAAAGAAAGAAGAAGGAAAGAAATGGCCACGCTTAGCATTCTAGAAAGGCGAACAACTCTTCCAGGTACTTGCGAATACGATAAGTTGATTATTGATTATCAAGAATTGGCCCTTGACCGCAGTGCTGACGGCTCTGCTATAAGACTAAAATGATGGTCTAGATTTATAGATTATAGCGTATTCACATATTTGATGTCGATAAAACAATTCGACAAACTACAAACTGTAAATGTTTATCGTGTACGAAATAAAGATTTGTTTCCGTATTCCAGTTTTTACATCTTTTACCTTGTATTTTCCCTTCCAATATTACTTTTAGTAGGCTGTTGTGTCTTTTAACGTGCTCCAAAAATTTCATTTGTCTTGTCTTAATTGTGTTTAGTAGTTCTCTTTTTAGTTTTAGTTGTTTTAAAACTTCATCGTTTGTTTTCTTTTCTTTTTAACCAATTCTACCTATTCGTCTATAAATCCACATTTCAAAGGCTTCAATTTTCTGTTCTGTTTTCTTATCTAATGTCCATCTTTCTGCACCATACAGGAATATTGAGAAGATGTAACATTTTGCTCTTCTTAGCTTCAGCCCTACTGTTATTTGTTTGGTTGTTAGTATATTTTTCATGGATTTAAAATTACTTTTTGCCATACCTATTTTTTTGTTTATTTCAATTTTACATTTTACATTTTCCATCATTAGGTATAGTATGTCCAAGGAAGATCTAACCTAACACAAATCAGTTTCATTTTCGCGCCAGAGCCCAGTTGTGTAAAAAATAATGAACGTGCTGACAGACTTGCCAGTTTGACTGGTTTTGAGTGTGAAAGTTACACGTTGAGGGGTATACAACAAAGGAGATCTGGGAACTTATGGACTTGTCCGATGTGCAATGGGGAGGACCTATAAACTAAGCTAAACTAAACTATAAACTATAAACTATAAACTAAACTAAACTAAACTAAACTAAACTAAACTAAACTAAACTAAAACTAAAACTAAAACTAAAACTAAATTAAACTAAACTAAACTAAACTAAACTAAACTAAACTAAACTAAACTAACTAAACTTAACTTAACTTAACTTAACGAAACTAAACTAAAGTATGTTTGATGCGACAGAACCAACCAAGGCTTCCGTGCATCCTCAGACAAAGAATATCGTGCAGCTATATCTCAGTGTCTCAGTGAACCGCGAATTTTTTTTTATCATCTAAGGCCCTCCTCTCCCTCCCCCCCCCCTTAAAAAAACGAGGCTGAATATAAACAAAACATGTTTTTTGCTCGTGAATTAAAGGTGGGGACATTCATATTCTTGGGTGTTGAATTTATCCTATCCTGATTTTAAAATATATTTTTTTTTTTTCAATTTCGACTGCGTCTGAAGTTTGTGTGTATGTGTGTGTGAACGTGTGCGTGTATGTACGCGCGCGCGCCTGTGTGCGTGCGTGCATTTAATCTCAACCGTATCACGTAATAATGGAATTTTTTTTAATCCGACTTGGATTGTCCAATGACATTTTTACTAACCTGAACTGAATAGATCGTTTGTTTTTTCTAATCGAATAATTCATTAATGGTGTCATTGTTTCGTATGTTTTGTTTAAGACAGGTTGAGACAATGTAATATTGAGAACTTTACGGCGATGTTCAAGAATAATTTTCATGACTTGTTTATTCTGTTGAACTTTACGTTACAGAACTGCGAAGTTTTTCTACGTTTGATTTACATTCCTGAATAAAGGGCTCTAATTTGTTGGGACAGGAGTTGATTGCTGTAAATGTTGAGTTCAGCTCCCATTGGCTAATTAATTGCTCAGTTCCTTGATGTTTTAGCATACTTAACTAGCGATAAAACGGATAAAATGTCTTTTATATGTCATTACTAGAATCTAAACACACAAAGTGAGAGCTAAAAAATATCAGAAAGAAACATTCAACATTTTTTGGGCACATTATGAGATGAAGAAAGTTTAAATACTTGATTAAACTGACAAAATATAAGGAAAGAGAGATCGCGAACGACAAAGAAAGAGGATAGCTTGGTGTGATTGCATGAAAAACAGTCAACAACAGAATTGTTACAATGAACTGTGGATAGAAAATTGGGGAAGGACATGATCGGCTACACCAACCGATGACGATGATGACTAGAATCGTTACGAAAATCATTACTACAACCATTATCGCAGTCGCTACTGCATTTAATCAATTTCTGTGGGGTAAAAGAAGTCTTCTATCAGGACTGGAGAATAAAGACTGCATGCACAGTGTATTGCAACGGGATGCTCGAGAAAGACTTAAGATGTTTCAGAGCAATAGTTTACCTCCCTTGTGCATGCCTGCTTTCACCCGATGAAATAATAGTTCATTCCCTGGATAGCTCTAGTTCACCCGATGAAAGAATAGTTCATTCCCTGGATAGCTCTAGTTCACCCGAAGAAAGAATAGTTCATTCCCTGGATAGCTCTAGTTCACCCGATGAAAGAATAGTTCATTCCCTGGATAGCTCTAGTTCACCCGATGAAAGAATAGTTCATTCCCTGGATAGCTCTAGTTCACCCGATGAAAGAATAGTTCATTCCCTGGATAGCTCTAGTTCACCCGATGAAAGAATAGTTCATTCCCTGGATAGCTCTAGTTCACCCGATGAAAGAATAGTTCATTCCCTGGATAGCTCTAGTTCACCCGATGAAAGAATAGTTCATTCCCTGGATAGCTCTAGTTCACCCGATGAAATAATAGTTCATTCCCTGGATAGCTCTAGTTCACCCGATGAAATAATAGTTCATTCCCTGGATAGCTCTAGTTCACCCGATGAAATAATAGTTCATTCCCTGGATAGCTCTAGTTCACCCGATGAAAGAATAGTTCATTCCCTGGATAGCTCTAGTTCACCCGATGAAAGAATAGTTCATTCCCTGGATAGCTCTAGTTCACCCGATGAAAGAATAGTTCATTCCCTGGACAGCTCTAGTTCACAGATAAGAACGCAAGCTATTCTTGTTCGTCATTCACCTTTAAAAGGACATTAAGTGGGTGTCCAACTCAGACCCAAACATCTCGCGTCGACTACACTGACAAGTAAAAAAAAAAAAAGTAAAGTGTCCCCCGTCACGCTAAGTGGCGTATAGAGAATATGGTGTTAGTGACCATACATTTTACAAAACTTCGGCATATGATTTTTGGGGTAATGTGGTCGGTATTACGCCCTGTGCCGCTTTACTTTCCCAGAAAAAAAATCCGGTACCCATTAAAGGCTGGGTGAACCGGAAGCCGTCGGTTGGGATCGAACCCTACCTCTTGTACTTTGTAGTCCAGCTCACTAACCACTGAGCTATCGCGGCTCCTACTGCACTGACAAGCGGGGCCAAGCTTCGGTCTTACAGTTTCCCTCGGCGTACCCCAGTAATGAGAAAATGTCGTAAAGATAGTTTTTTTTTTTTTTAAATATAGTAAATGCGTTGTGTTTCTTTTAGCAGTAAAACTGGGGTATTTGCACCCTTCGGCCCAACACATCCGTCTTCGGCATGATGTTTCTAAGTACCGGTTGCCTTCCCTCTTGATCCCCTACTCACTTGGTCAGGCTAGACTAATTAGTCTGTTGCTAGAAGCACTACGAAGAGGTGTAAGAGTAGATGTAAGAGGTGTAAGAGTAGGTGTGAGTTGTGTAGGAGTAGGTGTAAGTGGTGTATGAGTAGGTGTAAGTGGTTTAAGAGTAGGTATAAGTTGTGTAAGAGTAGATATAAGTTGTGTAAGAGTAGGTGTAAGTGGTGTAAGAGTAGGTGTAAGTGGTGTAAGAGTAGGTGTAAGTTGTGTAAGAGTAGGTGTTAGTGGTGTAAGAGTAGGTGTTAGTGGTGTAAGAGTAGGTGTTAGTGGTGTAAGAGTAGGTGTAAGTTGTGTAAGAGTAGGTGTTAGTGGTGTAAGAGTAGGTGTTAGTGGTGTAAGTGTAGGTGTTAGTGGTGTAAGAGTAGGTGTGAGTTGTGAGTTGTGTAAGAGTAGGTGTAAGTTGTGTAAGAGTAGGTGTTAGTGGTGTAAGAGTAGGTGTAGGTGGTGTAATAGTAGGTGTAAGTTGTGTAAGAGTAGGTGTAAGTGGTGTAAGAGTGGGTGTAAGAGTGGGTGTAAGAGTAGGGTCTGGATGGTTCTGGTTCACCGATCCTGACCCACGCCATCAACTGTGAGTCATTGACATCTTCCGGCTCTGTTGCTGTACTGGCAGCTTGCGGTAGTCACCTCCCTTGTAATTAACATTATCAATTACTGATACTTTCCTCTTTATGTCTTTGTCAAACGGTTTCTTTACTCCATCGTTACCAATAAAATAAAGATGGTGTAACTTATCTGTTTCCTGATATTTTCCCCTTTCTGGATCTATACATTCGACAGAATGATACTTATATTTGTTTCCTTTGTCCATTTTCAACATTCTCACTTTCAGCTTTCCTACTATTTTCTTCAGTGCCTAATCAGCCCCGTTGTGTACACGTTTGCTGTTGCAACGCAAATATCGGAGAATGCGGATAATTAATTACAAAATTGAGATATTGCCACTGTATGAGGTCCATTGCAATATCTGTTAGCATTGCAATTTTTTTTTTCTGTACCGTTGTCTTTGTATGAGGACCATTGAAATATAATTTAGCATTGCAATCTTTATCTGTGCCTTTGTCTTTGTTTCAGGACCTTTGCATTATTTATTAACATCACAATCGTTTTCGATACCTTTGTCTTTGTATGAGGCCCATTGCAATATCAGTTAGCATTGCAATCTTTTTCTGTGCCTTTGTGGACCATTGCAATATCTATTAGCATAGCATTTTTTGTATGTGCATTTGTTTAAGGATCATTGCAACATCTATTAGTACTGCTATCTTTTTCTGCGCTTTTGTTTGAAGACCATTGCAATATCTATTAGCATTGCAATCTTTTTCTGTGCTGTGTCACTGTTTGAGGACCATTGCAATCTTTTTCTGTGTTGTGTCACTGTTTGAGAACCATTGCAATATTTATTAGCATTGCAATCTTTTTCTGAGCCTTTGTTTTTGTATGAGGATCATGTATTAGCATCACAATGTTTGACTGTCCTTTGTCTTTGTATGAGGAACATCGCAATATCCATCAATATTACAATCATCTTTTTCCTGATAATACGTGGCGTTCTCATCAACGCGTACAAACTCCACAGAACCGTCTAGTGTCAGTTTTAGCCTCTTTCACAACACTGTCGTTACTCTTCTTAGCTGTACATGGTATTCTCAACATTCGTCTGTAAAACCACAATTCTACAGCCTCCAGTGATTTTCTTGTCTGTTAACTTATTATCCATGATTCGCGTCTTTATGTTAAGACTAATTCTACATCACATGCATCATCATCATGTGCAATATCAGTTGGCGTAGGTGATCGTGTCCCTCCACAATCTTCTATCTACAGTACATCGTATCAGTTCTGTTGTTGACTGTTTTCCATGCCATGACAACAAGCTATCCAGTATTTTCTCTCTTTCGTCCGCGATCTCTCTTTCCTTTTATTTTGCCAGTTGTAACCAAGTATTCCAACTTTCCTCTTCTCATGATGTGCCCGAAAAATGTTGATTGCTTCTTTCTGATGTTTTTTAAGAGTTCCCTTTTTGTGTTGGCCTCTTTGAGAACTTCCTCATTGGTCTTTTTGCTGTCCAGGGAACTTTCAACATTCTTCTTAGAAATCCCATCTCTGTGGCCTCCAATCGTCTTTTCATTTGTTTGTCCACTGTCCATGATTCGCTTCCATAGGTCGAAATTGGTTCTATATAGTACCGATGAACTCTCTTTCCCATTTCCATTGACATAGATTTGTTGCATAAGATATTTTTTATTTTCTGAAATGCTATTTCGGCCTGAGCTATTCTGCTTTTTATTTCTGTGGTGCATCTCCCATCTGATGTTATTATTGTGCCCAAGTATTTGAAACGTTGCACTTGTTTCAGATTTGTCTCGTTTATTTTTATGCTGCATGATGGTGGTGATTGTTTCTTCGATATAACCATTACTTCTGTTTTCTTACTATTCAGACTGAGACCTTTCTTGTTGCTTTCTTTTACTATTATGTCTATCATTTCTTGTAGCTCATTCTCTGTCTCTGCTATTAAGACTGTGTCATCCGCATATCGCAAATTATTTATGTTGTGACCGTTGACTTCAATTCCTTTTTTGTCTACTCTAGATCTCATAATATATTCGCTGTAAAGTGAAAACAAATCCGGTGACAGAACACAGCCTTGCCTGACTCCTTGCTTTATATATTGGAATTGTCCTGTTTGGTTGTTAATTCGTATAGCTGCTGTTTGTTGCCAGTACATGTTTTTTTATGATTCGCAGATCCTTGCCATCAATTTTTAATTTCTCCAGCATATTGATTATTTCTACATGCTTTACTTCGTCAAATGCTTTCGTGTAGTCTATAAAGCACATATATAGATCTTTCTTTACCTCTATAGATCTTTCTTTCAATGTTCTTAAGACGTATATTGCATTATTTGTGACCTTTCCTTCCACAAATCCACATTGTTCCTCACTTATTTCTGGTTTTATTTTGTTCCTTACACGTCTCATGATTATTCTTAGTAATATTTTAGTCATATGGCTCATGAGACTAATAATAGTGCTATGGTCTTCACAATCAGTGGCTCCTGACTTCTTCGGTATGGCTACAAAGATAGATTTTAGTAGATCTTCGGGTATGTGTCCCGTGTTATATATGTCATTGACTAATTTTGTTATGACTTGTACTCCCAGCTCTCCTAATGCATTTATCTCTTCGATTGTTATATTATCAGGACCTGGAGCTTTGCCTCATCACATTACATAACTCTTTTCTGGTTTCCATTGTCAAAATGGATTGTCTATGTAGACTCATCATCATCAAGTACCATGCCTGCTGGCGTAGGTGATCATGTCTCTCCACAAATTTCGATCGTGACAGTTATTTATCATTTCTGTTGTTGACCTCCTGCCAAGTCATTCTCTTAAGCTGTCTCGTATCTTTTCTCTTTGCTTCCATCTAGCTGTTCGTCCCTCACATTTTCCAGTTGTTACAATATATTCCAGCTGTTCTCTTCTCATTACATGGCCCAAAAATGATGATTGTTTCTTCCTAATATTGGAAATTAGCTATCTTTTATCTTTGGCCTCTTTCAGAATGTTTTAATTACTTTTTTTAGTTCTCCATGGTATTATCAACTTTCTTCTGTAAAACCAAAGACTCCAGTGGTTTTCTTGTCTGTTGTCCTATTGTCCATGATTCACAAACATATATTGAGATTGGCTATACATAACAGTTAAAAACTCTTTTTCTTGTTTCTATTGTCAAAAATGGCTTGCATAGTATCTTCCTCATTTTTTGGAAAGCTGCTTTTGCCTGAGCCATTCTGCATCTCACCTATGTTGTACATCTTCCGTCTGAGGTTAACAAATTTTCCAAATATTTAAATTCATTTACCTGTTTTAATATTGTACCACTTGTCTTTATTTTGCACTGATGTGATGTCGTTTTCTTTGCTGTTACCATTATTTCTGTCTTTTTGCTACTAAGGCCGAGTCCTTTATTTTTGCTTCCTTTCACTATAATGTCTAACATTTCTTGTAAATCATTTTCACTCTTAGCGATTAAGACTATATCCTCAGCATACCTTAGATTATTTATATTATGACCGCCAATTGTTGTTCCAGTCATGCCCCTTATGGATTTAAAAATAATCTCACTATAAATATTAACAAATCTGGTGACAGCACATAACCTTGACCAACACCCTGTTTTATTTGTTGAAATAATCCAAATTGATTTCCAGTTCTTATGACCGCTGTCTGTTGCCAGTACATGTTCTTTATTATTCTTAGATCTTTGCTGTCTACGTTTATGCCTTCTATGTAGACTATCTGTGATAAATCTATTATTAAGAATTAGTCTCTATATTATGTTTCGTGGATCAGAAAATATAAAGTATTGTCTCGTCTATCTACAGGTTTAGTGGTTTTATATACTTTTATGTTTCTTTTCCACTGTAAAGACGCCTAATCTGTAACAGTTGGGACTTCTATCTATCTATCTATTGACCTTCGAGCCGTAACCGGCCCATAGGGCGTAGACCAAGATACACCTTCACCTATATGAATTTTTGTTCTAGCAGTTTTCTTTTAAAGATATTTTATCAAATCTCGCCATCTGTCTCTGTTCTGTGCAAGCAGTTCTATCTCATTGAGGGAGCCGATTCCTGCTGCTCTTGCCTCTCTCATCAATGTTCTTCTCAGTGTCTCCCTGTCTTCCTCTTTTTCTTTTACCTGTTGTTTCCATATGAGGGCTTGCTTTGCTATTCGATTATTATCTCTTCTCATCACATGTCCAACGTATGACCATCGTCTTTTCTTTATTACTGAAGATATTAGTGGTTGATTGGCGATTTCTCTAATTTCCTCGTTTGTTTTGAATTCGTTCCATTCTATACCAAGTATTTTCCTTAGACATTATTTTCGAATGCGTTCAACTTTGTTTCTATATCTCTTGTTGTTTTCCAGCTTTCACACGCATACGTAAGGGTTGATAGTACATTTGATTTGAATAGCCTAAGTTTTGTGTTTGTGCTAATGAGTTTGATTTCCACAACTTTTCAAGGCTTCTGAAAGACATTGCTGCTTTAGCCAGTCTGATTCTAATTTCTTTGCTCGTATCCCCTTCTCGATCAATGTGACTTCCAAGATAGATGAAGTGATCGATCTCTTCTACTGTTTTGTTTTCCATGTATATTTTGTCACTTGCTGGAATTAAACTTTTCATGACTTTAGTCTTTTCATGATTGACCTCAAGCCAATTTTGCTGGCTATTGATGATAGTTCATTTGTGTTTTCCTGCATCGTTTTATCTGATTGCTGATGAGAACTATGTCATCAGCAAAGTCCAGGTCCTCCAAATGGTCTCCTTGTATCCATTCGATGCCTTTATTACCAGTGCAGCATTTCTTCATTATGAAGTCCATAACAATTCCAAATAACAAGGGCGATAAAATACATCCTTGTTTAACCCAGTTTCTATTGGGAACATTCGCTCAGTCCTTCCTCTGTTCGAACTGCACATGTGTAACCATCATACATGTCTTTGATAATATTTATGATTTTTGATGGTAAGCCATATTGCTTCAGAATTTTCCACAAAGAATCTCTATGAATACTATCAATGCTTTTTGAAGTCGATGAAGTTAAGTACAAAAGTTTTTGCTTTTCAATGTGTTGTTGTCAGCAAGTTGGGACTTGCTCATTCCATTATTATTAATGTTTTATATATTTGTTATTCAAGGATGGAGTTAATATTAGTAAAAAAAATAAATAATAATGTAATGTATTTTAAACGAAAAAGGGAGAAAAAAATTGTGAGAAATATAACATTTTTAAGAAAAGCCATTTAAAGATTCAATAAAGATAAATGGCACATTGTTGATGACTGTACTTTAGGAAAAGGTTGATGAAAAGAAGAGAACATGGCGCCAAAGACAGAAGAAATAGAGAGACATATAACTGCCTTTCTGAATGTTTGGTGTTCAAGAAAAACACTTCAAGTATGGAGACTTTTTTTTCTTCAAAATTTTAAGAAAACAGCCTGATGTGTGCCTTTTTTGTAAGTGTAGTCAATTATAAATCTTTACTAATATTTTTCATTATTTTCCTCTGAGTTGTCTTTGGGTATTTTCATTATTCATATATAAGTATATGTACCTGTCTAGTGTAAACACTTAGCGTGAATATTATTGTTTACTGTTAACACAGAGGATTCTGCCTGCTGTGGATTAGCTCCGGAAATCCAAAAATTGGTCAAGGTCATAGTCACGTCACAAGCACTCTCACAGCAGACAGATTGGGAGGAATCGCGGAGGGCGGAAATAAGGTAAGGAACTCGTTTGTGTGGTGTTTTCGAGAAATAGAAGAGCTTTCTTTCTTTCTTCTTTTCTTTCTTTCTTTGATTCTTTCTTTATTTCTTTCATTCTGTTTCTTTCTTTCTCTCTATCTTTACTTCATTTATTCCTTTCTTTATTTTTTTTACTTTTTCTTTCATTCTTTCTTTCTTTCTTTCTTCCTTCCTTCGTTCCTTCTTTACAGGACTCATTTGTTTGGAATTTTCGAGACTAAGGAATGAAATAGATCAGCGTGTCTCAAAGACAGCTTTTCATTCTTTCTTTCTTTCTTTCTTTTCTTTATTCCTTTCTTTCTTTCCTTTTTTTCTTTCTTTCTTTCGTTCTTCTTTCCTTCCTTCATTCTTTTACGAGACTCGTTTGTTTCGTGTTTTCGAGACTGAGGAATAGAACAGATCAGCACGTCTCAGACAACTTTTTTTTTCTTTCTTTCTTTCTTTCCTATTGTTCTATCCTATTGTTCTATCCTCATATCCATTTTCAAGTGTCAAATAAAATGGGTAAGCTTATCAATAGAAAAGGAATGACAAAAAAGACACAATCACGGTTTGAGTTTGGTATAAACGAGATCATGCTTCTAGTTCCCATATTTGTTATGAACATCGCTACATTCTTTTTAATCACATGTCCAGTACTACGCCAGACCGAACTCTTTCATAAAAAAAATAAATTATTATAGGTTATATTGTAGTCTCCCTTGGACTGTTATTAGCACTGGTTACCTACCACCTCTCCTATCAAACCCTGATATAAATTCGACCACAAGTTAGCAGCACATCCTAAGACATCAGTTTTGCCAGTTATTTGAATCTCAATCTCAGCTTCCAGCAGCACTCGTGCCGGCTTCTCACTCTGATCTCGTTTTAATTTTTTTTTTTCTGTAATGAAATGCACAACAAGCCAGTGTAACTTCTACCTGTCGCTCATTATAAGCCTGGACAATCAACTTTAATTGTTGAGACGAGAGGAAAAAAGAATTTGAAGTCTCGTATGTTACAGTGACATTTACACAGTTTTAAAATCTCGGAAACTCTCGTTACAGCAGCGGTTTTCACCTTTCTATTTTGTTAATTGAAATTTCCTTTTCATATATATTCCACACGCTTCAAAATTCGTTACATGTAGTCTATATTTAATTTTACAATAAATGTTTTGTAACCGCTGCAGAGGATATGGGTAGTGAAAGAGTCTACAGTGTACGTGAAGTTGTGTCATTATTATGACTGGCTGGATTCTAGAAGTTAAGTTCATTATTATGACTGGCTGGATTCTAGAAGTTAAGTTCATTATTATGACTGGCGGGATTCTAGAAGTTAAGTTCATTATTATGACTGGCTGGATTCTAGAAGTTAAGTTCATTATTATGACTGGCGGGATTCTAGAAGTTAAGTTCATTATTATGACTGGCTGGATTCTAGAAGTTAAGTTCATTATTATAACTGGCTGGATTCTAGAAGTTGAGTTCATTATTATAACTGGCTTGATTCTAGAAGTTGAGTTCATTATTATGACTGGCTGGATTCTAGAAGTTGAGTTCATTATTATGACTGTCTGGATTCTAGAAGTTGAGTTCATTATTATGAATGGCTGGATTCTAGAAGTTAAGTTCATTATTATGACTGGCTGGATTCTAGAAGTTAAGTTCATTATTATGACTGGCGGGATTCTAGAAGTTAAGTTCATTATTATGACTGGCTGGATTCTAGAAGTTAAGTTCATTATTATGACTGGCGGGATTCTAGAAGTTAAGTTCATTATTATGACTGGCTGGATTCTAGAAGTTATGTTCATTATTATGACTGGCGGGATTCTAGAAGTTGAGTTCATTATTATGATTGGCTGGATTCTAGAAGTTGAGTTCATTATTACGAATGGCTGAATTCTAGAAGTTAAGTTCATTATTATGAGTGGCTGGATACTAGAAGTTAAGTTCATTATTATGACTGGCTGGATTCTAGAAGTTAAATTCATTATTATGACTGGCGGGATTCTAGAAGTTAAGTTCATTATTATGACTGGCTGGATTCTAGAAGTTAAGTTCATTTTTATGACTTGCGGGATTCTAGAAGTTAAGTTCATTATTATGACTGGCTGGATTCTAGAAGTTAAGTTCATTATTATGACTGGCGGGATTCTAGAAGTTAAGTTCATTATTATGACTGGCTGGGTTCTAGAAGTTAAGTTCATTATTATAACTGGCTGGATTCTAGAAGTTGAGTTCATTATTATAACTGGCTGGATTCTAGAAGTTGAGTTCATTATTATGAATGGCTGGATTCTAGAAGTTGAGTTCATTGTAATGACTGCTCGAGTTCTGGAATCACGCAGCTCTAAAGAGTAGCGGAAATATTTACTGACATAAAAAATCGACGAGGTATTGTACTGACCACATATCACCAAAAGAGGTAATTATTATGTAGGTAACAATCTCTGAGCCACGCTGTACGCCGCGTTATAGACATTACGTGGTTCTTTCCTCCCGATTAGAAATAATGTATAAAAGTAGGTAAAGAGCCCCCATCACGCCAAGTGGCGCATAGGGAATATGGAGTTAGTGATCATAAATTTTTACATACCTTCAGCACATTTTTGGGGTAATGTGGTTGGTATTACGCCCGTGCAGCTTTACTTTAACAGGAAAATTCCGGTACCCATTTAAGGCTGGGTGAACCCGGAAGCCGTTGGTCAGGATCGAATCCGACATCTTGTACTTTGTAGTCCAGTTCACTAACCACTGTGCTATCGCGGCTGAAGTGTGTGTGTGTGTGTGTGTGTGTGTGTGTGTGTGTGCGTACGTGCGTGCGTGTGCGTGTGCGTGTGTGCGTGCGTGTGTGTGTATTTGCATATAACTAGTCTCACCCAGCCCTAAGAGTTGAAAATTGAAGGCGACCGTGTTGTGAAAAATGCCATGCTCAGGTCGGCTATGCTGAGCTTTCATTTTTTTGTTTATTTTCGTTCGCCAGCTTTTACTTCTGACGAAGTCCCTAGAGACTAGGAATTGAATTTTGCGTGCTAATCCATTTTTTCCTGGCAGTGTGTTCACAAGGGTCCCTCACCGTTCAGGCAGATAACTCCGACTTTGGTGGTGCTCATATTTTTTTCCCGTCGATGAGTAATTATTTTCACTATTAGGAAAAAACTAGAGCCGCGATAGCTCAGTGGTTAGTGAACTGGACTACCACGGATAAGGGGTAGGGTTCGATCCCAACCGACGGCTTGCGGGTTCACCCAGCCTTAAATTAAATGGGTACCGGATTTTTTTTCTGGGAAAGTAAAGCAGCACGGGCGTAATACTGACCACATTACCCCAAAATGATGTGCTGAAGGTCTGTAAAATATAGGGTCACTAACACCATATTTCCCTATACGCCACTTGGCGTGACGGGGGTACTTTACTTTTTTTTTTTATTAGGAAAAAACAATCATCATTTTTTGGCAATGTAATGAGAATGGAACAGCTGGAATATATTGTAACAACTGGAAAAATCGAGGGACAACAAGAAAAGATACCAGACAATGGCTAATAGAATGGCTTGGTAGAAAGTCAATAAGAGAAATAAATAACTGTCGAGATCGAAAGTTAGGGAGAGACATGATCACCTACGCCATCAGGCATGGTACTTGATGATGATGATCTAAGGTCACACCTTTTGACTGTGCTAAATCGAGACATTTCCAATCTTTGATTTTGTCCTCTCATCTCTGTTGCTGTTTACCTCTCCCTATTCCCTCTTTTTTTTTTTTAACAGTTCCCTGCAGCTTTGATATTTGCCAGATGAGACGATCGAGATACGATGCCAGACCATTTAATTTTGCATTTTCTCACACTAGTCAAAACATCCTCATGTACTCCCATTTGTTTATTGTATCATATTTCGTTTTTTTTTTTAATTTGTGACACAATTAAAGGAAAATAGATGCACAAAACCTTTAGATAATTTATAATCTACATAGATTCTCTTTTATAGGGACAATAATGAAGGTAAAGTACGAGACTTGAACCGGCGTCTTAGCACGCGAGTTTCCACCCATATATGCTCGGAGATTTCTGTATAGTGTCGCTTCAAGCATCGAAACTCAGTTGCGAGGCGACATTCCTCACCTTCCCAGGGTAATACCCTGGTACCCATTTCTGCCAACAGCTGGGTCGACCGTGGGGGTATTTTTTTTTCCAACTACGAGTACAATTCACACTGCTTCCAGCGGGAATCGAAAACGGTGTTGTCCGAACGTCGGTAGTCCAGTCGGGTGTTTTCCCAATTAGGTTAAAGAGGCCCCCTGGAACAGTAATACACAACTTAAAACTGATCACATAACAGGAAAATGGAAGGAAAAAGTATCAGTGGCAGGAGAAAAAAGAAGACGAAGAAAATGAAAGAAAAGGATGAAATGTTTATGGATATCAAACATACTGCATCAATAACCAAAGAACTTGGGGGCCTCGGTAGCCCATTTGGCAAAACCACTCGACTGTGCTACCAACGCTCAGACAGGCTATGTTCGATTCCCGTTGGAAGCGGTGTCAATTGCACTCGTGGTTGGAAAAAAAAAAACCTCTGCTGTCGGTCGACCCAGCCGCTGACAGTAATGGATACCAGGGTAGTACTCTAGGAAGGTGAGGAATACCGCCTCGCATCGCGAGTATTGATGCTTGAGGTGACACTATCCAGAAGCGTTCGAGGACTTCTGGATAGGCGGCCGAGCACATATGGGTGAAAACTCGCGTGATAAGACACCGATTCAAGTCTCGTACTTTACCTGTTATCTTTACAAAGAACTTCAAACGTGACATTAGAGATGACGTAAAAATTGTGCATTTCTAATTTCATGTTATTTTTTTTTTTTTTTTTTAAATTTATAACTTCAGGATAATTTATTTTATGTTACATATTTATTATTTTTATTGTTATTTTTAGTATTATTTATATTATTTGATGGGTTTCATATATGACAGGTCTTGTAACTACTCACGCAACGAACAGAGGATTTTCTACATTTAACACTTCGTGTCCAACTTAAATATATCAGGGCTGTGAAAGAACAGACGCATGGGCGTAGAGAGCACCTGTAGTGGGCACTATAATCACGTACAAAGGCGACATGCTGAGATCAATAAGAGATCGAAGCTTAGATCTAAACATAAGAATGATTGATTTTGTAATTAAGGGCTTATAATGTAAACGTTGTCACGTAATACATAATGCTGTAGGGGGTAACGTATCATACGTAATAACATGGGCTACAGCATTTGAAGGTTAGATTTTAAATCGGTGATTTTCTTTACAATTACTACCTTCATCAACTTAGCAGCTATATAGTCTATTTTTATTCTTCAGCATTTGTCGGTTGAGTGGCCATGTATGCATTGTGTCGATAGTTTCCGGCCAGCCGGCGATATTTGCGCATTTCGGCCAGACATATCCGTCTTCGATGTTAGTATAATTTTTAGAATTTACTTACCAATGTTGCTCCAGCAGCGGCAATTTTAGCTTGTTCTCTTTTTTTTTTTATCTTTAACCACTGCGGGTTCTTTAACGTGTGCGGAATGCTGAGGTGGCTAATTTTTCGCTGGTGTCCGAGAGGGCTACACATCGGATCTCACTACCCAGAGAAGGCTAGACATCGGATCTCACTACTCAGAGAAGGCTAGACATCGGATCTCACTACCCAGAGAAGGCTAGACATCGGATCTCACTACCCAGAGAAGGCTAGACATCGGATTTCACTACTCAGAGAAGGCTAGACATCGGATCTCACTACCCAGAGAAGGCTACACACCGGATCTCACTAGCCAGAGAAGGCTAGACATCGGATCTCACTACCCAGAGAAGGCTAGACATCGGATCTCACTACCTAGAGAAGGCTAGACATCGTATCTCACTACTCAGAGAAGGCTAGACATCGGATCTCACTACCCAGAGAAGGCTAGACATCGGATCTCACTACTCAGAGAAGGCTAGACATCGGATCTCACTACCCAGAGAAGGCTAGACATCGGATCTCACTACCCAGAGAAGGCTAGACATCGGATTTCACTACTCAGAGAAGGCTAGACATCGGATCTCACTACCCAGAGAAGGCTACACACCGGATCTCACTAGCCAGAGAAGGCTACACATCGCATCTCACTTTTTATAGACCAAGGAAGGTTAAGGAAATGAAGAAACCTCGGATTTTGAAGATAAAAATCACAGCCGTCTGTGTGGGATTTGAACCTGATACATTCTTTTTCACATGACCAACGTGTTACCTCTAGAACACCAACTTTAGGATTTGTTATATTTTTAGCTAAATGTAAAGGTAACGTACGAGACTTGAAATCGGTTTCTTAGCTTGCGAGTTTTCACTCATATGTGCTCGGCCGCTTATCCAGAAATGTTCGGAGGATTCTGTCGCTTCAAGCATCGAAACTTACGAGGCGGCATTCCTCACCTTCCCAGAGTGCTACGCTGGTACCCATTTCAGCCAGCGGCTGGGTCGACTGCGGAGGCATTTTTTTTTTACAACCACGAGTACAATTCACATTGCTTCCAGCAAGATTCGAACGGGGGTTATCTGAACGTCGGTAGCCCACTCGGGTATTTTTTTATTAATATTTTTACAAATAAATTATTTTTAGATGGAGAAGCTGATTAGGAAACGAGTCCATGTTCAATTCCTTGTCAAGGTAGCACACGAGCGTTACACGAGGCTATGCTAGCGTGTCTGTTATTTTCATTTAAGAAAATTGTTTCTATACTCGAATAATGCTTATTGGCATTCCGATCACTGTCGTGATAATATGAACATCTCTGCAGAGAGCACGAACACCGCGGCACCAGTAAGATCACCACAGAAAATTGTATGAAAGGAGGAATTGTTCTTTATTATGAAATGAATATGAATCTGCCACAAGCAAAACCAAAACATGGAGCCATCTTGTCATCGTCCGTATCCGATAAGATTATATCATCTATCTCATTTATTTTATGATCAGTGACGATTAAAATAAACTCGATCGCATCAATTATGGATTAAAATGGGTACCTTCCAACTGTGAGGTGAGCAACGTAATGAGTTGAGTATATTAATGAGGCAAGCAGCATGCACCACAATGAAAGCGACATTCACAGTTTTCTTTCTTTCTAGCGGTTATCTTGATCTTTCTAGCGGTTATCTTGATCTTTCTAGCGGTTATCTTGATCTTTCTAGCGGTTATCTTGATCTTTCTAGCGGTTATCTTGATCTTTCTAGCGGTTATCTTGATCTTTCTAGCGGTTATCTTGATGGTTTCTAGAGAAATGAAAATACCTCTTTGGTATACATCTATAAACGGACGTTAAGTGGGCGTAGCTGCTTCCTGCTGTCGTTTAAATTAGGTTGCGGTATTTGCAATTTTCGACCCAATACATCCGACTTTAGCACGGTATATATTAGTACCGATATACCTTGCCTCTTCGATATCTACTCGCTTGGTCAAAGTGGTTAGTTTTGTTTCAGAAGCACCGCTAGTAGGTGGATTAGGGTCTTGGTCTGCTGTTGTTCGCCGTTCTGGCAAAAGCAGTCAGCTATGAGTCACTGATAGTTTTCAATAAATTTGCTGATTTGCGGATTGATATCTCGACCTATGAATTGTTTATTTCTTGTTATTTATTTGGCGTTCGTCAGGTTTCACCTCTGACGAAGTCCCTAGAGACTAGGAACTAAATTCTGCGTGTTAATCCGATTTTCCCTGGCAGCCGTGTGCACAGGGGTCCCTCGTCGCACAGGCAGATAATTCCGCCTTCGGAAGTACTCATATTTTTTTTCTTCCGTCGATTGACGTTTAAAGCCAGGCCTTGCTAGTGAGACCAAGGGTGGTTGCCGCAGAGAGAAATAAAACATATAAATTCCAACTTTTACAGTTGGGATTTGAACTCACAACCTCTCTGTCTTGAGGCCGGCGTGTTGCCTCGAGAGCAACCTATGAAATGAGTGTCTGGATTTGAAAGATCCGTGGAATCAGTGGCAAATAACGATTTCGACATTGGGTATCGTTTTCTTCAGCACACCGTAGCAGCTTTCATAAGTCGTGTCCTTTATCCCAGTTTTGAGACTCACCACCTTGTGAGGTGACTGCCCGAAGTAAAAAGTAAAGTAAAGTACCCCCGTCACGCCAACTGGCGTATAGGGAATACGGTGTTAGTGATCATAAATTTTACAGGTCTTCAGCACATGATTTTTGGGGTAATGTGGTCGGTATTGCGCCCGTGCCGCTTTACTTTCCCCAAAAAAATCCGATACCCATTTAAGGCTGAGTGACCCGGAAGCCGTCGGTTGGGATCGAACCCTACCCCTTGTCCTTTGTAGTCCAGTTCACATCACTGAGCTATCACGGCTTCCTACTGCCCGAAGTGCTATACGATTATTTACGTTTATCAATAATTATTACTTAAGTCATAGCGCCTCCATTTTTCTTTCACTGACTCTAATTACCTGAAAACAACATTTGTCTCTGTGAAGACAAGACTTAGCAACCTACTAACTAAAGACCCGATCCAACCCGTTGATTTAACAGGTCCGGCACAGCTCTGCTAATATTTGGAACTGTATTTGTCACAGTAGTTTGTCACTTAGGCTACTCTAATTACCTGAAAACAACATTTGTCTCTGTGAAGACAAAGACTTAGTAACCTACTAACAAAGACCCGATCCAACCCGTTGATTTAACAGGTCCGGCACAGCTCTGCTAATATTTGGAATTGTATTTGTCACAGTAGTTTGTCGCTGATATTTTAATTGATTCGCTTGTTTGTGTCTTTTCATGAAGGTAAGCTAAACACGATTATTCTGTTACAAAAGAAGTTGTATCTGGAAGTAAAGGCGCTAGCAGCAGCCGAGCTACAAGCTGTCAGCGACCTACTGCTGATTGCGAGCTACAGGATCGGTGAACCCACCAAACCTTACTCCACCTCTACGCGGTGCCGCCAGAAACAGACTAACCTGTCTAGTCTAGTCCTAACGAGTAGGGATGGAAGAGAAAAGACAGCCCGGTAATAAAAAATAACATGCTGAAATATGATGTCTCGGGTCGAAAGGCGCAAATATCACAGTTCTACTGCAAACTACAACACAGCGTATTTTATTGAGTTATATGCGGGTCATCATCATTGCACTCCGAACATGTCCATAGGTGCTCAGATCCTCTTCTTAGCGACTGACAACTCCAGTTCTGTGTTGGTTGATTAGTCTTCTTACACGCCCACTAAGTTTATCGTTTCTGGTTGTGCCCATCTTAACTCCCATCTCTTTCATCTGAAGGAGTGGAGTGGACTCATGGTTGTCGATGTCCTGTGTCCTTCCCACCTCCCAAAGGCCTTGATGATGTCCGCACGATCCATTGGTTGGTCGTCTTCAACAATAGCGCAGCGAGCCAACCTGTCCGCTCTTTCATTTCCCCGTGCTCTCGTATTTCCTGCGACGTAGACAAAGGTGACCTTACGTATTTTGACTTCTGCAATGACTCTACCCATTGCATATGTACAGATCCCGCCTCCACTTTTCTCATCATGCGCATCGAATCACTCAGTATACAGGCATGGGTGTAGTCTTGTGACTCTAACCAGATGAATGTCTTGGTCACTACCATCACCTTCATCGCCATGCTACTCGTGGTCATAACGTATGCACCTCTGTCGTCTTTGACTGTTCTGCCTGCCGAGTGTACCGTAAATGCCCATGTACTCCTTTGTTGTCGTATTACAGATCCGTTTGTATAGATGGCTGCATCTTTCTCATCGGTGTTATCCCAGATGAGACCGTTGACCTCCGCATTGACCACGACAGAGTTCTGTTCCCCACAATTCCTATCGAGTGTGACAATACACGAGAATGTCCCCTTGAATGTCGTAGGCAACAGTGTCCACTCCTCGCCAGCGTTGATATTGGCAAGCCCACAGACCTGTTTGATGAGATCTTCTGCTTCTTGATGTTACGTCGTCTTGACGTCCTCGTATCTACGTTCGCTTTACGTCCTTCTAAGGACGAATGACGAAAAGAATATTACTTCTTTTAGCAGTCATTGGGTGAAAGACAGAAAGAAAAAGAAGTATTTGAAAGTTTAAAAACTTTTGTCATTAAGAACTCAATATTACATCTCCCGATACTCTCATATTTACAAATCTGTGTTCTTTTTGTTACAAGCATTAGACCTCATTCATACTTACATATTTACTTTGAGCTAAGAATTTTTGTTTTGTGTGTGTGGTTGCAGATCGGAACCACTTTCATAAAATATCAGTTTTAAGAATCAGGAGAATGTTGTAGGCTCGTGATATCATCATCGATAAATTTTGCGCAATTTCCAAAACTTGAACTAAAATGCCACTTTGAGATGAAAACAAAGAGCTGTGTTGTCAGAATGTTTGGAATTGTGTGTTTCATTGTGTTTTCGCCTGTGACAACAGTGATTAATCTTGTTCCAGGCGCTGTCTTAACAACTATTATTGCCACGCATGTGTCACTGTAAGTACAAGAGGTTGGGTTTAGATCCTGATCGACGGCTTCCGGGTTCACCCAGCCTTGAATGGGTACGCATTATTTTCTGGGAAAATAAAGCGGCACGGGCGTAATACTGACCCCAGTACCCCAAAAAGTATGTCCCAAATGTCTATAAAAATGATGATCACTAAAATCATATTCCCTATACGCCATTTGGCGTGATAGGGCTTTTTACCTTTGTTTAATTATGTATCACTGTGATGTAAATTCTTAAAAAAATATATATTCAGAATTCTGTAGAGACAAATAACGAGCGAGTATCTCTCCATTATGGCCAAAGTAAGATCACATTAATGAACATCACAAAGAACCAGCCTTTGCTTCTTGGACACCTTACGTGAAGAGGGTATTTCAAACGGATGATAGTTACGGGAAAAATACAGGGAAAAGACATTGTTAACGACTTAACTCTCTCGGTACGGAAAATTGTTATTAAAGCAACCGAAGAGATTTCAGAATCAACATTTTTCATCGTTTTTAATATCGCTGTACATGTTTATATTTATTTATCATATAACATGTTATAAGGTTATGGTTATGGAAGGCTCCGCTATCACTGCAAATGAATTAAAATCCATGATTGCTCAACCGCCCGTGCCGGTGGAGTCAACAGAATTAAATCTCATCTCCCAAACAAAGAAAAGCAGCTATAGTCCCCATCATAGCAGTCTCAGAACACGACAAAGGACATAAGGCTAAATCGCACAGAAAGTTGACACAGCCATCAGTTCCCGATCATACAATATCATCATTCATCATAAGCAATCGGCATATCGAAACACGATAAAAACAGATGAAACCCACAGCTCACGGTGTGCACAGAGCACTTAACTCAGTAGTTCCTGCAGCAAGCTGACTTGGAATATGAGGAAACTGCAAAAAAGTACACTTTTCAGACGCATCCTTTAATGGTCCCTGCTGACTATCCGCCATATTGACCGGAAGTTCACGTCCTCCTGAAAATGCTGATCGTTAAATTTTTGTTAATGTAAAGCGCTTGATGATGTAAGGGCATCTTTTTGTCTCGAAATCCGAACATATTAAGCACAGTTAGTCGTCGGATTATCCTAATCGCACATCGAACAACAGACCATAAGCTCCCAGATCTCCCCCGCATTGTGAATTTGTGAAATTATAAATTAGTTCACAAGTCTATCCTCAATCTCACAGTAGCCCTCTTAAATCTAGACAACATCCCTCCTGACCAAAATGAACCTCCGAGAGTCACACCGAGGCTGCAAAGTCATGAAAAAACTCCGTCATTTCGCCCCTCGTTATAAGAGTATGGCCGGTTTATTGATATACAATCAGCCATCATGATGACGTACCACACACAACAATGGATGTGCTCACAAACGACCGATGAATTTATTGAATGCAGCCAACATCGCACGAAAAACCGTAGCGATGGTGCAAAAACACTAAAATTAAACCATAGGTTGACTTGGCAGAGCAGTCCATATAAATGAGTTGTAACTTATAAATAATTTGCATCAAACAATTCCAACGGCGGGCATTGAACAGCACACAATGTATTGACGTAAACCGCATATCAAGTCCATGACGGGGGAAGGTCGCATTCACGACATTATACCTGCCAAAAAAAAGAATATTGCCATGTGCAGAACTCAGCAACACCGACGCAAATCCGTTAAGTGAAATATCAGGTTGACTTTAAAGCAGAAATTTGCATTCGACAGCTGAAATTAATCAGCCCCGAAATGCAAATTCTGCAGCGGTCGAAAGTACATGAACTCGATTCCACCATTGTGGAACCGAAAGTCCAAACATAACATTTATGAATTTTTAGAAAATTGAACAAGGTATTAGATTTCACCAATACCAAAATTATACAAGACAGGTAAAAAGAATACGGTTTGATGACGGTTTACAATTATCACATTGAGAGTGAGGCTAAACGTACATGACCAAAATCGACATGACGTACAGTGCGTCGAAACGTACGGAAAGAGTTGAGGTAGAAAATACTGAACAGGATTACGTAACTGAACGGCAGATATTCTTCAACGGCATTAATGTACACAATTCCGGGAAGTCTCTCTTTTTCCATTTTTCTCTTCTTTTCTTCCTGTTTTTCTTCTTCTACTGCTTCTTCTTCCTCTTGATACTGCTTTGGCTGTCCAGAGAGGTACTTTGATTTTGGTCTTGCTCTTGTGGCAGCCCCTAACAATTGATAGTCATCTCTTGTAGATAGAAAATTGTGAACCGACATTATCGCTGACGCCAGCCCTAACAATTGATAGTCATCTCTTGTAGATAGAAAATTGTGAACCGACATTATCGCTGACGCCAGCTTCGCATTTGAAGAAGCTTTCCGACATTATCGCTGACGCTTGTTATAGATGCTTGAACAACTGGAACTTGAACAACTGGAACCTGGAAGAGGGATGCTGACTTTCACAGTTTAGGCTAACAGGTTGACCAGCATATGGGCTGAAAACGGTAAACGACTTTTAGCTGACTGTTTAAGTTAGGATCTGCAAAACGTAAGTGACCGAGATCCTGTCAAATCACATTTCACTATCTTCGGAGACGACTAATCTGATCGCGCGAATTGACTTCAAAGATGGAAGAACACTCGGAGCTAAAGAAAATTTCTGAAGTCAAATGTGATGAGTCAAATTGTGTAGATGTTACAGCTTGTTGTTAACTACGACTGGACGTATGTGCGCCCGTTTAACCTCAGAATTATTTTGTTCGTGTGGTCTGAATGTTCTTACTTGTAAAGTAAGAAATAATCAAATTGAAACTTTTGTACATTTTTGGTTGTTTTTAAATAAATATAATAATCAAGACACATGGATAAGTTTATAGAACATGGCATATGTTTAATATGTTATTCTGGTATTGATGACTCAACGAGAGCCTATATCGCATAGACCCAGGATGGTAAAGTGACGTATGGCAAAGGCGGTCTTGATTTCCTATCCCAGTACACAGACCTGAGAAGGATAATGTGGTCCACATCCACCTCCCTGGAAGAGAAACTATACGGGGCAACCGAATCACTTAAACAGACAGCTGCCTTCATAAGAGAGTCCGGAATCCTAGTCTGAATGAGCCATGATCGCAGAAGAAGATTTCCTATGTTCGAAGTTGGATCCTGTAACTACTGCACTACTTGTTCTTCTATATCAAGAGATCCCGCCTCAGCGGGGACAACGCGATTAACCACCTCTTTACTCGGTTAATTGTTTTTTTTTTAAATACACTGTACCGGGATCTTTGGAAAGATACTCTAAGTCTCCAACTAATAAAGAAACAGATAGATTCATAGAAATAGATGACACATGGAGAAAGATAAAAAAAAATATTTCCTAGGGGCGCTGAAAAATCCAGTCAACTATAAACAATGGAAGGTACTATCATCATCATCATCACTGAGTGTCGTCTCCGCATTGAAGGTTGGCTATCATGGAGGGCGATTCCGCTCGGTTTCGTGATTTGATGGTGCCGGTTGTCAAAGGCTGACGTGTCCATCTTTTAATGTTACTCGTCCATTTTAGTCTTGGTCTGCCTCTGTCTCTTTTACCTTGTATTTTACTTTTCAAGATTACTTTTAGTTAGGATATTGTGTCTTTTTAACATGCCCCATAAAACTAATTTGTCTTGTTTGAATTGAGGCTACTGTACAACTGAAAATACCTCCTAACTGGTGAAGTGAGGTCTTGGTCAGCTCGGAGCCTCCGTTCGTAGGTGGCCTGTCTTGTGCTACTCTCGTCCAGTATTAGAGAATTTATGCCTTTTAGATGACCCTCAGTGAAGATAAACTGTCCTCAAGTGAACCCTGTTCAAGAAAACAACTCACCAGTTTGAAAACCACTGCTCATAAAAAATCTCCAAGCCCATTTCCACAACTAAAGCCACTTCAGCATCATCCACCACTAATAACATTCGTTGATAAAGATCTTCTCCCCCTTCCAATAGCGCAGTTAATAAGATTGGTAAATGCTAACAGTAAGAAGTTCACCTGCATGGGCAATGATTGATTGCTGAACACAAAGGGTGACAAAAATGACAGGAGAAAGGGAAGAAAAGGGCCGAGAACTGTGATATGAATGACAACTTTACGGTAAGGAGATTGATGCAAGAGAACTAAGCAGGAATGATAAATAGTGCGTCATTTCATAGCAGTAGAGCAAATTATGACAGCTACTTGATGACTACGGACTGTGGATATTCGAATATATTGTGCTTTTGTTGAAAGCGGCAAGAAAAGCTCAAAACGTAAGTAAACTATCGGTCATACTAATATCAATATTATGAATATTTATTGAATGGAATTATCGATCTTGTACACACGCGAATTATAATACCTTTTCTTTGTCATAGTTTTATAATATAGACTTGTACACATAAAGATTGTATACAAAAACACATAGCAAATCGTTTCATATTATAATTTATCATGTGTACTTTCGTTCATGTTTGGTTTTAGTAAGAATTGGCAAGACGGGTTCAAATCTTCATCATCCGACTTCAATGTCGTTAGTTGCACGCGGTTGTGCTGTGTCGTAGTTTATATCAAGCTGTGGTACTTGTACCCCTCTACCCCAAATATCAGACTCCGACTACTGAGCATCATTATTTAATGCCGGGTTTACCTTCCCTTTAAAATTTCCAGGTGCGCTTGGTTAGTTTTATTAATCTGTTTCCAATGTTACCGTGTAGATGTGGAGTACGGCGGTCTTAGTCAGTTATGGTTCAATGCTCTTGACGCATGTAGTCAATCATAATTCGTTGACAGCTTTCCGCTAGCGCGCTGCCTTGAGTTATTGGCCTTCGAATATTTATATGAAACGGGTAGGAATAATGGTTGCATATAACGGACATCCTGCATCATCAGCATTATTTTATATGGCAGCGAATTATGGACAACTTATGAAAAGCAAGAGAGAAGGATAAATTAATTTCATATGCCATGACAGCGCCATGTTCTTGGTATCAGGTGGAAGGACAAAGTGACAAACGTGGAGGTCCTCACTCGCACAGGCTTCCCGAACATCTACACGCTACTCAAACAACGTAGGCGACACTGACTTGGCCATTTACATCTTATGAAAGATGGCTGCATACCAAGAGATATTCTGTATGGACAACTAGTAAATGGTAAAAGAACAAGGGGGCACAAAAACTACGATTTATAAACACGTGTCAACGTGACACGAAGACTCTGAACACAATCACTGCAGCCTGGGAAGAAATAGCCGCAGACCGAAATCATTGGAAACACACTCTAGAGCTCCAACTCAAACAAGAAGCAAACAAATTCATAGAAAAAGGGAATACAAGAAGTATGAAAAGAGAAAATAATATTTTATATGGGCGCTGCAAAATCCATAGTCAATTATAACTTACAGACGATACTATAAAAGAAGGATGTTTTATGTTTGTATCAAATGGATATGAATAATGATCGTATCAAAGGGAAGTTAATAATGATTATATAAAATAGATGTGAATAATCTTTGTATCAAAGTGACGTAAATAATGATTATATCAAAGGGATATGAATGTTTGCGTAAAACTGATATAGTTTTTGCTTGTGTAAAATTGATATAATTATTGCTTGTGTAAAATTGATATAATTATTGCTTGTGTAAAACTGATATAATTATTGCTTGTGTAAAACTGATATAATTATTGCTTGTGTAAAACTGATATAATTATTGCTTGTGTAAAACTGATATAATTATTGCTTGTGTAAAACTGATATAATTATTGCTTGTGTAAAACTGATATAATTATTGCTTGTGTAAAACTGATATAATTATTCCTTGTGTAAAACTGATATAATTATTGTTTGCGAAAAACGGAAATAGTTTATATTTACATAGAATTTTAAAAAAAAACATGCAGTAAACATTAAATAGTTAAAACTTAACAATGATAAGTAATGAAGACATTATCTTTATGATATTTGTCCAATTTCTAGGGTCTACTGGGAGGGAGGATATAGACTAAATAATAAAGGCCGTACAACATATTGTGCTTGTGGCAGGTGAATATGGTTCTAGGCATTTCATTTCACCACAGGGAAACATAAATAACATAGCACAGACAGGCGTGTTACAATATAAACGCTGGAGGAAAACACATATTTTTTACTGTGAACAAAAAAGAACGGAATACATATAAAGTGGATAAAGAAAATATGGATGCTCCCTCCCTCCCTCCCTCCCTTCCTCCCTACCTCCCTCCCTCCTTCCTTCCTTCCTTCCTTCCTTCCTTCCTTCCTTCCTTCCTTCCTTCCTTCCTTCCTTCCTTCCTTCCTTCCTTCCTTCCTTCCTTCCTTCCTTCCTTCCTTCCTTCCTTCCTTCCTTCCTTCCTTCCTTTCTTCCTTCCACCCTCCATCCTACCATTCCTTCCTACCTTCTTTAATTCCTTCATTCCTTCCTTTCTTCCATCCTTCCTTCTTCCCTCCCTCCCTCCCTCTTTCCCACTTCCCTTCCTCTCTTCCACCTCCCTTCCTCCCTTACTACCTTCCTTAGTCCCACCCTCCCTCCTACCATTCCTTCCTACCTTCTTTAATTCCTTCCTTCCTTCCATCCTTCCTTCCCTCCCTCCAGCCCTCTTTCCAACTTTCCTTCCTCCCTCCCACACTTCCTTCTTTCCTTCCTTATTTCCTTCCTTCCTTCCTTCCTTCCTTCCTTCCTTCCTTCGTCCTTCCTTCCTTCCTTCCTACTATTCCTTCCTTTATTACTTCCTTCCTTCCTCCTCCCTCTCACCTCCCTCTCTCCCTCTCACCTCCCTCCCTTCCACCTCCCTTTCTTCCTCCCTCCCTCACACCTCCCTTTCTTCTTTCCTCCCTCCTTCCCTTCCCCCCTCCCATCTTCTCTACCTCCCTTCCTTCCTTCCTTCCTTCCTTCCTTTCTTTCTCCCTCCCACCTCCCTTTTTCCTCCCTCCCTCCCTCCCACCTCCCTTCCTTCCTTCCTCTCTCCTTTCCTCCCTTCCTCCCTCCTTCCTTTCCTCCCTCCCTTCCCTCATGCTATTATTATTTCATTGCCATATATTCCCCACTCTCTCTCTTTGTGTGTGTGTGTGTTAAATTTGAGTTTACATTTCTTTCATATCTACTGTTTCAAATATTTATATCTCACCCTCCTCCCTCTCTCTCCATACGTATTCTCTCCATCTACCAAATAAATAATCTTGAGATTAAAGTTTGTCATTTATATTATATTCCTTCATATTCATTAGAAGGTTTGAAAGAAAGACCCCCATTAACAGTAAATGGAACACGATATCCAATTTGTCGAGGCGAGATAATGTTTAGGTGCAAACTTTACAGAAACTAATTTTCGTATCTTGCCTATACAAATGAATTTTAATCTTAAAAAATCATCCTCATTGTTTCGTCTTCATTAGTTTTTTTTTTTTTCAGCTTCGACTGGAGAGATACTTTACAGTCTTTTGCACTTTCGTTGGCCTATTCTGATTTCATGTATCTCCAATGCTTTCAGTATTCTGTCTATCCATCGGTTTTAATTAAAATGTTCTCGGTTTGTTGTTATCGAAGTGTTTGTTGATAGGTGTATGGATTGTGTAGCTGTTTCTGTCTTGTCGCGCCGCCACGCCATTTCATTTGTTAAGGATGGTTCTTATATAAACATCCGTCGTGTTGTAACATATCATTTGTTGACATACGCCAACTTTATATCTGTAGCGAAGTCTCCAAAGACTGAACTTTTGCATTAATATCATTTCTATCTCAGTAACACACCAGTAGCCTTGTGTTCAGGTGTCCCTCGCCATACAGGCAGATGTTCTCCAACTTCAAGGAGATAAGCACAGATATGAACTATATTACGTATGAAATACTAAACGTGTATAGCTACAAAAAATGTAGAAATTAAACATAAAAAAGAATGTCTTGTCTTTCTGTTAGTTAAACTGCTCAATATCATTATGTTAATTTTCAGACTTACTTACATTTTTCATCGCCAAAAGTTGTGATGTTTTTGTCTACCTTTTTCTTATCAATTTTACATTGGCAGCGGCTATTTTTGATTGATTCTTTTTTCTTTATTTATAACTCCCAATATATTCTTTAACACACGCAGCGTGCACACCTCGTCTCCTATATATCACCGTTATCTGAGAGTGCTGGACATCGTTTCTAACTATTCGTGAGTGCTGGACATCGGTTCTCACTAACCGAGAGTGCTGGACATCGGTTCTCACTAACCGAGAGTGCTGGACATCGGTTCTCACTAACCGAGAGTGCTGGACATCGGTTCTCACTAACGGAGAGTGCTGGACATCGGTTCTCACTATCCGAGAGTGCTGGACATCGGTTCTCACTAACCGAGAGTGCTGGACATCGGTTCTCACTAACCGAGAGTGTTGGACATCGGTTCTCACTAGCCAAGAGAGGTGGACATCGTTTCTCACTAGCCCCGAGTGTTAGACATCGGTTCTCACTAACCGAGAGTGTTGGACATCGGTTCTCACCTACCCAGAGTGTTGGTCATCGGTTCTCACTATCCGAGAATGTTGGACATCGGTTCTCACTAACCGAGAGTGTTGGACATAGGTTCTCACTAACCGAGAGTGTTGGACATCGGTTCTCACTAACCGAGAGTGTTGGACATCGGTTCTCACTAACCGAGAGTGTTGGACATCGGTTCTCACTAACCGAGAGTGTTGGACATCGGTTCTCACTAACCGAGAGTGTTGGACATCGGTTCTCACTAACCGAGAATGTTGGACATCGGTTCTCACTAACCGAGAGTGTTGGACATCGAATCTCACTAACCGAGAGTGTTGGACATCGGTTCTCACTAGCCAAGAGTGTTGGACATCGGTTCTCACTATCCAAGAGTGCTGGGCATCGGTTCTCACTAGCCCCGAGTGTTGGACATCGGTTCTCTCTAGCCGAGGGTGTTGGACATCGGTTCTCACTAGCCGAGAGTGCTGGATATCGGTTCCCACATTAAATTACAGTGTTGGACATCAGTTCTCACTATCCGAGAGTGTTTGACATCGGTTCTCACTAGCCAAGAGTGTTGAACATCGGTTCTCACTAGCCCCGAGTGTTGGACATCAGTTCTCATTAGCCCCGAGTGTTGGACATCGGTTTTCACTAGCCCCGAATGGTGGACAACGGTTCTCACTAGACAAGAGTGGTGGACATCGGTTCTCACTAGCCCCGAGTGTTGGACATCGGTTCTCACTAGCCCCGAGTGTTGGACATCGGTTCTCACTAGCCCCGAGTGTTGGACATCGGTTCTCACTAGCCAAGTGTGGTGGACATCGTTTCTCACTAGCAGGGAGTGTTTGACATTAGTTCTCATTATCCGGGAGTGTTGGACATCGGTTCTCACTAACCGATAGTGTTGGACATCGGTTCTCACCTACCGAGAGTGTTGGTCATCGGTTCTCACTATCCCAGAATGTTGGACATCGGTTCTCACTAACCGAGAGTGTTGGACATCGGTTCTCACTAACCGAGAGTGTTGGACATCGGTTCTCACTATCCAAGAGTGCTAGACATCGGTTCTCACTAGCCGAGGGTGTTGGTCATCGTTTCTCACTAGCCGAGAGTGTTGGACATCGTTTGTCACTAGCCGAGAGTGTTGGACATCGTTTGTCACTAGCCGAGAGTGTTGGACATTGGTTCACAATACTCACAGACCGGGTAGGGCAGTCACACGAGGAAAACACGAATTGGAGATGAATAATCGCCGCTGCCTATGGTAGGATTCTAACTCTAGACCTTCCACAACCCGTCATCTTACATGTAGACCACACAGACACCATACTAACCACACAGAGTACACAGGCACAAGAGACCTCTCAGACCACACATACCACACAGACCCCACAACTGTGCTTTAGACAAACTAAAACACAGCTCGACGGAGAAGTATTCAGGTAAATAAAAGACCAGAGACTGGACAGATTTCTTTAACACAGCTCTTTGTTGCTGGTACTTTAGTTGATTTCTTCAATTGTCTCTTTCCACGAAGATCAAAGATAAAATACGTTTGCCTCTTCTATTATACAATCAGTTGATTAAAAGAAGCTGTATCTTAAAGTTTTAAAAAAAAAACTGTTGTGGTTAAAAATGGAATATTGTACCTCGGAAGCTCTCTCTTTTGATCTTTTAGTTACGAACATAAGGTACTAAAATATCAATCACACATAAACATTAACATGAGCTAACAATTTAGCGTTTGTTATGGTGTCACAGATTGACATTATGTCTATCAAATATGTACCAGACTCTGGACATATACGAATAAAAATGCTGCAACAATTCCAGGAATGTAACAAAAATAGAACTGTTATATACAAACAGCTGTCCCTTGTTTAGTTAGAAATGAATGTTGTTTTTGATAGACGAGATAAACTTTAGGGAGCCATGTTAAGTGAGAAATCGGTATAGGAAGACGAGGGAGACTCGAGGGTTTTTTGAAAAAATCTGTGAGAGAAAATGATTTTGTTGTTCTTCTACATCTCACCCGTCGACTACTCATTGTCAGTCTGGGGAAAGACGTAAGGGGGCGTAAATGCGTTACGTTGCTAGTTTAGCGTAACCTGAGATATCTACGCCTTGTGGCCTGATATGTTGTCTTCAGCATGGCATTTTTTAGGTATTGATTGTCTTCGTTTATTGATCGCTACTCGCGTGACCTGACTGTTTCGTCGGCTTCCAGCAGTTGTACTGTGAGGTGAAATAGGGCCCAAGATAAGCAGAAGGACAACCGCTCTTGCCCGGCAACAAACGTCTACTCATCCACTGACAATAACTTGAAGACCCTTGATTTACAAAGTGTCGTCCCAGATCCTTCTAATATTCTCAAGAACAAAATCAATATGTCACAGACTGTTTGTCATTGAAACTTTAGTTCACTTGGTCTTTTCTGTCTTTCCATGAAGATTTCCACAATTGCTTTTTTTTTCATAAGATACATTTAAGGTGATTACCAGATACTATGTCTTCAAATCTAAAATCTTTTGTAGATACCCGTTTCCGTCCGGAAGCTTTTTATCAATACAACGGAAGTGACTTCAGGGACAACATTTTTTCATGTTTTTAGTAATCAATCTACACCATCATCATTGAGTGCCGTCTCCACATTGAAGGTTGGCTACCAGGGAACGCCATTCCACTCAGTCTCTTGCTTTGATGGCGCAGATTGTCATAGGGTGACTTGTCCATCTTTTGATGTTACTCGTCCATGTTAGTCTCGGACTGCCTCTTTTACCTTGTATTTTCCCTTCAAATCTTACTTTTTATTAGACTGTTGTGTCTTTTAACATGCCTCAAGAATTTCATTTGTCTTGCTCTAATTGTGTTTAGTAGTTCTCTTTTCATTTTTAGTTGTTTTAAATCGTCATCGTTTGTTTTCTTTTCTTTCCATCCAAATCTACCTATTCTTCTATATATCCATATTTCAAAGACTCCAATTCTCTGTTCTGTTTTCTTGTCTAATGTCCATATTTCTGCACCATACAGGAATATTGAGAAGCTGTGACATTTTGCAATTCTTAGTTTTAGCCCTGGTGTTATTTGTTTTGATGTTAGTATATTTTTGATGGTATTAAAATTACTTTTTGCCATACCTATTTTTTGGTTTATTTCAGTCATACATTTTTCATCATTGGTTATAGCAAACTACATATTTATCTTTATCCAACATGTAAAATATTAAATAAGAATGTTTAGATAATTGAACAAGGAATTAGATTTCACTAATACCAAGATGATACAAGACATGTAAAAAATAATATGGTTTAATGACGGTTCACACTAATCAAATTGGGAGTGACGTACTATGTGGCGAAACGTACGCGGTCAAAATCAGAAAAGTATATCGACAAAATGGCGTACAGTGAGTCGAAATGTAGGACGTAGGAAAAGAGTTAATTATTGAATAATGCATCTCCCGAAACTCTCAGATTTGCCCGCCTTTATTCTTTTTTTTTTACGAACTTTAACTACTAAAATATCTTACACACATAAATATTTATTTCAACTGAAAATCTTACTTTTTGTGTGAAATTGAAACCACTCCCATAAAGTTTCATTTAAGAATGAGGTTGGGGGGGGGGGGGGTTTGTTTTAGACTCAGGACAACTTCAAACATAAACGATGGACAGTTCACAAGATTAGAACTAAAAAGCCACATTTAGATGAAAACTAACAACTGTGAATAGTTTGTGAAAGGAAAACGTCATTTTTAAAGTGATCTCCATTGGAGGATTCACAAAGGTAATTTTCGCAAAAAAAAAAAAGGAAAATGAAAAGAAGAGTAATATAATTAAAATGATTGAAAGTAGTGAGAGTAATAAGGGGTTGCCAAATCAAGAGGCAATAAATGAGAGAACGTTAAATGAGAAAATGTTTTTGTAGTTTTAGCTTAGGCTTCGTGATTTCCAGAAACACTGAGATAAAGAGGAACAAATAGATGGGGGGGGGGGGGGGAATAAAGTGATGGGAGAAATGGAAAACACAAAAATGTTGAACCGTGAAAAGATGTAAGAAATATATGTAAAGAAATGAAATACGAAATTAATTTTGTTTTTGGTAGAGCTATCGGAATGACAGGCTTTAGATGGAATGATATATGGGAGTAAATAGTTGGAGATAGCAGAGATAGCAGTGATCGTTATATTTAGTTTCTTACAACGGCTTGTAAGCGGATGTGAATGCGAGAAGAGAGTTAGTTAGTTAGTTAGTTAATTCGCTACTTAGTTAGATAGTTATTCAGTTAGTAATTTAGTTACTTAGTTAGTTAGTTCGTTATTTAGTTAGTTAGTTTGTTAGTTAGTTAGTCAGATATTTAGTTAATTCATTAGTTAGTTAGTTAATTAGTTAGTTAGTTAGTTAGTTAGTTAGCTAGTTAGTTAGTTAGCTAGCTAGCTAGTTAGTTAGTTAGTTAGTTAGTTAGTTAGTTAGTCAGTTAGGCAGTTTGTTAGATAGTTAGTTAGATATTTAGTTAGTTAATTAGTTGACGGTTAGTTTATTGTTAGATAATTATTTAGTGAGTTTATTAGTTATTTGGTTAGATAGTTAGATAGTTAATTAGTTGATTATTTAGCTAGTTAGTTAGTTAGTCATTTAGTTAGTTATATAGTTAGATATTTAATTAGTTAGTCGCTCAGTTGGTTAGTTAGACATTTCGATATTTAGCTAGTGAATTAATTAATTAGTTGGTTAGATACTAAGATTATTAATTAATTAGTTCGTTAATTAGTTAGTTAATTTGTTAGTTAGTTAGTGAATTAGTTAGCAAGTTAGCCAGATGTTTCGTTGGTTAGTTAAATAGATATTTAGCTAGTTAGTTAATTAGTCATACACACCGTTAGATAGGTCATTAGTTAGTCAGTCAGACAGTAATTGGTTAGATAGATAATTAGATATTTAGCTGGTTAGTTAATTAGGCACTTACATTGTTAAATAGGTCATGTGTTAATTAGTCAGTTAATTAGTTGATTTCTTAGATATTTATTTAATTTATTAGTTAGTGGCATTATTAGTTAGTTACTTACATAGCTAATTAAATAGTTTGTTAGTTAGTTAGTTTGATAGTTAGTCGGCCAGTCAGTCAGTTAGTAAGTTAACTATTAAGTTAGTTAGTTAGTTTAGTTGTTAGTTCGTTAGTTAGGTGGTTGGTTAGTTAGATAGTTAGATATTTAAGTAGTTGATTAGTTAGACACTTACATACTTAGTTAGTAAATTATTTAATTAGTTTGATAGTTAGTCAGTCAGCCAGTCAGACAGTTTCAGTCAGTCAGTTAGTTAGTTAATTAGCTAGTTAGTTAGTTAGTTAGTCAGTCAGTTAGTTAGTTAGTAAGTCAGTTAGTTAGTTAGTTAGTTAGTTAGTTAGTTAGTTAGTTAGCTATGAATATTTGCCTTCTGGTCGCTTTCATAACTCAGGGAGATTTCAAAAGCAAACTGTACGAACTTAGTAGCCCAGATGAGGTACCCCCAGTTCACCTTCTCAGTCTTCTTTCTCTCGTCATAATGACAATTTGAATCAGTCCATTATTTATTGCGAAAACAAAAGTAATTAATTTTTTTAACCGGACAGTGGCATATAGCCTAACAAATTTCGATCTTCATTTGTCAATGGTTCCATAATGTGATCAATTAAAAATTGTAGCCATCTTTCTGCCGTTCGTCTCTGATAGGTCTTAGTATTTATTGCTCATACTCTGAGATTAGGTAACACTGGAAAGAAAAATGATGGGTGCAGATGAGGTCGAAACTTAGGCCTCCCTGTGAAGCAAGCATTTTAGCAAAGTAGACATGAAGTTAATTGGACCTTCTGTTTGTGAAGCAAGCAGTTTAGCAAAGTAGACATGAAGTTAATTGGACCTTCTGTTTGTGAAGCAAGCATTTTAGCAAAGTAGACATAAAGTTAACTGGACCTTCTGTCTGTGAAGCAAGCAGTTTAGCAAAGTAGACATGAAGTTAACTGGACCTTCTGTCTGTGAAGCAAGCAGTTTAGCAAAGTAGACATGAAGTTAACTGGACCTTCTGTCTGTGAAACAAGCAGTTTAGCAAAGTAGACATGAAGTTAATTGGACCTTTTGTCTGTGAAGCAAGCATTTTTAGCAAAGTAGACATGAAGTTAATTGGACCTTCTGTCTGTGAAGCAAGCATTTTAGCAAAGTAGACATGAAGTTAACTGGACCTTCTGTCTGTGAAGCAAGCAGTTTAGCAAAGTAGACATGAAGTTAATTGGACCTTCTATCGGTGTAGCAAGCAGTTTAGCAAAGTAGACATGAAGTTAATTGGACCTTCTGTCTGTGAAGCAAGCAGTTTAGCAAAGTAGACATGAAGTTAACTGGACCTTCTGTCTGTGAAGCAAGCAGTTTAGCAAAGTAGACATGAAGTTAACTGGACCTTCTGTGTGTGAAGCAAGCAGTTTAGCAAAGTAGACATGAAGTTAACTGGACCTTCTGTCTGTGGAGCTAGCAGTTTAGCAAAGCAGATATGAAGCTAATTGGACCTTCTATCTGTGAAGCAAGGAGTTTAGGAAAGCAGACATGAAACTAATTGAACCTTCTGTCTGTGAAGCAAGGAGTTTAGCAAAGCAGACATGAAGTCAATTGGACCTTCTATCTATGCAGCAAGCAGTTTTGCAAAGCAGACATGAAGTTAACTGGACCTTCTGTCTGTGAAGCAAGCAGTTTAGCAAAGTAGACATGAAGTTAACTGGACCTTCTGTCTGTGAAGCAAGCAGTTTAGCAAAGTAGACATGAAGTTAATTGGACCTTCTGTCTGTGAAGCAAGCATTTTAGCAAAGTAGACATGAAGTTAACTGGACCTTCTGTCTGTGAAGCAAGCAGTTTAGCAAAGTAGACATGAAGTTAACTGGACCTTCTGTCTGTGAAGCAAGCAGTTTAGCAAAGCCGATATGAAGTTAACCGGACCTTCTGTCTGTGAAACAAGCAGTTTAGCAAAGTAGACATGAAGTTAATTGGACCTTATGTCTGTGAAGCAAGCATTTTAGCAAAGTAGACATGAAGTTAATTGGACCTTCTGTCTGTGAAGCAAGCATTTTAGCAAAGTAGACATGAAGTTAATTGGACCTTCTGTCTGTGAAGCAAGCAGTTTAGCAAAGTAGACATGAAGTTAATTGGACCTTCTGTCGGTGAAACAAGCAGTTTAGCAAAGTAGACATGAAGTTAATCGGACCTTCTGTCTGTGAAGCAAGCAGTTTAGCAAAGTAGACATGAAGTTAACTGGACCTTCTGTCTGTGAAGCAAGCAGTTTAGCAAAGTAGACATGAAGTTAACTGGACCTTCTGTGTGTGAAGCAAGCAGTTTAGCAAAGTAGACATGAAGTTAACTGGACCTTCTGTCTGTGGAGCTAGCAGTTTAGCAAAGCAGACATGAAACTAATTGAACCTTCTGTCTGTGAAGCAAGGAGTTTAGCAAAGCAGACATGAAGTCAATTGGACCTTCTATCTATGCAGCAAGCAGTTTTGCAAAGCAGACATGAAGTTAACTGGACCTTCTGTGTGTGAAGCAAGCAGTTTAGCAAAGTAGACATGAAGTTAACTGGACCTTCTGTCTGTGAAGCAAGCAGTTTAGCAAAGTAGACATGAAGTTAATTGGACCTTCTGTCTGTGAAGCAAGCATTTTAGCAAAGTAGACATGAAGTTAACTGGACCTTCTGTCTGTGAAGCAAGCAGTTTAGCAAAGTAGACATGAAATTAACTGGACCTTCTGTCTGTGAAGCTAGCAGTTTAGCAAAGCCGATATGAAGCTAATTGGACCTTCTATCTGTGAAGCAAGGAGTTTAGCAAAGCAGACATGAAGCTAATTGGACCTTCTGTCTGTGAAGCAAGGAGTTTAGCAAAACAGGCATGAAGTCAATTGGACCTTCTGTCTGTGAAGCAAGGAGTTTAGCAAAGCAGAAATAAAGTTAATTGTACCTTCTGTTTGTGAAGCAAACCGTTTAGCAAAGCAGACATGAAGTTAATCGGACCTTCTGTATGTGAATTTAGCAGTTTAATAAAGCAGAAATGAAGTTAATTGGACCTTCTGTCTGCGAAGTAAACCGTTTAGCAAAGCAGACATGAAGTTAATTTTACCTTCGGTATGTGAAGTAAGCAGTTTAACAAAGCAGAAATTAAGTTAATTGGACCTTCTGTCTGTGAAGCTAGCAGTTTAGCAAAAAAGATATGAAGTTAATTAGACCTTCTGTCTGTGAAGCTAGCAGTTTATCAAAGCAAACATGATGTTAATTGGACCTTCCGTTTGTGAAGTAAGCAGTTTAGCAAAGCAGATACGATTTAATAGCAATACAGATTTAACAGTCCTACAAGTTAATGGACAAATTCACCATAAGTTTAATAAACAGATTCGATCTCTTAAAACAACGCAGAAGAAAAGAAATGATGATAATTTTAAACACATGAACACGATATTTAGAATGCTGGTTTTATGGTTCCTCCCTGTTTGTTCACTTTCTTATTTCTTGTATTCTGTACCTTCATACGCCATCATTTTTTTCACAACTTTCGTCCACAAAAATTACTTTTAATGCCTTTCTTGTCCTCTCCAAAGTCGTCACAATTCATTGATTGTTAAAAGTGTTTTTGTCATATTTTTTTCCCCCACTTAATACTCTTTGACTGTCAATGGCATGATGGCGCTAAAGCAGACGTTGCCTTCTTTTTATTTATTCATTTTTGTTGTTGTGACCAAATAGAAAAAGTAAATTAAAGTGTCCCCGTCACGCCAAGTGGCATATAGGGAATATGGTGTTAGTGACCATAATTTTTACAGACCTTCAGCACATGATTTTTGGGGTAATGTGGTCGGTATTACGCCCATGCCGCTTTACTTTCCCAGAAAAAAAATCCGGTACCCATTAAAGGCTGGGTGAACCCGGAAGCCGTTGGTTGGGATAGAACCCTACCTCTTGTCCTTTGTAGTCCAGCTCACTAACCACTGAGCCATCGCGGCTCACTGTGACCAAATATGCCGGGAAAGAATTAATCTAGCTGAAATCTGAATTCAATTTGTCATTTATATTTATATATGTCGGCAAATCAATGAATAAATTCAAAACCATGTACAACACGAAACTAGAGAATCGTTCGCCATTTTAGACAATTAATGTGGAAAAACCTGAGCATTTTTTTTGAGCTGCATTGTTCCATGTAGTCTTGAGTAGTTGATATGAGAATTTGTGAACGGATCGTGGGATCAATATTTCCTACCAATTTGTACATTGTTTTGGTATATTCGCTAATCAGTTCCCCTTCGCTTATGATTGATTTTTTTTCTTGCGTAGCTCTTAAATTATTCCTTGTTTCTTGACGCAAATGTTAATCTATTATGCCATTGGTAATTGAAGGGCAGAGAACATTTCGGTTTTGCATTATTTATTTTATTGTTACTGGCATTACTGCAGTCCAACATTGTTTTTTTTCTTTTTACTGATTAATTATAACTGATTATGATGAAGAATCTATATCTCTGTACTTAAAGAAAATTTTTTTAATGCTCAATCCACTTTAGAGAACCAAGGAATAAGACAACATCTGGGTTGAAAGCAGTTAGTGACTCATAACTGACAGACTACATCAGGATCAGTAAAGGAAAAGTAATCCCGATCCTACTCCACGTCATAACGTGGATCTGAAAGTAGGTCGTCAAGTCTAGTAAAGTGAGCAGGGATCGAGTGGGAAGACAAACTGACATTATTGCTATTAAACCGTCATCAACATGAAGTGAGAATCTGACGTCACAAAAGCATAGTTATTGACGTGTAAGATAAGCTAGGAGCTGGAGTCACAGATTCACTTTTTCTTCTTTTTTTTTTTCTGGTTCTTCCTCTCTTCATCTTGATCTCCGATAAACAAAACTATATATGGCCGTGACGTCGTGTAAATCAGCAACGAAATTGTTTTTTTTTTAATCTGATCTATTCCTTTCTAATATACGAGATATTCCGTCTATCACGTTACCACATCTCACCCAAAGGATAACGAGAGTGACGGATACCACCAACTATCAAGGAGGGATCAAGTCATCATACTTCGCATACGCACTGGCCACATTAGAATGAGAAATCACATGTTCACCAAATTCAAAATAGGTACAACCAGCCTATGCCACTGTACACTGGACAATATGACTTCAAGACATGTTCTTTAGGATTGCCCCCAGTACACAGACCTGTGAAGAGTCAATGTGGTCCACGTCCACCTCCCTGGAAGAAAAACTATATGAGGCAATCGATTCGCTTAAACCGACAAGTGCCTTCATGAGAGAGTCTGGAATCCTACTCTGATTGAGTCTTGATCGCAGACAGAAAGAGAAAGAGAGATCTTAGAAAAACAAGTCTCGTTATTATATAGCCCTCGTATTGTCGTCGTCGGGGAGCCGCGATAGCTCAGTGGTTAGTGAACTGGACTACAAAGGACAAGAGGTAGTGTTCGATCCCAACCGACGGCTTCCGGGTTCACCCAGCCTTTAATGGGTACCGGATTTTTTTTTCTGGGAAAGTGAAGCGGCACGGGCGTAATACCGACCACATTGCCCCAAAAATCATGCGCTGAAGGTCTGTAAAATTTATGGTCACTAACACCATATTCCCTATACGCCACTTGGCGTGACGGGGGTACTTGACTTTTTTTTTTATTGCCGTCGTACTTTTGATTAATAAACTCTAACGAGTGTCCCCCTACCCCACCTTCCAATGTTCAGGTTAATTAGATAAAAAACTCAACATCAAAGAAAGTTTAAATCTGGTTTTATAGAAGAGTGTGTTGAGTAAACAAGGTCCATCTAAAAGAAAAGCAGTGACGCACTAAAAGAGGTCAAACATGAAAGAATATATCGTCAAAAAATTGATGGAAAGTACAAGACTACCGGTATGACTAATTATGCCTTGTTATGAGAAAAAGAGAAAGGTATTAATCCGACAGCTGAATACACAAAGAAACAACAGATAAAATAGTTTAACCGTGTGATAAGACAGAAAGATTAAAACGCAAAAGAGCGAGCCTTCAATAAACGTTACGAAAACAATAAACCCTTTAGCCGATCACGAACGAAAACAAAATATGGAGTGATGGAATATTAGAAACACTAAGAAACAGGGGGCCTCGGTAGCCTAGTTGGGAAAACCACCCGACTGGACTACCGACGTTCGGACAACCCGTGTTCGATTCCCGCTGGGAGCAGTGTGAATTGTACTTGTGGTTGGACAAAAATAAATACATAAAAATACCCCCACGGTCGACCCAGCCGTTGGCAGAAAGGGGTACCAGGGTATTACCCTGGGAAGTTGAGGAATGTCGCCTCGCATCTGAGTTTCGATGCTTGAGAAGACACTATACAGAAATCTCCGAACATTTCTGGATAGGCGGCCGAGCACATATGGGTGTAAACTCGCGTGCTAAGACGCCGGTTCAAGTCTCGTACTTTACCTTTACCTTTACTAAGAAACAAAAAAAGACAAACTTAACAATAACAGGAAACAATAGAAGAGCTAAGGACAGCAAAACATATCTAACATAATCGCTGAAGGACAAGTGAGGAAGGAAAGAAGTAGAAGCAGAAAAATGATAGGGGAAAGCAGGAATCTATCATGTCACAAATGGAACTATTTAGGACAACAAGAAATAGAGGAAAATAGAGAAAAAATATACTGGTCAGCTTAAGATAACGTCGAGGTAGGATGTACGATACAGAATTTATAAAGAACTGTTAAAATAAAGCATATTAGTACCCCAACAGGCATGATGCCTGGTAATAATGATCTAAAAAAATGTTAACCGTAACCGCCTGGTCGCATTTTGAAGGAAAAAAAAAAGAATTGCCTTAAAAACAACTTGAGACACCCTTTACAGTACTCCTTCAACAGCTTCTGTCACTTTACTCACTCTTTTCATCTCTTCTTATTTCTCTTCTAACAACATCCGTAAACAAGGGCTCTTACCCTCCTCATACTCCTAATAAACACTCCAAATCACGTGGGATTTTTTTTCTTTATTTATGAAGTAGAGGAACAGCCGCGCGGAGGTATTAGGAGGAATTGATGGAGTGAAGGAACAGATAGGGAAAAATCAATTTCGGTCTTAGCGGGAAGACCATTTTTGGCTCGTCTATTGCCAATTCTGGGCGATGTTTGGTGATTTGTGGGGTCCCGAATTTTTATGCCCCGGATTTTTCATGATCCCTCAGCTGAAAATGGTATTTACCAATGGACGTTTTAGCCACAATTTTATGAGCCTATTCGCCCGGAGTAACCCGTTTGGCGTAAGAGCTATTCAATTAATAGTTTTCACTACGGCTTCCGCGATGTTATGAAAACAGTGTTGAATTGGGGAAAGATCCGAGACATTTAGACCTGCTTCATTTAGTTCGGCCTTATGTTTGACTTATAATCGTAAAACATTCCCTGCTCTTGGAGTAATCTGCTCCCACTTCAATTTGTGTTCGTGTTTTCCTGTTGTTCTTTGACTGCAGAAGAGTTGGGCATCTTTTCACATACTAAAGTGAGGATGTTGAGCACAGTTCTTGCTTTCTTCTTCTTCCTCATGTACCGTTCAGCGTCGATGGGAGATATAATTTTCGGTTTATTTCACTTCCTTTCGTCTCTATTGCTTTTGTTTTCTAGTGTTTCTAATATTCCGTCAAGAAATCTTTTTTCGTGGTTAGCCCTTGGGTCTGGTATTTTGTCAACGTATATTAAAGGCTCGTTATGTTCTGTTTTGATCTGTCTGCCTTGTCACGTGGCCAAACCATTTTATCTGTTGTTTCTTTATATATTCTATGGCGGGGGTTATCCCTAGCTTTTTTCTCTCAAAATAGTTCTTTAGTTACAATCATTAAAACTGGTTGCTATACGAATAAATGAAGATGTCTTGAGGAAACTACATTTCACTCATTTTTTAAATAATTATTTTATTAGATGTGTGACTGTACAAAATACTACTATCTTAGATCATTTCATTTTTATCCTTTTGATATATTAGCCCAGTTACGTTTATGAAAGCAAATATTTCAAAATTCGACAAACTCGACACATTCAAATACAAAATAATCACATTTTAACCAGAAATATTGTCTATATGAATGCTCGAGCATCTCTTAATTATCATTTTTAATCTTCTATTATCATCCTCATCATATGCTATACCAGTTGGCGTTTCTCTCTTTGTCGTCCGCGATCTCTCTTTCCCTGTATTTTTCCAGTTGTAACCATGTATATAAACTTTCTTCTTCTTATGATGTGCCCGAAAATGGTGATTGTTTCTTTCTGGTGTTTCTTAGGAGCTCTCTTTTTGTGCTGGCCTCTTTGAAAATGTCCTCGTTGGTCATTTTAGTTGTCCAGGGAACTTTCAACATTCTTCTGAGAAATCCCATCTCTGTGGCCTCTAATCGTCTTTTGATTTGTTTTTTTTTTTACTGCTTATGATTCGTTTCCATAGGTCAAAGTTGGCTTTATATAACACCGATGAACTCTCTTTCTCACTTCTATTGACATACACCTGTTGCATAAGACGTTTTTCAGTTTGTTAAATGCTATTTTGGTTTGAGCTATTCTGCATTTTACTTCTGTGGGGCATCTTTCATCTGATGTTATTATTGTGCCCAAGAATTTGACGCGTTGCACTTGTTTCAGATTGATCTTCTGTAGCAGAATTATACATTATGCTGACGCCGTATTTTTTAATTGAAAAATTTACTACGACTACTAACGTATCGGACATTGATAGAAAGATCTATAGAGGTAAAAAAAAAAAAGATCTATATATGTGCTTTATAGACTACACGAAAGCATTTGACAAAATAAAGCATGTGGAAATAATCAATATGCTGGAGAAATTAAACATTGATGGCAAGGATCTGCGAATCATAAAAAATATGTACTGGCAACAAACAGCAGCTATACGAATTAACAACCAAACAGGACAATTCCAATATATAAAACAAGAAGTCAGACAAGGCTGTGTTCTGGCACTGGACTTGTTTTCACTTTACAGCGAATATATTATGAGATCAATAGTAGACAAAAAAGGAATTGAAGTCAACGGTCACAACATAAATAATTTGCGATATGCGGATGACACAGTCTTAATAGCAGAGACAGAGAACGAACTACAAGAAATGATAGACATAATAGTAGAAGAAAGCAACAAGAAAGGTCTCAGTCTGAATAGTAAGAAAACAGAAGTAATGGTTATATCGAAGAAACAATCATCACCATCATGCAGCATAAAAATAAACGAGACAAATCTAAAACAAGTGCAACGTTTCAAATACTTGGGCACAATAATTACATCAGATGGGAGATGCATCATAGAAATAAAAAGCAGAATAGCTCAGGCCAAAATAGCATTTCAGAAAATGAAAAATATCTTATGCAACAAATCTATGTCAATAAAAATGAGAAAGAGAGTTCATCGGTGCTATATAGAACTAATTCTGACCTATGGAAGCGAATCATGGACAGTAGACAAACAAATGAAAAGACGGTTAGAGGCCACAGAGATGGGATTTCTCAGAAGAATGTTGAAAGTTCCCTGGACAGATAAAAAGACCAATGAGGAAGTTCTCAAAGAGGCCAACACAAAAAGGGAGCTCTTAACAAACGTCAGAAAGAAGCAATCAACATTTTTCGGGCACATCATGAAAAGAGGAAAGCTGGAATACTTGGTTACAACTGGTAAAATAAAAGGAAAGAGAGATCGCGGACGACAAAGAGAGAAAATACTGGATGACTTGGTGTCATGGCATGGAAAACAGTCAACAACAGAACTGATACAATGCACTGTAGATAGAAGATTGTGGAGGGACATGATCGCCTACGCCAGCCGGCATGGTACATGATGATGATGATAATGATGACTAATCATCAATAACATATCATCAATATCATCAATAAACAGCTGTATCAAGGGGCGATTACTGCTACCTATTGAAACTCTTATATAAGTTTGGATAGGGCTGAAACCAGACCAAGCATGATCATAAGCTTTCTACGTACAAGTATCAGGAAAGAGGAAGACAAGCATTGATATGCGGGAAATCAGGCACGAGCGGAAGTCAAAATATTGTCATCTTAGCAGTCTAAAAATTATTTAGTTTACAGCTAATCAACAAATAGGTTGCAGATAATCAACGATAGTGTATAACTATTCAACTATAGGTTACAGCAAATCAACAATAGGTTGCAGCTAATCAACGATAGTGTATAACTATTCAACTATAGGTTACAGCAAATCAACAATAGGTTGCAGCTAATCAACGATAGTGTATAACTATTCAACTATAGGTTACAGCAAATCAACAATAGGTTACAACTAATCAACGATAGTGTATAACTATTCAACAATAGGTTACAGCTAATCAACGATAGTGTATAACTATTCAACAATAGGTTACAGCTAATCAACGATAGTGTATAACTATTCAACAATAGGTTACATCTAATCAGCTAAAGTTTACAGCTAATCAACTATAGTTTACAGCTAATCAACTAAAGTTTACAGCTAATCAACTATAGTTTACAGCTAATCAACTATAGTTTACAGCTATTCAACTATAGTTTACAGCTAATCAACTATAGTTTACAGCTAATCAACTATAGTTTACAGCTAATCAACTATAGTTTACAGCTAATCAACTATAGTTTACATCTAATCAACTATAGTTTACAGCTATTCCACAATAGTTTATACAGATATTCAATGATAGTGTACAACTACTAGAAACCATTATACAGCTGCTCAACAACAGTTTACATCTACTCAACAGTTGTTCCGATAGTTTAGAATTACACAACGACAGCTGACAGCTAATCAACTATAGTTTAGAACTATTCAACATATCTAGCGTCTTTCATCCTGACACATCTGACTTCGTTTATTCCTATTTTTTTTGGACCGGGTTTTCTTTCCTTTTCGACTCACAATCCTTAGGCGAGTAGTATACGTGGTCTTTTTCAAAGGTCATTCCTAGGAGTTGAAATAGGGTCTTGTTCAGCACTTGTTCGATGGACCAGCCGACAGCAGTCATCATCTGTTACAGGCATCGCACAAGTGTTGCACATCTGAGGTCTTGAAAGAGTCTGAAATGATGATGTTAATTTTGACATCGATTTGCCTCCCTTGAACAGACGGGATGATTACTTTATTACGTCCTTTTGTTGTGCGATTTGCTTACTTCCCCTTCCGCCACGCCCCGCTCCGCTCCTTCAGATCCCAACTCAGCGGTTGTCAAACTTTGTTGATCAACGTAACCCTATCTCATAACCACAAATCACCGCGGCAGTACCTCATATCAACAATGTTTAAAAAAAGAACACATATATTTTAGTAGCATTTAACATGATATATTCATTGAGGTCTTATGTCTTTTGGCGTGTGCTGTAGCTGCTATGATGGGGACTGCAGCTGCCTTTCTTTGATTGGATCCTTCAATGAGGTGAGTTTTAATTCGGATGATTCCATTGACAATGGCGGTTGAGCAGTCATGGATTTTAATCCGTTTGCAGTGATGCCATGGCCTTCTACTAGCCATAACCATAACCATAACCATAACTATAACCATAACTATAACTTTCTTAAATGTTACGTAGAGCCAGTCTTAACACATGGATGCGAGTCATGGACAATAGGACAACAGACAGGAAGGTTACTAGTGTCTGTAGAAATGTGGTTTTACATAAGAATGTTGAGAATATCATGGACTGCTAGGAAGAGTAATGAAGAGGTTCTGGGAGAGGTCAAAGCAAAAAGAGAGCTAATTTCCAATGTTAGGAAGAGATAATCATCAATTTTTTGGCCATGTAATGAGAAGAGGACAACTGGAATATATTGTAACAACTGGGAAATTTGAGGGACGAAGAGATAGAGGGAAGCAAAGAGAAAAAATAACAGACAGCTTAAAAGAATGGCTTGGCAGAAGGTCAACAACAGGAATGATAAATAGCTGCCGATATCGCAAGTTGTGGAGAGACATGATCACCTACGCCAGCAGGCCCGGTACTTGATGATGATGATGATGATGTAGTCAGCGGAGCACCTGGGCTCCGCGAAGTAGTTTGACGACCACTGTCCCAACCGATTACTGTTGACAGACCCTGGGTAGGACGGGACGATTGATCTAAGGAAACGTTTTTGTGATGTAGAACGGATGAGAGGTGGACGAACGGACAGACATATACGAGCAGATATGGTCAAGTTTTGTGTTTATTCTTTACAGCACTTATGTGCTTCTTAAAGTACGAAGTACGCATTGAACTTTTATTATAGTAATGGAATGATAAACAAATAATACAGGTTGTAATTTTTCTGTGTTTTTCTGCTGAGATCGTCCTTTCTCGTTCGTGATGTTATCCGTCTAGCAATCTTCATGTCTGTTCTTTGTACATCTCCTTGTATTTATGTTTACTTGTATTTCAGTTTGTCTATCTGCCATCTTTTTGCCAATCTGCTAGTGTGTCTGTCCATTTGTCTACCAGTCTGTCTCCAGGAGTTTCTTCGTTGGCTAAAGCGGCTTTTACCAATTATTCTTAATAATCACTACTCGTTCATGCACTTTGTCTTCCTGTCTTTCGGAGTTTTGGGCTTTCTATCATGTTTATCTAATCGGTTATGTCTTGTCTAGTCCATTATGTCTTGTCTAGTCCATTATGTCTTGTCTAGTCCATTATGTCTTGTCTAGTCCATTATGTCTTGTCTAGTCCATTATGTCTTGTCTAGTCCATTATGTCTTGTCTAGTCCATTATGTCTTGTCTAGGCCATTATATCTTGTCTAGTCCATTATGTCTTGTCTAGTCCATTATGTCTTGTCTAGTCCATTATCTCTTGTCTAGTCCATTATGTCTTGTCTAGTCCATTATGTCTTGTCTAGTCCATTATGTCTTGTCTAGTCCATTATGTCTTGTCTAGTCCATTATGTCTTGTCTAGTCCATTATGACTTGTCTAGTCCATTATGTCTTGTCTAGGCCATTATATCTTGTCTAGTCCATCTTGTCTAGTCCATTATGTCTTGTCAGGCCATTATGTCTTGTTTAGTCCATTATGTCTTGTCTAGGCCATTATATCTTGTCTAGTCAATTATGTCTTGTCTAGTCCATTATGTCTCTTCTAGTCCATTATGTCTTGTCTAGGCCATTATGTCTTGTCTAGGCCATTATGTCTTGTTTAGTCATGTATGTCTTGCCTAGTCCATTATGTCTTGTCTAGTCCATCTTGTCTTCTCTAGTCTATTTTATCTTGTCTAGTCCATTATGTTTTGTAAAAGAAATGTAAATTACCCCCGTCAAGCCAAGTTGCGTATAGGGAATATGGTGTTAGTGACCATATATTTTACAGACCTTCGGCACATGATTTTTCAGGTAATGTGGTCGGTATTACGCCCGAGCAGCTTTACATTCCCAGAAAAAAATCCGGTACCCATTAAAGGCTGGGTGAATCGGAAGCCGTCGGTTGGGAGCGAAATCTACCTCTTGTCCTTTGTGGTCCAGTGAGCTATCGCGGCTCCCCATTATGTCTTGTCTAGCCCATTATGTCTTGTATAGTAAATTATGTCTTGTATAGTCCATTATATCTTCTCTAGTCCATTTTGTCTTCTCCAGTCCATTATGTCTTCTCTAGTCCCTTATGTCTTCTCTAGTCCATTTTGTCTTCTCTGGTCCATTATGTCTTCTCTAGTCCATTTTGTCTTCTCTAGTCCCTTATGTCTTCTCCAGTCCCTTATGTCTTCTCTAGTCCATTTTGTCTTCTCTGGTCCCTTATGTCTTCTCTAGTCCATTTTGTCTTCTCCAGTCCCTTATGTCTTCTCCAGTCCATTATGTCTTCTCTAGTCCCTTATGTCTTCTCTAGTCCATTTTGTCTTCTCTGGTCCATTATGTCTTCTCTAGTCCCTTATGTCTTCTCTAGTCCATTTTGTCTTCTCCAGTCCATTATGTCTTCTCTAGTCCCTTATGTCTTCTCTAGTCCATTTTGTCTTCTCTGGTCCATTATGTCTTCTCTAGTCCATTATGTCTTCTCCAGTCCATTATGTCTTCTCTAGTCCCTTATGTCTTCTCTGGTCCATTATGTCTTCTCTAGCCCATTATGTCTTCTCTAGTCCATTTTGTCTTCTCTGGTCCATTATGTCTTCTCTAGTCCATTATGTCTTCTCCAGTCCATTATGTCTTCTCTAGTCCCTTATGTCTTCTCTGGTCCATTATGTCTTCTCTAGTCCATTATGTCTTCTCTAGTCCATTATGTTTTCTCTAGTCCCTTATGTCTTCTCTGGTCCATTATGTCTTCTCTAGTCCATTTTGTCTTCTCCAGTCCATTATGTCTTCTCTAGTCCATTTTGTCTTCTCTAGTCCATTATGTCTTCTCTAGTCCATTATGTCTTCTCCAGTCCATTTTGTCTTCTCCAGTCCATTATGTCTTCTCTAGTCCATTATGTCTTCTCTAGTCCATTATGTCTTCTCCAGTCTATTATGTCTTCTCTAGTCCATTATGTCTTCTCCAGTCCATTATGTCTTCTCTAGTCCATTATGTCTTCTCTAGTCCATTATGTCTTCTCTAGTCCATTATGTCTTCTCTCGTCCATTTTGTCTTCTCCAGTCCATTATGTCTTCTCTAGTCCATTATATCTTCTCTAGTCCAGTTTGTCTTCTCCAGTCCATTATGTCTTCTCCAGTCCATTATGTCTTCTCTAGTCCATTATGTCTTCTCTCGTCCATTTGTCTTCTCCAGTCCATTATGTCTTCTCTAGTCCATTATATCTTCTCTAGTCCAGTTTGTCTTCTCCAGTCCATTATGTCTTCTCTAGTCCATTATGTCTTTCTAGTCCATTATGTCTTCTCTAGTCCATTATGTCTTCTCTAGTCCATTATGTCTTCTCTAGTCCATTATGTCTTCTCTAGTCCATTATGTCTTCTCTAGCCCATTATGTCTTCTCTAGTCCATTATGTCTTCTCCAGTCCATTATGTCTTCTCTAGTCCATTATATCTTCTCTAGTTCAGTTTGTCTTCTCTAGTCCATTATGTCTTCTCTAGCCCATTATGTCTTCTCTAGTCCATTATGTCTTCTCCAGGCCATTATGTCTTCTCTAGTCCATTATATCTTCTCTAGTCCAGTTTGTCTTCTCCAGTCCATTATGTCTTCTCTAGTCCATTATATCTTCTCTAGTCCAGTTTGTCCTCTAGTCCATTATGTCTTCTCTAGCCCATTATGTCTTCTCTAGTCCATTATGTCTTCTCTAGCCCATTATGTCTTCTCTAGCCCATTATGTCTTCTCTAGTCCATTATGTCTTCTCTAGCCCATTATGTCTTCTCTAGTCCATTATGTCTTCTCTAGCCCATTATGTCTTCTCTAGTCCATTATGTCTTCTCTAGTCCATTATGTCTTCTCTAGCCCATTATGTCTTCTCTAGTCCATTATGTCTTCTCTAGCCCATTATGTCTTCTCTAGCCCTTTATGTCTTCTCTAGTCCATTATGTCTTCTCTAGTCCATTATGTCTTCTCTAGCCCATTATGTCTTCTCTAGTCCATTATGTCTTCTCTAGTCTATTATGTCTTCTCTAGCCCATTATGTCTTCTCTAGCCCATTATGTCTTCTCTAGTCCATTATGTTTTCTCCAATCCATTATGTCTTCTCTAGCCCATTATATCTTCTCTAGTCCATTATGTCTTCTCCAGTACATTATGTCTTCTCCAGTCCATTATGTCTTGTCTAGTCCATTATGTCTTCTCTAGTCCATTATGTCTTCTCTAATCCATTGCATCTTGTCCGGTAATGTCTTGATAGCCGCTGTAGAGTATTGGTCATTGAGTGAACTAGTTTAATGATGACAAGTCGGCTCGATCCTTATCGATAGCTCCTAGTTTCACCTAGCCTCAAATGGGCTACAGAGATGCTATTTTCGGTATAGGAAGTTGGCACACAAAAATGAGTCTAAAAAAATATTGCAATAACACTCTTTTCCCCCATGAGTCTAAAAAAAATATTGCAATAACACCCTTTTCCCCCATGAGTCTAAAAAAAATATTGCAATAACACCCTTTTCCCCCATGAGTCTAAAAAAGTATTGCAATAACACCCTTTTCCCCCATGAGTCTAAAAAAATATTGCAATAACACCCTTTTCCCCCATTAGTTAAAAAATATTGCAATGACACCCTTTTCCCCCATTAGTCTAAAAACTATTGCAATAACACCCTTTTCCCCCATACTCCAAAATCGAGACGTGTCGATGGATTTTTTCTCTCTTGTTTGCGCTGTTCTTTCCAACTGTGTCCATGATTCCCTATAATCTTTTATCTCTTCTTGATTGTGAATCAGTCTGCTTATCCCCCGCTTCGTCCATCTGGCTTGCTATCCGCCAACACATTCTTGATTCCATATTTCTTATTACTCGACCCACCCTGCAAGCAGTGAATATATCAATATGTGCCCAGCATAGACTTAATCTTGATAATGGTGTTATCTCCCGATGATTGCATCCATATGCGATTCTGGACTCATTCCAACTTTCCACATGTAGCAATGTACGTGTGCGGATTTTCAATCCACGGCTGTTAGTCTCAACCTAAATGTAGTATTTTTGTTCTAGCACTGTAATGTATTGTTAATAAGGGAGGGGGAAAAATGGTCAAACAATTGTATCTGCTGTTTCTTTATATATTCTATGACTGGGATTATTCCTTGCTCTGTTGTCAGTCCATTTATGTTTTTATCTCAGGCTGTTTTCTGTCATTCGTCTAACAAATTTCTTCTCAGTAGAGGTTATTTTCTTATTGTTTTTGCATCTAGGATCCGGATCCACTGGTAGCACAACGTTGGGATGAAGATTGTATTGTAGATCGCCCGTTTTGCCTCCAGTGTTATTTCCTTGTTGGTCAATAGGAGTGATAGCTGTCCAATGATTTGACCAGCTTTGTCGCATCAAGAGTCTATTTCTGCTGTTTGTAAATTGTCATTACTAGACTAGTATTAAAGCAGATGAATAAATTCAAAACAGGAGAAATTACACACGATAAATAAACATTGGCAGGTTGACATAGAAAAGAGCATGCCAGAAATTGCCGTTGAGAGGGCAATATTAATAGAATAAAAATTTACAAAAAATGTCAAAAATCTCGACGATTAAAAAAATAATTAGATTACCTCTGATGTCGGAGAATATCTGCCTGTATGGTGGGGAAGACCTGAGCTCACTGCTGACGTTTTGAAAAATAGGAAAAAAAATATTTTCACACAAAATTCAGCTCCTTGAGCTCTGTGCTAGAGATATAAGGCTGGTGAACGCAAACAAACAGGTCAACACATCATTGTTAAGTGAAATAAAGAAGGTGTTCAGAGCTAGCTAGGGCTAGTTCCTGTCGTTTAGAACATTCTTGGCAATCCGATAAACAGGCAGACCAGAAAGCTTCTCTTTGAAGTTATAGAAATGTTGTCTCACAGAAGAATTTTGACAATACCACAGGGAGTCAGAAGAAACTCTATAATAGGGAAGTTCTGAAAGCGACAGACATAGCACAAAACAGAAGAATGTTGACAATACTACAGGGAGTAAGAAGAACTCTATAATAGGGAAGTTCTGAAAGCGACAGACATAGCACAAAAGAGAAGAATATTGATAATACCACAGGGAGTAAGAAGAACTCTATAATAGGGAAGTTCTGAAAGCGACAGACATAGCACAAAACAGAAGAATGTTGACAATACTACAGGGAGTCAGAAGAACTCTATAATAGGGAAGTTCTGAAAGCGACAGACATAACACAAAACAGAAGAATGTTGACAATACTACAGGGAGTAAGAAGAACTCTATAATAGGGAAGTTCTGAAAGCGACAGACATAGCACAAAAGAGAAGAATGTTGACAATACTACAGGGAGTCAGAAGAAACTCTATAATAGGGAAGTTCTGAAAGCGACAGAGACAGCACAAAACAGAAGAATATTGATAATACCACAGGGATCCAGAAGAAACTCTATAATAGGGAAGTTCTGAAATGACAGAGACAGCACAAAACAGAAGAATGTTGATAAATACCACAGGGAGCCAGAAGAAACTCTATAATAGGGAAGTTCTGAAATGACAGAGACAGCACAAAACAGAAGAATGTTGATAATACCACAGGGAGTCAGAAGAAACTCTATAATAGGGAAGTTCTGAAATGACAGAGACAGCACAAAACAGCTTCTTACCAAAATCAGGAGAAAAGTCATGTTTTGGGGAATATGAAGGGAGGTCAAAAAGTAATGCACACCAATTTTTTTCTCGGCTAATAATAAAGATAGGAATATGAAATTTTGCACACTTGGAATATGACATGTTCCAATTATGTGCAGCAAATTGCACAGCATTATGATAAATATTACGCAATCTATGAACCGTTAAAATGGAGCTTGTCAACAATGTCCGTTACAAACAGCGAATTGTCATAGAATTTCTGGTTGCGGAAAAAGAAACTGTGGCAAACATTCATAAACGACTGTGTGCAGTGTACAAATGTTCTGCAGTCGATAGGAGCACAGTTAGTCGCTGGGTTCAGAGAATTAAAGCTGCAGAAAGTGTACGAGTGGAGCTGCATGATTTACCGCGTTCTGGACGTGTTGCCTCGGCTACCAGCACAGACATGTTAAACCGGGCTGATGCCATTATTCGTAAGGATAGGCGTATCACTAGTCAGCAATTGGCATTGCAGCAAGGGAAGTGCAATCGCAATTTTTAAAACTCTCGGATATTCAAAGATTTGCGCTCGATGGGTTCCTCGGTGCCTAACAAATTATCACAGAGTTCAAAGGAAAACATTCTGTTCTGAATTGTTGGAGCGTTTCGGTGTTGAAGGAGAAATGTTTTTGTCAAAAATTGTTACCGGTGACGAAACGTGGGCACATTATTATGAGCCTGAAACAAAAATGCAGTCAATGGAATGGCATCATCCGCAGTCACCAAAAAGAAAAAAATTCAAAACATCTCCATCAGCCGGAAAGGTGATGATCACTGTCTTCTGTGACATTGATGGTGTGATTCTTGTTGATGTAATGACAAGAGGTGAGACAATCAACTCGACAGCTTACATCAATACACTGACAAAACTCAAAAATCGGTTCCACAGAGTTCGGCCTAATAAGCCATCTGCAGATTTGTTGCTTCAACATGACAATGCACGCCCTCACACAAGTCTGGTAACACGGGAAGCAATCAACAAATTTGGTTGGACTGTACTGCCCCATCCTCCTTACAGCCCTGATCTGGCTCCCTCAGATTTCCATCTGTTTGGACCACTCAAAAAATTCCTGCGTGGGACACACTTTGACAATGATGAGGATGTGATCCGTGCAGTTAAAAAATGGCTACGCCAGCAGGACAAAACTTGGTACAAACGAGGCATTCATGACCTAGTTTCGCGTTGGCGTAAGGCAATACGCTTGGACGGAGATTATGTTGAAAAATAGGTAGTGTAAAGGGGATGTTCAGCTACAATCTGTGAAAATTTCACACATTTTGCCCGAATAGTTTCCGAAAAAAAGTGGTGTGCATTACTTTTTGACCTCCCTACGTAGTATGACGTGAAACATGCACAATTGGAACATACACAGCCGGTTCATTGTTATTGTTTTGATCATCATCATCATCATCATCATCATCATCATCATCATCATCATCATCACTGCCAACCGAACGAATCCTTAGGTGCTCCGATATCCCCTTTGAGTATCTCGAGAATATCGGAGGAGAATCCTGGCCCACGTGCACGAACTCCGTAGCACGACTTGAGATCCAAGGTGTGGGTCGGTTTCTGTTGACAACTTAGCCCTGGCAGCGGCACATATTTACGGCCTACTCTTTTCTATTTTAACTGCCAAGGGTTCTTAAACGTGCACACAGCGCCTCCTTTTTCTTACTGTTATCCAAGATGGCTAGAAAAGTCTAGAATTTGAATTTCACTGCCCAAGAGAGAGGGAAGGGTAACGTCATAAAGAAACTAAGGGTTGATTTTTTCTTTTCTTTGTGTTCACCGGATTTCACCTCTGGCAAAACCCCTAGAGACTTATGAACTGAATTTTGCGTGTTAATCCGTTTATCTCTGGCGCCGTGTGCACAACAGGGGTCCCTCGCCACACAGGCAGATAACTCCGTCTTCGGAGGTAATCATAACTATTTTTTTCCTTTGATGAATAACTGACGCTTGAAGGCGGGCCTCTCTTCTGATACCACGGACGGTTGCCACAGAGAGAAATCCCAACTGCTGCAGCAGGGATTTGAACTCACAACTTCTCTGTCTCGAGGCCGAAGTCTTATCTTGAAACCAACCAGTCCCCTTCCCCTCCCCCACCGTGCTAGTCTTTGTACCTGGGTCCTTCTGTTCCTGACTACATAGCTAATACATAAATAACTGGACCATATACAACTGCACTATAAACAACTGGACCATATACAACTGGACCATATACAACTGGACCATATACAACTGGACTATATACAACTGGACCATATACAACTGGACCATATACAACTGGACCATAAACAACTGGACCATATACAACTGGACCATATACACCTGGACCACATACAACTGGGCCATATACAACTAGACAATACATAACTGGAACAGTCGAGGGATAAATTGATCTATGGAAACTTTGGCATTATGTCAGACAACTTTATAGTATATCTTGGTATGAAGTGAATACGTATGCCTCTTTTCGTCTTGTCAGACGGTCTAGTGGAGACTATTGTGTATTTTTTTTGTGTCGAACATTTTCTCTCGTGGCTAATTCTACCAATGTTTGACAAACACACACGACCACAGAATGAACAAGTCAGGCTCACTGATCCACAGGGTTTTTCATTCTTTTTCATGTGTATTTTCTCTTTTAAGACTTTCTTTCTTATTTCACTTTGCCTATAGAGATACAGAATATAGAGATAGTGCTTTACCCAGTCGCACTATCCCCCTCTCGACTTCATTTCAAGAATTTCCGAAGGATTGAAGTAGCCCATACGTTAGAAGTAAATAACTGAAACTATAATCAATCGTGAATACACAAAGTTCTGGAGAGACCTGATCTCAAGTGTGTGTATATATATATATATATATATATATATATATATATATAAAGACCGTTCTTGTATATATATATATATATATATATATATATATATATAGATATATATATATATATATATAAGAACGGTGACCAGGCGATCTATCTATCATTTGTTAAAGTTCAATTTCTGGCCAAATCTTCCTATAACTTCCTCTCATGTCATTTATTTTTGGCGTGTAATTTTCAAGGCGATAATCTATTTAGATAAACACACCCTTGATCCAAGAATATATATATATATATTTGGTCTAGTCTGTCCAACCGGGCACAAATCTCCCACTTTCACTAATTTGTCTCCACGGACAAACAGATAAACTAAAAGAATAAATTATTTGGGCTCTTTTTTTATTTCCCCCCACCTGAACAGGGAGGAAAAAAATGCGTGTATAATTTGTTAGGAAATCAACAGCGAGACGTAGCGCTGTTTGTTCTTTCAGCCAGCATGTTTGCTCTTGACAAAATATGATTCGGTTTTTAGCCGACTTGGCGGATTTGCATAGTATCTCTGGCAGATTCGCTGCTCGCATACACTGATACATCAGGATATAGTGTACTCGTCATTGTCTATCTATCTATCTATCTATCTATCTATCTATCTATCTATCTATCTATCTATCTATCTATCTATCTATCTATCTATCTATCTATCTATCTATCTATCTATCTATCTGTCTGTCTGTCTGTCTGTCTGTCTGTCTGTCTGTCTGTCTGTCTGTCTGTCTGTCTGTCTGTCTGTCTGTCTGTCTGTCTGTCTGTCTGTCTGTCTGTCTGTCTGTCTGTCTGTCTGTCTGTCTGTCTGTCTGTCTGTCTATCTGTCTATCTATCTATCTATCTATCTATCTGGCTCTCTGTATGTCTGTCCGTCTATCTATCTATCTATCTATCTATCTATCTATCTATCTATCTATCTATCTATCTATCTATCTATCTATCTATCTATCTATCTATCTATCTATCTATCTATCTATCTATCTATCTATCTATCTATCTATCTATCTATCTATCTATCTATCTATCTATCTATCTATCTATCTATCTATCTATCTATCTATCTATCTATCTATCTATCTATCTATCTATCTATCTATCTATCTATCTATCTATCTGTCTGTCTATCTATCTGTCTGTCAATCTATCTGTCTCTCTGTTTTCTGTCTATCTGTCTGTCTGCCTGAATGTCTGTCTGTCTGTCGTTCCGTCCGTCCGTCCGTTTCTATGTCTGTATATCTGTCCGTCCGTCCGTTTCTCTGTCTGTATATCTGTCCGTCTGTCTGTCTCGTTGTAACCGGCCCATAGGACATAGACCCAGGCACTCTTTCCCTGTTTCGAAATTTTCTTTCTAGCAGTCTCATTCCTTGCAAAGATCATTTATCTAATCCGGTCATATGTCTCTGTTCTGTGCAATCATCTCAAACTCATTGAGGAAGCCGATTCCTACTGCCTTTGCCTCTCTGATCATTGTTCTTCTCAATGTTTCTCTTGGTCAGCCTCTTTCCTTCTCCCCGTTGTTTCCAACTTGAGGGCTTGCTTTGCTATTCGTTTATTATCTCTTCCCATCACACGTCCAAATTATGTCCATCATCTTTTCTTGAATAATGATGATACTAGTGGTTGATTGGCGATTTTTCTAATTTCCTTGTTTGTTACTGTAATCTATCTATCTATTGTCCTTTCGAGCCGAAGACGGCACATAGGGCAGAACCACAATCTCAAAAACAGAAACCTTGCGTGCCAAAGTGGCACATATTGCAGAGATCACTGCTCTAAAATATATAGCGCTGTTTCCATAACAATACTTTTTACAATGACAACTAACAAGCCATCGATCAACCTCCTTAGTCGCCTCCTACGACATGCCTGGAAGGTCACAGTGTCACTATTCTATTGTCACTGTAATACTGGATGTTAAATTATTTTGCCCGGCCACTTTAAAAAAAAAAATGCATATATGGATTATCATTTGGATAGACAGATACAGTTTATGGGTTGTAAATTCCATTTTGTGAGATGTTATTTGTCACTTCCAAGGTAATGAAGACTACTCAGTACATTCAATTGTTAGTTAAGTTCAGATGTACGAATGGTTATGGTTATGGTTATGGAAGGCCCCGGTACCACTGCAAACGAATTTAAATCCATAATTGCTCAACCGCCTGTGCCAGTGGAATCATCCGAATTACTATCTCATCTCCCAAGCAAAGAAAGGTGGCTGTGGTCCCCATGATAGCAGTCTCAGCAAACGCCAAAAAGACATAAGGTGAAACCGCACAGAAAGTGAACACAGCCATCTGTTCTCCATCATACGATATCATCACTAATCGTAAATAATCGCAAATTCGAAACACGATCAAAACAAATGAAACGCAAAGCTCACGGTGTGCACAGAGCACTTAAACTTAGTATCTCCTGCAACAAGCCGGACTTGGAATATGCGAAACACTTTTCAGAAATAGCCTTTAATGGTTCCTGCCGCCTATCCACCATATTGACCGGAAGTTCACGTCATCCTGAAAATGATGATCGTCTAGAAAATGGTGATGCACGAATATGATTGTTAAGTAAAATCTCTCTCTCTCTATCTATCGGAAAACACGGTGATCTGGAATAATCTAGAGACATACAGTAGCTGCTATTGTTGGCGGATCACTCTTCTCTTCGTCTTGGTGTACACCCGTTAACTGGGCTTGGATGCGTTAAGTCACTAAATTAAAGTAAAGCCGTGATATCTGCAACTTTCGATCCTAAACATCCGACTTCCGCATTGGTAGATTTGCTTAATAATGCTCCCATGTCAGCGGCCATTTTCGGCCTTCTCTTTACGACTTGAAACTGTCATGGGATTTTTAACGTGTGCGAGTGCACATGGAGCAATTCAACTGGATAGCTTCCTGTTTTTCGGCAGGGATAGATAACAGATTTAACAAGGCGGAGATCAGGAGAGGATAAAGCCAGGGGAAAAAAAAACAATAGGTTCGATTTTAAAAAAAAATAAATACTATCGCTGCGGTGGGAATCGACCCTGAAAAACCTTCCTGTCTATAAGCCGACGCCTTACCTCTAGATCACCGTGTTTTCCGATAGATAGAGAGAGAGAGATGTACAAGAATTTGATGTTGTAGGGTGTCTCCGCTGTTGAACATATACATGTACGCACAAGTTGCAGCTACATGTCGAAAAGGCGAACTTTAAGTAGATCTGTCTCTTCTTATATCCCTACATGTACCAGAAGTTCAGTCTCGTGTCACACCCTCCCATGTGTCAAATCATTCTGTCTTGTCTCACACTCTTTCATGTGCCAAGTTATTCTGTCTTGCCCCACACCCTCCCATGTGCCAAGTTATTCTGTCTTGTCCCACACCCTCCCATGTACCAAGTTATTCTTTCTTGTCCCACACCCTCCCATGTGCCAAGTTATTCTGTCTTGTCCCACACCCTCCCATGTGCCAAGTTATTCTGTCTTGTCCCACACCGTCCCATGTGCCAAGTTATTCTGTCTTGCCCCACACTCTCCCATGTGCCAAGTTATTCTGTCTTGTCCCACACCCTCCCATGTACCAAGTTATTCTTTCTTGTCCCACACCCTCCCATGTGCCAAGTTATTCTGTCTTGTCCCACACCATCCCATGTGCCAAGTTATTCTGTCTTGTCCCACACACTCCCATGTACCAAGTTATTCTGTCTTGTCTCACACCCTCCCATGTACCAAGTTATTCTGTCTTGTCTCACACCATCCCATGTACCAAGTTATTCTGTCTTGTCTCACACCCTCCCATGTACCAAGTTATTCTGTCTTGCCCCACACCCTCCCATGTACCAAGTTATTCTGTCTTGTCTCACACCCTCCCATGTACCAAGTTATTCTGTCTTGCCCCACACCCTCCCATGTACCAAGTTATTCTGTCTTGTCTCACACCCTCCCATGTACCAAGTTATTCTGTCTTGTCTCACACCCTCCCATGTACCAAGTTATTCTGTCTTTTCTCACACCCTCCCATTTACCAAGTTATTCTGTCTTGTCTCACACCCTCCCATGTACCAAGTTATTCTGTCTTGTCTCACACCCTCCCATGTACCAAGTTATTCTGTCTTGTCTCACACCCTCCCATGTACCAAGTTATTCTGTCTTGTCTCACACCCTCCCATTTACCAAGTTATTCTGTCTTGTCTCACACCCTCCCATGTACCAAGTTATTCTGTCTTGTCTCACACCCTCCCATGTGCCAGAGTAACTATTGAAGACTTAATGCGGTGTTTATCATAACTTTAACATAACAGTTAATGTAACACTCTGTACGGAACCACACCAGAACTTATAAATATCTTCAGATACCACTACATGGCATTGGGCAGAAGGGCAATCGCTCAAAGGTCACTAGATCCATAACAACAACCACAACAACAACATCAACATGGTCGGTATTACGTCCGTGCCGCTTTACTTTCCCAGAAAAAAAATCTGGTACTCATTAAAGGCTGGGTGAACTGGAAGCCGTCAATTGGTATCGAACCCTACCTCTTGTCCTTTGTGGTGCAGTTCACAAACAGTGGTGGCTAACTTAAAGTTGACCCCGGGCCGGATTATATGGAGAAATGAAAAAAATAATATATATATATATATAAAGAAAAAAATATAGAAAAGCGGTATGCTTAAAGCTTTACGTTAGAAGTGGACAACACAAATTAGAACAACGTTTCTGCTCAATAGGCCTTCGGCAGGACAAAACATAAAATACACACACACATATATGTACCAAAAACAAAAATTAATAAATAATTTTGTTTAAATAATCATTTCGAACTAGAATGAGCAATGAAAATAAAAGGTCTTCCATGCTAACGGTTTCTGGCAAGAACGAAAAATGAACGCCACGACACACGCACGGGGTACGTGTGCGCGCAGCAAAGTGAAAATGTGCGGACGTAGAACAATTAACCCGGTCGGGGACCAGAGAGCATAACTTAGGAGTGTCATCAAATATAATATTATGTGATTTTGTATTATATAAATAGTGCTTGCACTTTAATGACATATTTTATAATTTGTAAGAAGACAATTATTTATTTATTTCAATGTTATCTTTATATTAATTTTTTTAACCGACTGGAACATTGGTTGTTATTTATATGTACTTAACTTAGCCAATAAGGAAGTTCTCAAAGAGGCCAACACAGGCCTAAAAGCCTAGGGAGCTCCTAAAAATCATCAGAAAGAAACAATCAACATTTTTCGGGCACATCATGAGAAGAGGAAAGTTAGAATACTTAGTTACAACTAGGAAAATAAAAGGAAAAGAGAGTTCGCGAACGACAAAGAGAGAAAATACTGGATAGCTTGGTGTCATGGCATGGAAATCAGTCAATAACAGAGCTGATACGATGCACTGTAGATAGAAGATTGTGGAAGGACATGACGCCTACGCCAACCGGTTTGGCACATGATGATGATGATGATTTAACTCTTTCAGTACGGAAGGGTTTATCAATTTAGCGGTAGAGATTTCAAGGACAACATTTGTCATGTTTTTAAATATTAATCTACATGTTTATATTTATCTAACCCGTAATATATTATATATGAATTTTTAGATAATTAAACAACTAATTAGATTTCAGCAGTGCCAAGATGATACAAGACATATAAAAAGAATATGGTTTAATGACTGTATACACAAATGAAATTGAGAGTGACGCACTGTGCGGCTAAACGTACATGACCAAAAATGGCATGGCACATAGTGCGTCGAGACGTACAGTAAGAGTTAAATATAATAGTTTCTGTGAGCGTTTCAAGGACCAGGAAAAAATAAAATGGCGGGCCGGATCTGGCCGGACCGCCATTTGGCCATCACTGCTCTAAGGTAAGTCCAGCGCTAGCGAGTTTACAGCTTCTGTGGTGCGTTCCTGAAAGTCACCCAGAGTTGTGGGTAGTGGAGGCATATACAATCTTTCCTTCACATGAAAAAAAGAAAAGTTATAAACTGTTAGATCCGGTGATCTAGGGAGCCATTTGCAGAACACTGGGTCATTTTATCAGAGCGGCAAGAATCAATCTGTTTGCCAGGAGCTCACAGAGAAGTTTGAAGACAGCGCCACTACGACGGCGCACCGACGTGCTAAGAAAGGTAGCTACATCACTTAGCAGATAATTCTAGAATCAATCAGTTCATTTTTTTTTTCATGTAAATTTGGACATGTAATTAAGGACTGTTTTTGTGCTCCTTCTGTATTTCTGACAGTTAGTGGTCTCGTATGTGTTATAACCTGCTCCTGCTAGTGAATTTATGAGCGCGTCAGTAATAGCAAACTCCTTATACATAGCTTCGTAGCAGGAAGCTATCTGATCATCAGAAGTGAGACCCGTCGAGCATGTGTTTTGACCCTTTAACTTCGTTAGCGTCAGAATAGTATCAAAGCTGAGCTAGGTGTATCCGATTTGTACAAAATAACGGTATATTGATTCTTAATTAATCCGGGAGAGGGGGAGGTGGTTGGGGGGGGGGTGAATAATGGTTGCTACGCTCAGCTTGTCATAATAATTACTACACTAAGAATTTGATCAATCGTGTATCATCTTCGATAAGACTAGGCGCACGAGCATTATCTTTGCGTGTTCCTTATCTTTATATTATAACTGCTTTATTTAGGGAAGAATCTGTGGAAAGGTCGCTCGTATGGCTACCGGTATCCTGATCTCGATCAGAGGGGAAAAGAGCCACTATCACCTGTCGTACATGCCGTAAAGAGGCTGCTAAGGATGTTTGGGTCAAGGTCTTCGTCCGTGCCCGGAGTTCGTTTATTTGAGATGAAGTCGTCTTTAGTACTTTCTGTAGGGTTATGACGTAAGTACTTCATACTGGGCAAGGTGCTGGGGAGGAGGCCGCAGCAGTATGAAGTTGTTTATTTTCCATTGAAGACGATCGTTCGACTAGACCAGACGTCTGTTAAACAGAGTAGTTTTTCGTTGGGTTTTTTTCGCAAAGTTAACATTTTTTTGGGGTGTTTTTCTTGTTGTTTCTTTTAAAGCAATCTTGCTTCTCAAGTGCTTTTCACTTTAGGACATTTTGAGAATCTATGGTTCCGGCATCATCTTTATAGAGAGCAAACTGCCTAGCGATAACTCCGCTGGACCTACACGTTTATATGCAATAACCTTGGTATATTCCATAGGCCAGACTTGAGACCAAACTTTCAGGTTGACTATTAACCTGGTAATTTGTGATATAAATATTGCCGCAGTTCGCGCTGTGTAATACAGTTCCTTGAATTATTGCCCTAAAATAACATCATAATAATTACATCATAGTATTTTGGTTATTTGCATTTTCGTTTATTGAAAAAAAAAACATGGTTTTACTGTTAAATAAAATATATCAGTTATGTTCTGGTTCTTTTATATATAAAGAGCCAGCGCAGTGATTTTTAGTGAGCACCTGATAAATTCGCTTCCCCATCGGCACTACTTCTATGTTTCAATGAAAGGTAGAACGCGATCTGATTAGTACGTCGTTCTTTTGTTGCAGTGGGGAGCTAATTAATTATATAGCCTACATAGTTGTCATACACAGTGAAAGGTCCAGAGATGCCGTTGTACGGTTGTAGTAGGTTTGACGTCCACAGACCTTGTAGCCTATCTATTAGTAACGGCTTGAGTTATTTGAACTATATCATGGTTATACTAGGTAATATGGTGTCTGGTTGTACACTGACATTTAACTCATTGAGCTGAATTTCCCCCCCCCCCCCCATTGAGCTGAAATGTGATTGTGTTATGTATTCTGATAAAATATTAGAGGAGTAGTGGCCTCTATTACCTCCCCTGAATATCAGCCGCTGGTACTTTCATTCATTTGTTGCCGTCTCCACATCGTAGGCTGGCTACCATGGATGTCTCTACACAGTGCACGGTATCTAGGTTTACATAGCCATCTTTCAATGTAATTAATCAATTTAAACAAATAAAAAAAAAACATCATCAAATACCGGACCTGCTGGCGTAGGTGATCATGACTCTCTACAACTTTCTATCTCGACAGTTATTTATCATTCCTGTTGTTGACCTTCGGCCACGCCATTCTCTTAAACTGTCTGGTATTTTTTCTCTTTGCTTTCCTCTGTCTCTTCGTCCCTCAATTTTCCCAGTTGTTACAATATATTCCAGTTGTTCTCTTCTCATTACATGGCCAAAAAATGATGATTGTTTCTTCCTAATATTGGAAATTAGCTCTCTTTTTGCTTCGATCTCTTTCAGTACGTTTTCATTACTCTTCTTAGCTGTCCATGGTATTCTCAACATTCTTCTGTAAAACCACATTTCTACAGACTCCAGTGATTTTCAAAAAGAAATATAACCAAAGTAAATATAAAAGATCACTGCTGTAAACTCGATCGTGTTGGACATGCTCTACAGTAGTGATGGCCAAATGGCGGTCCGGCCAGATCCGGCACGTCAATTTATTTGTCTCTTGGCCCTTGAAACATTCACATAAACTACTATATTAAATATATATAAATAACAACCAAAGTAAATATAACCAAAAAAAAAACAAATTTCTCGAAATGTGCAATAGTTCTATTTTCCATTTTCGGCTGATTTAAAACTTCCTTGTTTGTTATTTTTTTTTTCTTCCACCAAATTCTCCCATATTTCAATAAATTCACATTTCAAAGGCTGCAATTTTCTGCTCTATTTTCTTATTTAATGTCCATGTTTCTGCACCATTCAGAAATGTTGAGAAGATATAATAAATTACAATTCGTATTTGGCATATATAGAAGAATAGGAATTGGAAGGAAAGAAAAGAAAACAAATAATGAAGTTTTAAAACAAATAAAAATGAAAAGAGAACTACTAAATACAATTCAAACAAGGCAAGTGAGATTTTTGGGGCATGTTAAAAGACACAACAACCTACTAAAAGTAATTTTGGAAATGAACATATATGGTAAAAGAGGCAGAGGTAGAAGCAGACCAAGACTAACCGTGGACGAGTAACATCAAAAGATGGACAAGTCAGGTTATGATAACCTGCATCATGAAAGCAAGAGACAGAGCGGAATGGCGCACCATGGTAGCCAACTTTCGATGCGGAGACTTCACTCAGTGATGATGATTTGGCATATGCTGCGATATGAGGTATTCATTGTTCATTTGAGATACAATTAACATTAATTAACGTTGAAGGATGCAGAAGAGGCGAAATGGAGAGAAAACAGGAGAATGAAACATGGACAGATGTGAAGAAAAAGGATGAAGATGGGAAGAAGTAAGTATGTGAAAAGTTCTGTGAAGAAAAATTAAAAAATGGATGAAGGAAAAGAAAACAAATGACGGGGGAGTGAAAGAGCAAGAATTAACGGAGAAAGAAAAAAGAAGATTATGGCATCGATAGAATGGGAAGAAGAATAGATGGCGATTAGGGTAGAACAGTGATGAAGAAATGAAGAAGAAAGAGGAAATATACAACATAAGAAAAGTAATGAAGAAATTAAGAAGAAAGAAGAAATATACAACATAAGAAAAGTTATGGAGAAATTAAGAAGAAAGAAGAAATATACAACATAAGAAAAGTAATGAAGAAATTAAGAAGAAAGAAGAAATATACAACATAAGAAAAGTGATGAAGAAATTAAGAAGAAAGAAGAAATATACAACATAAGAAAAGTGATGAAGAAATTAAGAAGAAAGAAGAAATATACAACATAAGAAAAGTGATGAAGAAATTAAGAAGAAAGAAGAAATATACAACATAAGAAAAGTAATGAAGAAATTAAGAAGAAAGAAGAAATATACAACATAAGAACAGTGATGAAGAAATTAAGAAAAAAGAAGAAAAGTAACAACAAATTGAGAAGTGAATAGTGAAGAATGAGCCGCAGGAAAAAATGTGATAAGGTAGAAGAAAAAAACGAGGGAATTAAACGGGAATGAAGAAAAGGAAACAGAAAATGATGAGGAAGAATACTAAGTTGACGAAGCTGAAGTAGAAGAAAGACTTAATATGTCATATTACGTGATCATTTTGCCTACAATACAACCCGTTTTTTCCTCGTTGCTGTCCGGTCTGGTCCCTTCGAGTCCACGTTCTCTCTCTCTCTCTCTCTCTCTCTCTCACTCTCTCTCTCTCTCTCTCTCTCTCTCTCTCTGTTTAGTAACTCCCAGTCACAAATTATTGAGTAACTCGTGTTTTATATCTCCAAGGACCGAGCTTTCCTGAGTTGCATAATTTCATGTCGTGAGTTTTGTTTAAGACACTCTGTCTCCCGAAGTCGTTGTTGGCCCAATACCAGACACTGGTATACCGATTATTTATGTTGGTATCTTCTCTATTTTTTGTTGTTGTTGTTGTTGGTTTAGTTGCTTAATTATTATTTGGGCGTCTGTATATATTTGGTATCCTGTCCTTTGTTGTTTGAAACCCCAAGAGACGTTATTTTTTGCTTCTAATGCTTGTTGGTCACGAACAAATGCTACGAGACAGCAGCGGCGGATATTCAGAAGAGACAAAGGAGGCCAGGACTCCTCAAATATTTTATGAGATTATATAACACAATAACCTTCCAGCTCAATGAGTTAAATGTCAATGTACAACGAGCCACCGTATTGTACATAGTATAGCCTTGATATAATTCAAATATCTCAAGCCGTTGCTAATAAATAGACTTCAATATCTATGTAAGTCGAACCTACTACAACCGTACAACGGCATCTATCGACCTAGCAATGTATGTGAGAACCAGGTAGGTTATTTTAACAATTAGTTCCTCGTTTCAATGGCAATCAAAAAAACGACTAATCAGGTGACTTTCTATTTTATTTAAACTTATAGTGCCAATGGGGAAACGATTTTTTTTTAAGTATCTCCAAAAAGAATCACTGCGCTGCGTCTTCATATACAATTTAACAAAAAAACCCTGAACAAATCTGTAAGTTATTTTAATTAGCAGCAAAACCATGTTTTTTTCCCTAACATATAATACAAATAACTAACATTTATGATGTAATTACAATTTTGTTAATTGAATGTAATAATTAAATTACTTATATTATACATATAGCAACGTTTATGTCACAAATTATCAGGTTAATGGTCAACCTCAAAGTTCAGTCTTTCAGGCAGTATCTCTTTGATGGAGTGCAAGGGGGGGGGGGGGGGGGGGTTTGTTGTTGATATAGAAGATCTAGTAAGGCAGTAGCTCTATGGTGGAGTGGAGGGGGTCTGTTGATATAGAAGATCTAGTAAGGCAGTAGCTCTATGGTGGAGTGGACGGGGTCTATTGATATAGAAGATCTAGTAAGGCAGTAGCTCTATGGTGGAGTGGAGGGGGTCTGTTGATATAGATGATCTAGTAAGGCAGTAGCTCTATGGTGGAGTGGAGGGGGTCTGTTGATATAGAAGATCTAGTAAGGCAGTAGCTCTATGGTGGAGTGGAGTGGGCCTGTTGAGATAGAAGATCTAGTAAGTCAGTAGCTATATGGGGGAGTGGAGGGGGTCTGTTGATATAGAAGATCTAACAAGACAATAGCTCTATGGTGGAGCGGAGGGGGTCTGTTGATATAGAAGATCTAGTAAGGCAGTAGCTCTATGGTGGAGTAGAGGGGGTCTGTTGATATAGAAGATCTAGTAAGTCAGTAGCTCTATGGTGGAGTGGAGGGGGTCTGTTGATATAAAAGATCTAGCAAGGCAGTAGCTCTATGGTGGAGCGGAGGGGGTCTGTTGATATAGAAGATCTAATAAGGCAGTAGCTCTATTGTGGAGTGGAGGGGGTCTGTTGATATAGAAGATCTAGCAAGGCAGTAGCTCTATGGTGGAGCGGAGGGGGTCTCTTGATGTAGAAGATCTAGTAAGTCAGTATCTATATGGTGAACGAAGGGTGTCTGTTGATATAGAAGATCTAGTAAGTCAGTAGCTATATGGTGAACGAAGGGGGTCTCTTGATATAGAAGATCTAGTAAGTCAGTAGCTATATTGTGAACAAAGGGGGTCTGTTGATATAGAAGATGTAGCAAGGCAGTAGCTCTATGGTGGAGTGGAGGGGGTCTGTTGATATAGAAGATCTAGCAAGGCAGTAGCTCTTTGGTGGAGTGGAGGGGGTCTGTTGATATAGAATATCTAATAAGGCAGTAGCTCTATGGTGGAGCGGGGAGGGTCTGTTGATATAGAAGACCTATAATTGCAGTAGCTCTATGGTGGAGCGGGGAGGGTCTGTTGATATAGAAGACCTATAATTGCAGTAGCTCTGGGGTGTATCTGCTCAAACTACTTTAGCAGTATGAGGGTGGTTGTGATCATACAACATATCAATGCTATTGCGTTACAATATAAACTATCATCATGTGATATACCGGTTGGCGTAGGCGGTCATGCCCCTCCACAATCTTCTATTTACAGTGCATCGCATCAGTTTTGTTGTTGACTGTTTTCCATGACATGACACAAAGCTATCCAGTAGTTTCCCGCTTTGTTCTCCCGATCTCTCTTTCTTTTTATTTTGCAAGTTGTAACCAAGTATTCCAACTTTCCTCTTCTCATGATGTGCCCGAAAATGTTGATTGTTTCTTTCTGATGTTTTTTAAGAGTTCCCTTTTTGTGTTGGCCTCTTTGAGAATTTCACTATTGGTCTTTTTAGCTGTCCAAGGAACATTCAACATTCTTCTGAGAAATTCCATCTCTGTGGCCTCAAATCGTCTTTTCATTTGTTTGTCTACTGTCCATGATTCGCTTCCATAGGTCAGAATTGATTCTATATAGTACCGATGAGCTCTCTTTCTCACTTCTATTGACATAGATTTGTTGCATAAGATATTTTCCATTTTCTGAAATGTTACTTTGGCTTGACTATTCTGCTTTTTATTTCTGTGGTGCATCTCCCATCTGATGTTATTATTGTGCCCAAGTATTTGACGCGTTGCACTTGTTTCAGATTTGTCCTGTTTATTTTTATGCTGAATGGTGGTGATGATTGTGTCTTTGTGATGACCATTACTTCTGTTTTCTAACTATTCAAACTGAGACCTTTTTTTGTTTCTCTTTTTTTCTATTATGTCTATTATTTCTTGTAGTACATTCTCTGTCTCTGCTATTAAGGCTGTGTCATCCGCATATCGTAAATTATTTATGTTGTGACCGTTGACTTTAATTCATTTTTTGTCTACTATTGATCTTATAATATGTTTGGCGTAAAGTGACGCTTCTTTCGTTGCTGAATCTGTAAATTTTGGATAGACAGATCCGACCTCAGAATGAACAAGATGTTTTTGTGATGTCTAGCGTTTCATCATTTTCTGTCTCTCTCTCTTTCACTCTCTCTCTCTCTCTCACTATATATCTCTCTCTTTCTCTCTCTCTCTAATTAATAATTATCTCTTTTTTCTAGATTGTAATACAGTGGTAAACAACACGTTTTACATTTTATTATATTGCAATTAGTTCTGTCAGTTAATTTCATGATAGGATTGAATCTAAAATAAAAGCAAAGAATATATTTCATATTAACATAAAACTGTACATATACCATAACATAAATGTGCTTATTGTACAGTTATTATTGTGGTGAACCTTGTTTTCTTTTATATTCAAGCTGTTTTAGATACCAGCTTGACAGTGTTTTGATAATTACATTTCTTAGTGTGACCGACACACGAACAGATTTACATACAATGGCGATTACGTTATTGCAGAGTATATGAGTCTAAATAATATGATTGTGCTAATATATTCTTATAGTATTTTATTTATTAATTTTTTTGTTTTAAGGTATGACATGTTATAATTAGGGAGCCACGATAGCTCAGTGGTTACTTGCTTTAAAGGACAAGGGGTAGGATTCGATCCCAACCGACGGCCTCCGTGTTCACCCAGCCTCAAATGGGTACCGGATTTTTTCCGGGAAAGTAAAGCGACACGGGCGTAATACTGATCACATTACCTTAAAGATCATGTGCTGAAGGTCTGTAAAATGTATGGTCACTAACACCATATTCCCTATACGCCACTTGGCGTGACGGGAGTACTTTACTTTTCTTACTTTTTATGTTATAATTTCAGATAGATTTATTTTTTATATTTCAACTTGAAATACTTGCACTTTTATTTGAGACAATATGCATGTTTGTTTCCCATTACAGTAGATGATAATTGAAACTTAAGGAGAATAAATTGAATTTGAAAACAGAAAACGTTTTATTCAAACGATAATTTATTTACAGAAAAATGCTAGCTTGTTAGAAAAATAATATCAGACTTCAAAGAGAATATCTACCTCCCCCCATCCACCCCACCCATCCCAAATCTAATTAGATCTGTCTGAATCTTAACCGTGCTTGTACAATCAAATCTTGATATCCAATTCCCATATTTCCTTTATCGTATGTTGGCTCTCATACAGCAGCATCAGTTTCCGGATCGTGTTTCGATATTTAGATTGCTTGCGATGAATGATGATATCGTATGACGATGAACAGTTCAGCTGCGTTCACTTTCGGTGCCGCTTGGCATTAAGTCTTTTGGCGTGTGCTGTAGCAGCTATTATGGGGACTGCAGCTGTCTTTCTTTGTCCGGATTTCTTCAGTGAGATGGGTTTTAATTTAGATGATTCCACTGGCACGGGCGGTTGAGCAATTATTCTTCTTTCTTTTCTCTTTTCACTGATACCTAAAAGGTGTCGTGGTTATATCATTTGTCGTTTTTGAGCTGCTCGAATTGTCTGAATTAGTGATTTTCCTTTGTTGTTACATCTCTCTATCACTGCATCTATCCATCTTCTTCTGAGTCTTCCTCTTGGTCTTTTTCCATGCATTCTCGAGAAGAACGCCCTTGATGGTGATTGGTGAGGATTCATTCTGACCAGGTGGCCAAACCATTTAAGTTGTTGTTCTATATATTCTTGACAGGGTTTTGTTCGTACCATTTTTCTTATGGTTTCATTTGGTATTCTATCTCTTCTTGTGTTGTTTGTTACTTTTCTGAAGCATCGCATCTCTCATGTATTGGTCTTTCTTAATTGTGATTTAGAAAGGGTCCATGTTTGACTTTCATAGCACAAAGTTGGTATGAAAAATATATTTGTCATATGTTGTTTAGCTGGCATAGAAATGTTTGGATGTCTTAACAATGGTGAAAGCTGGTATGTGACAGCATTTGCTTTTTGTATTCTCATGTCAATTTCTCTGTCTAGTTTTCCATCTTCTGTACACATTGTGCCTAAATACTTGAATTCCTCTACTTATGATTTTAATTCGTTTGCAGTGAAAGCGGGGCTTCGACTAACCTTAAACATAGCACTAGTTTCAAAATTCAACATTGTGCTCGAATCTACTTTTCGATTCCAGCCTCTAAATTCTGTCCACATTTGTTCCATTCGAAAAATCCTTTGCGCGACTTGGGAATACATATTTCAGTGTTGATTAAAGACAAACGTGTACCCACCTGCTGTAACATTAATTCAGTTGACACTCAACGAACATGGCTATAACTATCAGTGTTTCTTTAACCGAAATATTTACTGACACTTTCCCCTGATTATACTTTTGGTGGAATTCAGGACATTGCAGTGTTGTGTGTTCTATACTTGATGCTTAGTCAGACGTCTCGGATTTAATTGGTATGTTCTTTTCTCTAAGTCTACATTTTAGCCGTTTCCACATCTTATTCTACCTTTCAGCTCCCTGTGGAGCATAGGTCTTCAACAAACACTTTCCAAAATGTTCTGTTTCTTGCCATTCTTTTAAGTTCATTCCATGTCTTCCCCATCATTTTCATCTCTGATTCCATCTGTCTTCTCCAATAATATTTTGGTCTTCTTTGTGAATCACGTGGGGATTCCAGACAAGGGCATGTTGTGTAATACTCTCAGTTGGCTTCCGCAGTATGTGTCCTATCTAGTGCTATTGTCTTTCTTTGTATCTCTCTAACCACTGGTATTTGGTAATTTTTCATAAATCCATGTTATTGATTTTATCCTGCGATTTCCGTTTTCAAATACCTCTGAGTTATTGTTTTGTTGGAGATGCAATTATTAGTGTTTAACTACATGTCCAAACTATATGATAGTTTGTTTCTTACTATAATCCATCTCTGATGCAGCCACAATCTTCACCTATCCTCATCATGTTTTAATTATGTTTCTTGTGACCACATTCAATATTACTCTCGACAATCTGATTCCCATTGACGTTCTTTCTGTTAACGTCGAGTTGTATCTTTATCAGTTACTTGTTGGGGAGAGTAATGTGTTAGATATTGCTCCTTTTGTATTTAATTAGACATGTTTTTTGAGAAAAAAAATGAACAAATTGTCCAATCACCCTTTAAGTTGAAACATAGCTAATTGTCCAATCACCTTTTATATTGAAACATTGCCAGCTGTCCAATCACCTTTTATGTTGAAACGTAGCCAGTTGTCCAATCACCTTTTATATTGAAACATTGCCAGCTGTCCAATCACCTTTTAAGATGAAACATAGCCAACTCTCCAATTACATTCTTCGCTGAAACATCTTTTTTTCGATCTATTCTAGAATTTCCTAATACATTTTTCTTTATTTCTTCTAACGATTGGTGCTTTTATTTCTTGCAACAATTATGATACTGTTTCGTGTATCCAATTTTCATATTCCAGTCTTTAAAAAAAATCTCACAAACACCAACAAGCCAAATGACAAGGAAGAACGTAAATCCACTCTCCTAGACAGATCCGGGCTCTCAGTGTAGAAGATACATGACAGCACCAGAAGAAAGCTGCAAGGAATCTGGATCGTCGCCTCACTTTTGCTCTACCAGAAGACTTGCAATTAAAGGAAGCTTGCGCAGTAAACAAAATGTGATGAAAATGGTAGGACAAAATTATTAACATAGAACTATGAGAAGGTACCAAATATCAGTAGACAAATAGATGGGACAAAGCGATGGCGCTGTATACGACAGTAGACAAATAAATGGGACAAAGCGATGGCGCTGAATACGACAGTAGACAAATAGATGGGACAAAGCGATGGCGCTGAATACGACAGTAGACAAATAGATGGGACAAAGCGATGGCGCTGAATACGACAGTAGACAAATAGATGGGACAAAGCGATGGCGCTGAATACGACAGTAGACAAATAGATGGGACAAAGCGATGGCGCTGAATACGACAGTAGACAAATAGATGGGACAAAGCGATGGCGCTGAATACGGCATTCATTGTGGGTTTTTAAAAAAAGTAAAGTAAAGTACCCCCGCCACGCCAAGTGGCGTATAGGGAATATGGTGTTAGTGACCAATAAATTTTTCAGACATTCGGCACATGATTTTTTGGGGTATGGTGGTCGGTATTACGCCGTGTCGCAAAAAAATCCGGTACCTATTAAAGGCTGGGTGAACCGGCAGCCATCGATTGGGATCGAACCCTACCCCTTGTCCTTTGTAGTCCAGTTCACTAACCACTGAGGTATCGCGGCTCCCATTCATTGTGGGTGCCAGCCGAGAATATTACACGACAGACACTTTTATGGAATCCTCGGGGTAGGAAAGAAAGGGGAAGTCAAAATATATTCGGAGAGGGCAGGTGCAAGCAGAGATGATAGTTGGGGAGTGATCATAAATGAATGGCGCCAAATAGGGCGGCTTAGAAAGTGTTTGTTAAAGACTTTCGTTCCACAGGGTGATGTAAGTTAGAAGTTCGTTTGGATATTCAAATATTTATTTCATACGCTTTTATGTCTGTTGTATTTACTCTACCCTCGTGTATGGTGCAGAAACATGGACATTAAATATGAGTTCAGAGCAGAAAATGGAAGCCTTTGAAATGTTGATCTCTAGATAAACAGAGGGAATTGGGTGGAAGGAAAAGAAACAAACAAGAAAGTTCTGAATCTGCTAACAAAATTTAAAAAAAAAGATAAATGAATTATTTAACAGAATTCGAAAAAGATAACTGAAGTTGTTTGTGCATGTTCAGAGCCATACACTCTTCTAAAAGTCATCTTGGAAGGGGAGGTACAAGGTAAACGAGGCAGAGGCAGGCCAAGACTACAGTAGACTGATAACTCAAAAGGTCGACAGGTGAATCTATGGCAACATGCACCGCCAAGGCAAGAGTAAAATGGCGCTCCATTGTAGCCAACAGTCGATGTGGAGACGGCACACAATGAATGAATTTTATGTAAAAAAAAAACAAAAAAACTTCAATGCTATAAATTACTGGCTATCTACGAAAAGTAAATATATTGTCTCCCTTTATATTAGTTTCGTAATTTCTTTATTCGGCCTCCCTATGTTATTAATATCAGGCGCTGCCAGTAGACCTTTGTATCTCACTCCGGCTTACAGATTCCGAGTAAGCAAAGGTCAGTGCATGCTTTTCATTGGCAACTATTCAAGTCAACAGCTTTAAACTTCTAATTATTCTTCCTGTATTCTTTCAACGTGTAACCTAACTCCGCGTTAGCTTTTGTTGTATTTCTTATGTTTGCTTTGTCTCCCTAGAGTGTCTCAGGAAAGTGGTTTTCAAAATATTCTAGATACAACACTCAACCTTAAAGTGAAGAAAATGTGTGTGTTTTTTTTACTGCCTCTTAGATTGTGTATGTTATTTTACGCTGAGTAGGAAATCATGATTGTTTTATTTTCTTTACAGTCCCTGGCCTCAACGGTGTCAACATCAACATTGTTGTTGCTACCTAATTCACTCTTGCTTTCTGTTGCACATCTTCTACTACTCACCTTTCTCTCTCACTCTCTCACTCTCTCACTCTCTCTCTCCCTCTCATACTGATTTATTCTCTCTTATTCTTTCATTTGCTTGCATATATTCAGTCTCATCCTTACCAACACACATACAATTGCAGTGATTCTCCCTCCTTTTGTCTCTCTTTTTCTCTCGCTTTTTTCTCTCTCTTTCTCTCTCTTTCTCTATCTTTCTTTCTCTCTCTCTTTCTCTCACTCTCTTTCTTTCTTTATTTTTCTCACTCTCTTTCTCTTTCTTTCTTTCTTTATTTTTCTCACTCTCTCTCTCTTTCTTTCTCTTTCTCTTTCTCTTTCTCTTTCTCTTTCTCTTTCTTTCTCTCTCTCTCTCTCTTCTTTCTCTCTCTTTCTTTCTCGCTCTCTCTCTGTTTCGTTCTCTCTGTCTATTTATCTCCCTCTCTCTATCTCTCTCATCTTCTCGTACTGTATTTTTTTTCGCCGTGCTACGGAATTCAGCAACTTGAATCAGGAATTCTCAGATTTTCAAAGAAGGGGTATTAGAGCACCTATAGGATTGCCAGGTGTACTAATCCTAACAATAATAACAATTTACTCTCAATCACAAATACTTAACCTCTCACTATCTCACGCTTGATATATATATATATTCTATTTTGTACTTCGTCTCACTCATCTCACGCTTTGTCTTCTATATCACTCTCTAATTCTGTCTGTAAGTGCTTAGATCTCATACCCATAAAAATGAGAGAATTATGAGAGCGACATAGAAAAATTAGGGAGACAAGTGAAACAGAGTGGAACATAGGAAATGGGAGTGAAATAGAAGAATGAGGCAGACGAGTGAGACAGAGAACATAATTTTTTTTTTTTCGGTCCCCAGCTTTGACCTCTAACGAAGTCCCTAGAGACTAGGAACTGAATTTTGCGTGTTAATCCATTTTTCCCTGGCAGCCGTGTTCATCCCTCGCCATTCAGGCAGATAACTCCGATTTTGGAGGTACTCATATTTTTTCCGTCGATAAGTAATTGACGTTTCAAGCAGGGCCTCACTGCTGAGACCAGGCGTGTTTGCCGCAGAGAGAAATCATAAATAAAAATCCCAACCGGTGTAGCCGGGATTTGAACCCACAACCTCTCTGTCTCGAGGTCGGCGTCTTGCCTCGAGACCAACCAGTCCCCCGAACATAGGAAATGAGAGTAAAATAGAAGAATGAGGGAGACGAGTGAGACAGAGTTAGAAAATAGGAAATGAGAGTGAAATAGAAGAATGAGGGAGACGAGTGAGACAGAGTTAGAAAATAGGAAATGAGAGTGAAATAGAAGAATGAGGGAGACGAGTGAGACAGAGTTAGAAAATAGGAAATGAGAGTGAAATAGAAGAATGAGGGAGACGAGTGAGACAGAGTTAGAAAATAGGAAATGAGAGTGAAATAGAAGAATGAGGGAGACGAGTGAGACAGAGTAGAACACAGGAAATGAGAGTGACGTAGACAAATGAGGGAGACGAGTGAGACAAAGTAGAACATAGAACATGAGAGTGAAAAGGAGTGGGCAGTTTCTTAATGCGCGATGAGGATAACCAGACACCTCATCTCACAACACCTGAACTATGTAAACAGGTGAAACCACCTGGCTTGCTTGACGTTTGGGGGAATACGGAGTTAGTGACAATATTTGTCCGTGACCACGGCACATTTGTGGGTGATGTGGTCGGTATCACGCCAGGCCGCCTTTACATCTCGAAACAATGCGTCACTTCTGGGAATCGAACCCGCACCCATCTCCACCATGAAGACAGGAGACTTTCAGTCAACGACAGCGAGTTTCTTGAGAATTTCACGTGGTTTTTATTAATTCCTGAACTTCTTTTCTTTAAGGTGGGGGGTAGATGAAGTTAAAGGAACGAATGATAAGAAGGAGGAGAGGGGGTTGTTATTGTTTATATTTAGTTATCCAATCCTCCCTCCCCCCTCCTATTTTTACACCCACTCCCTTGAAATATCAGTAATTTTATTTTTATAATCTTCTGAGTTATTCCATCTTATGTGAGTTTTTATTTCTTCTTGAACATCGCTATGAACGCCACTGATCTGCCACTCATTTGTGTCTTATTTAATTTTCTTCTCTAGCAGGTTCTCTGACATACACGTCATTATTTATTCATTTTCACTGCATTCATATCTCTTCAGTGTCTATCAAACTATGAAGTTTCGGCCAAATGCCTTCCTCAGATTCCTGATGTTGGATAACAAAAAAAAAAACAAATACTTGGCTTCGTTACAACACGGAGTTACACCATTTTATGTTAATTGTTCATGTTTACTATCATTTTCCTCGCAGTACCAACATGATATTTTATATTTGTGATTATCTCATATTTTTATTTCATTTCTATTCCCTATAATCTTATTTTGGGAGCCGCGATAGCTCAGTGGTTAGTGAGCTGGACTACAAAGGACAAGAGGTAGGGTTCGATCCAAACCGACGGCTTTCGGATTCACACAGCCTTAAATGGGTACCGAATTTTTTTCTGGGAAGGTAAAGCGGCACGGGCGTAATACCGACCACATTACCCCAAAAATCATGTGCCGAACGTCTGTAAAATTTATAGCCATATAGCCACCGTGATTCGAACCCTAGTTGTCTCTGGTTTGCAGTACAACAAGTTATCGATTCGACCACCCATTCTTCCATCTGTTTGTATGAAATGATGAACATTTAGGATATTTCGTTCCTGTTGTTCTTCAACAATCATTTCCGAACAAAAACAATGAACTTATCATTCATTTGCGCACACAAAAACAATGAGAACTTCCGGTCAATGTAGAGGATAGGCGGCAGGAACCATTGAGGTTCAGTCTGAAATGTGTTCCTTGTTGCAATTTCCCCATATTCCAAGTCCGGCTTCCTGTTGGAGCTACTGAGTTTAGAGCTCTGTGTACACCGTGAGCTGTGTTTTTCATCCGGATCGTGTTTCGATATTTCGATTGCTTACGATGAATGATGATACCGTATAGCGAAGGACAGTTCGGCTGCGTTCACTTTCGTCGCTGCGGCCAACGTCTTATGTTTTTTGGCGTGTCCTGTAGCTGCAACGATGGGGACTGCAGCTGCCTTTCTTTGTTTGGTTTTGATCATTCAATGAAAGTAGTTTTAATTAGGATGATTCCACTGGCACGGGCGGTTGAGCAATTATGGATGTTAATTCTTTTGCAGTGATACCGAGGCCTACTACTAACTATAACTATAGCTATAACTATAACTATAACTAAAACAATGAAATTATTATTCATTTCCACACACACACAAAATTAAATTATCAATAATTTCATTAATCTCGTAAACTTGCCGTTCGCTGGAACACGGAAGTCAATGATGTCACAACTAGTTCCCACGGTTAAGAGCAGCGTTCTGAGAGGGAGTAAACGTTAATCATGATCTTTCTCTAATATTATCTTCCCACCCTTTTCTCTGTCCACCCTGTCTAACGTGACTATTGGTCGTTTCAAAATATTTTGAAGGTGTTTAAAATTCCATATCTCTGCAACCAATTGATTGATAATGCTGAAATTTTGCATATGGTCTTGTGATTTTTTGGTCCCAAGAAGTACATTCATTTCCTCACCAACAAACGTATAGTTTTAAATATTCTTTATTTGAAGTATACAAATTTAAGGCATTTTGGTCAAACCATATATTTGGAGGAATTACCGCTTCATATGAGTGAGCACCCACGGACTTGTCATCTTGAACGTAATGCGCGCCAATTTCCCTGTTTTAAGCACTAAAAAACACATAAAACGCGTCATAGTTATAATTTTATATCCGGTGCATCCCATTTCCTGTCGTTTTGTTGTGATTTATGTGCAACGGCGTATCCTAATTATTGGGTAATTTCGTTAAATTTGTGATCTGTTAGTCAATGGATATAAAAGTAAAGTTCCTTACATTGCAATCAGTGGCAATAAAGGTGTATAAATATTTTTGCATAGAAGCTAAGCGTGGAAAACTGTATCGAAGCATCTCAAAGCCAGAAAAGAGAACTATTCACGCATTGGGTATAAGCAAACGCTTTTTCAAACAAGTGCTTAAAGCTAACGGAGTGTCCAGTTCAATCAAGACTAGGACGCTAGGAAGAAAGAAAGTAGTAGATAGTTTTGACAAGGAAGTGATTAGAAAAGCAATTTGTAAAATGTTCGATTCCAAAGAAACTGTGACTTTAAGAAAACTGAAAATTCGACTGAGAGCAGAAAATGACATTGTTGTGTCGAAAACAACATTATGGAGAACTGTTAGAAGCATCGGTTTTACGTTTAGAAAGTACGATAGTGGTAGAAATGTCATCTGCGAGAAGCCGCACTTAGTTTCTATGAGGAGTAAATATTTACGTGAAGTACGGGAAATGCGTAACCAAGGTTATGATATTGTATTTCTAGATGAATCTTGGATAAATTCTCACCACACAAGTGCAAAGGAATGGCAGTTATCAGATGGAAGTATTAAAAGATGTGTACCCACTGGAAAAGGACAGCGTATTATAATGGCACATGCAGGCAGCCGAAAAGAAGGGTTGGTGAAAAATGCAGAACTTATATTCACCTCTAATTATACTGACAACAGGGACTATCACACCGAGATGAATGGCCATATATTTAGAGAGTGGATTGAAAATACTCTTCTTCCAATTCTAGACAGACCATCCTGTCTGGTAATGGACAACGCGTCGTACCACAACGCTGTGGCAGAAGAAGACACAATTCCTACATCTACCAGTACAAAAGATGTTATAAAGATTTGGCTAAGAAAGGAAGGAATTCCATTTAACGAGGGATTTTTGAAACCTGAATTACTGTCACTTGTTAAGAAATCGCAAAAGACCAAAGTATTCCAAATAGACAAAATCATTCAACAGCATGGTCATACGTGCTTGAGACTGCCCCCTTATCATCCACAATTAAACCCCATTGAACTCGTTTGGGCAAAAATTAAAGGGCAGGTGGCAGCTGAGAATACAAGTTTAAAACTATGCGATATAAAAGGACTGACATATGCTGCTCTATCACAGATTGACAAAGATTTTTGGTGCAAATGTGAAGATCATGTCTTAAAAGAAGAAAATGACTATTGGAAAAAAGATGGACTATCGTTCGTTCAGCCCAGATTAGTAATCAATATGTTAGACTCCTCTGATTCAGAATAAATGAAATAATAATGGACGTTTTTATATGTCCGCATGATCAATCTTTAGCTAAAGTTGATAACGTTTTGAAAATGTAAAGATTCTTGATATGTGTACTGCAGGCATGCAAAAAACTAAATCACTTTCATATGTCTTGTTTACGTAAAATAATGAAAGTCACATGGAAAGACATAAAACGAACAATGTAGCTCTTTACAGTGAAGAGGATCCCGTGCTTACATCGGACTCTTTAGTCACATGCGTACCCATAAACAATAACTTTGCTTGATATGTCATGCTCGTTATCGCTCGCAACGGATAATTAATTTTTTTAAATGTATTCTTTGTTGTATATTGTTTAAATAGTTTTCATTAATGGAACTGTTTATACGCTGATTTGTTTTAGACCGTCTGTAAAGGCTATAACATTGACATTCTCATAGTATTTTAAAGAAAGTAAACAATAGAAAGTAAACAGTTGATAAACGCCTCCAACTTTCAAGTTGTGTAGAGACGCCTATGTCGAGAAGCTGATTTCCATTAATGTACAGTAAATTATTTTCTCCAGGAGCAAAAAGATCCGTAAATTCACTGAGATCAAAGGAAAGTGCTGCTTCATGATGAAGCATACTTCCTACATCATTAAATTTTGTGAAATCGGTGGGACCTTGGAAAAACAAGGCCAGATGCAAAAAATCAAGTTTGTAAGTGCAGGGAAAGAGGAGATATTTCATGTTAATCGTGAACATTTAGATTTGAAACGACCAATAGTACTGTACCTTCTAGAACGCTTTTGGCAAGATCTGTAGATCTTAAAACATATAATCGTGAATTAATTTCCGTTCTCTTTCCGTAATAAAAGTAAAGTAAAGAGCCACTTGGGGTATAGGGAATATGGTGTTAGTGACCGTAATTTTCACAGACCTCCGGCACATGATTTTTGGGGTAATGTGGTCGGTATTACGCCGTGCCGCTTTACTTTCCCAGAAAAAATCATGTACCCATTTAAGGCTGGGTGAAACCGGAAGCCGTCGGTCAGGATCGAACCCGACCTCTTGTCCTTTGTAGTCAAGTTCACTAGCCACTGAGCTATCGCGGCTCCATCTCTTTCCGTAGTAGCAGATCTTTAACTGGCCCTGTGAGTCGTTTGTCTTTCTTGTGCACTTTCTCATTGGTGATATGACTTTTATAATTACGCGCAAGGTCATTCTATATCATTGACCTTTCCATTTCTAGAACTTGTTTTCCTATTTGAAGATCATCAGTCAATGTCAATATTTCGCAGGCGTATACAAAATATACTTTTCTCATATGCCCTTAACTCTTTCTGTACGTTTCGACAGACCATGAGTCACCCAGACTTCGGTCATGTACGTTTAGCCGCACAGTACGTCACTTTCAATTTGGTTAGTGTAAACTGTGTCATCAAACCATATTCTTTTTACATGACATGTATCATCCTGATATTGGTGAAATAGAATTCCTTGTTTAATTATCTAAAAATGCATATATAATGTTTTAAAGTGTTAGATAAATATAAACACACTGTGTGTGACCCACTTCAACTCCCCTGATCACAAGGGCAAAGACGACATCCGTGTCACTGGTATTGTCCTTTGTCACTCTGGCGACCGCAGCCGCTATACTTTGGAAAATCGCCTCATAGTCCAGTATGGTTCGCTGACCCGAGATTTAAGAATGTATCACACCATACACATAGTTTCCTTTTGGTTGCTCCTTCCGTTTTGCATAGCCTTCTCTACTGCACATATTTGGGTTCTTTGGTCTACTTACTATGCCATGCTATTTATAGTTCTTCTCCTCTAGTCCCTTATGAGACACTTCGGTGTTCTCCTCTATACCTTTTTTTTCTGTGCTCCTTACCCCTCATTTGTTTTTATTGTACCCCACTCTCAGACATCTCACTCTTACCGCCTTTTGAACACCTGCGAGTCTACTATTCGATTCTTTCTCCTTTGTGTTTGCACACTGACCCCTGTGTGAACTCCTCTGGTTCTGTGTGCATTTGCGCACTTTTTTGCACGTTTCTCTACGTTCACGACAGCCGCACTTGGTTGCTATTTCCTTTTGTTTTGAGAGGATAGTTAATTTTGTTTTCTTTAACACATTTCGATTGTTTTTGTTTTGGTTGTTTCGTTATTAGTTTTGTGTGTGTGTTTTTTTTGTTTGTTCCTGATGAAGGCCTATTGGGCCGAAACGTTGTTTAATCTGTGTCGTCCACTTATCACGTAAAGCTTCTTACATACAATTTTTTATATTTTTTTTTATTTTTCCTAAATATAAACATACAGAGTCATATTTAAAAACATGACAAATGTTGTCTCTGAAAGCTCTACCACTAAATTGATAAAAAGCTTCTGTACTGAAAGAGTTAAGCTGAATTGTTCTACTAAAAACCCCTCCACATGCTGTTAAAGGTAATAACGCTTATCGAATTGACTCAGTTTAATTTTGTAAAGCATGTAGTTGCTTCCGTATACAATGCAAGAACACCAAAACGAAGGACCGACTACGAGAAAGATGGATGGATGAAATATTAGAAACATTAGGGAACATAACAGCAATAAAAGCCAACTAAAGAGCAAAGGACCGCTAACTATATCTCTATTGACTCTAAAAGACAAATGAGGAAGAAAAGAAGTAAATCTATTTGCTACAAATTGTGTCCATTGCCTGTAATGACCGAATATTCTGACCAAAACTTTGCACAGTGGAGAGCAATAGTAAGAAAGCGTAGTTAATTTGTATCAATGTTTTTTTTCTTTGTGCCTATGAAACCATCCGCTGAGACAACGGAAGTGACGTATTTATCTTTCAGTTTTATTGAGTGACTGGCTTATAAGATCGGCAACTCTGGAGTCTGTGGGGATGTCTGTTTTCCTTCAATAACGAGTCTAAGACAAGGGGAGCAACCTTGTTTGCATTTTGTACAATTATTGTGTTTTCTGAGTTTAAAAGTTGAACTAAATTTGTTCTGAACGGGTTATGTTTTGGAGAATGTTCAATGTTTGGATATACGATAAAACATGACTTATTTAATTCTCGATGTAAATGTGTGTGCATGTAAAGTAGGTTTCTTGGTAAGGGGATATTTGTTCTATTTACTTTAATAACAATATCAGAATATATCTTCTTCCTGAAAGACCCGATGAATGGTTAACTTGTACAGAACTACAAGTTTATTCTTCCTCTTTTCTTCCCCATTTACCTTTCAGCGTTGCGGTGAGATAATTTGCGGTCTTTTGCTTTTCTGCTTGCTTCTGCTGCCGTTATGTTTCCTAGTGCTTCTAATATTCCATCGATCCATCTTTTCGTGGTCGGCTTTTGGCTCCGGTGTTCTCACAATGTTTATTGAAGGCTTGTTGTGTTGCGTTTTGATCTTTCTGCCGTATTACGTGGTCAAACCATTTTATCTGTTGTTTCTTTATATACTCTATGGCGGGGGCTATCCCTAGCTTTTTTTCTCAGTTCTTCATTTCTGATCTTATCTCTCAGACTGTTTCCTGTCATTCGTCTAACACATTTCATCTCTGTAGAGGTTATTTTTCTTATTGTTCTTGCATCTTGGGTCGAGGGATGAAAATTGTATTGTAAAGTACCCGTTTTGTCTCTAGAGTTATTTTCTTATTGGACAATAGTGGTGATAGCTGTTCGGTGATTTGACAAGCTTCGTTGTATCCTGAGTATATTTCTTCTATTTGTAAATTATCGTTTGTCACTAGACTTCCTAGGTATTTGAATTCTTCTACTTGTTTTAATTGTCTACCGTCTATAGTTGTGGTGATGTTCTGTTTCTCTTTTGCGATATTCATGATTTCTGTTTTGTTGATGTTGATTTTCAAGTTGTATTTTGTGCCTGTGCTGTTAAGTCTAAGTGTTCTTGTAGGTATTCTATCTGTCCATGTATTTGTGCCTGTGCTGTTAAGTCTAAGTGTTCTTGTAGGTATTCTATCTGTCCATGTATTTGTGCCTGTGCTGTTAAGTCTAAGTGTTCTTGTAGGTATTCTATCTGTCCATGTATTTGTGCCTGTGCTGTTAAGTCTAAGTGTTCTTGTAGGTATTCTATCTGTCCATGTATTTGTGCCTGTGCTGTTAAGTCTAAGTGTTCTTGTAGGTCTTCTATCTGTCCATGTATTTGTGCCTGTGCTGTTAAGTCTAAGTGTTCTTGTAGGTCTTCTATCTGTCCATGTATTTGTGCCTGTGCTGTTAAGTCTAAGTGTTCTTGTAGGTCTTCTATCTGTCCATGTATTTGTGACTGATTGTCTGCAAATAGAAGCTCATTGATCTCCTTTGTCTTTGATGTGTTTGCTAACGTGCGTATGCTTACATGGCGTTGGGCCGAAACGCATCACTTCACATCCCGCTGGATCTATAACAACAATACATAATAAAAATCTGATGTCAGCATAACAAAGCAGGTATGGAACCCACAGGGAAAGACAACTGGAAAACCCACGGATACATGGAAAAGAGAAGTCATGAAAACCCTCAAGAACATTGATAATGAATGAAGTAGAGAAAATGTCAAATAATAGGGATGGATGGAAAGACCTTATCCTTGGCTTGTGTTAAAAAGAATTGAGAAAACTTTCAAATTATTGATTTTTAATTAATTGATTCTTGTGGAGTATGTTGGCGGGGCGTTAAATGGAATGTTGGTTCGATTTACATCTTGATCCCATGCAGTTATGTAGCTGTTAAAAATAGTTCCATGACTCAGTGTGTTTTAGTTAAATAGCAGCAATGAAAAGCATTGGCCTCATCAGCTTCAAGAGCTGTAGCACGGTAACAATGGTCCACTCAACGCAAAGAACTGTAGCACGGTAACATTGACCCCATCAGCATCAAAAGTTGTAGCACGGTAAACTTGACTCGCTCACCAAGAGCTGTAGCACGGTAACACTGGACTACTCAACGCAAAGAACTGTAGCGCGGTAACACTGGCCCACTCAACGCAAAGAACTGTAGCGCGGTAACATTGACCCCATCAGCATCAAAAGTTGTAGCACGGTAAACTTGACTCGCTCAGCACCAAGAGCTGTAGCACGGTAACACTGGACTACTCAAAATCAAGAGCTGTAACACTGTCACACCCTCTGCTCCAAAAGTCTTAGCACGGTGCAAGTAAGTGTAATCTTTCACGTCCATGAGCTTACGATTTCAAAAAGAAGAAGCTATAATTTTTAAAGAAATGTTTTCTTTATGACGTTACCCTTCCCTGATCTCTTGGGTACTGAAATCCGATATATAACCCTCTCGGATAACGGCAACATACAGGAAGTATCGTGTGCACTCGGGGGACACGTTAAAGATCTCTTGGCAGATAAAATCGAAAAGAGTAGGCTATAAATATGGCCGCTGCCCCGGGAAAAATTTTCAGCAAAATTCTATCCTCACCGTGGATCCCAGGCCATGCTACGGAGTTCGTGCACGTGGACTAGAATTCTAATCGGATGTTTATAAAGATTCTCGAAGGTGATTCGGAGCATCTTTTTTTTTTCGTTCGCCAGTTTTGACCTCTGACGAAGTCCCTAGAGACTAGGAACTGAATTTTGCGTGTTAATCTGTTTTTCCCTGGCAGCCATGTGCACAGGGGTCACTCGCCGCACGGGCAGATAACTCCGACTTCGGAGGTACTCACATTATTTCCGTCGATGAGTAATTGACGTTTCAAGCTGGGCATTGCTGCCGAGATCAGTTGTGGTTGCTGCAGAGAGAAATCATAAATAAAGATCCCAACCGGTGTAGCCGGGATTAGAACCCACAACTACTCTGTCTCGAGGCTAGCGTCTTGCCTCGAGACCAACCAGTCCCCCCCCCCCCCCCCATTCGGAGCATTTATGGATTCGTAGCGTGTACAGTGATGATAAACCTGACAAGAAAAAAGCAAAGGGACTTCTGGGAGCAGTGGCAACCTGAGCTCAGCTCAAACAAGCTGTACCGAGGTATGGTTAAGCTTAATACTTCACTTCCAGACGTCCTTTAGATTAATAGGCAAATTTGTCAACATATCTAAAAAAATAGTTCATACCTAATGTAACAGAAAATCCTAAAGATCTACAACAACTACTTAATGAAATAAACATGACAAGCAAAAAATATGGATTAGATATTGATATCAAAAAGACTAGCAGTGATTTCTATTATTTCAGTTTTCATATTTTAGCTTTAAATGTGAAGGTTGCCCAAAAAGAATTTTTTAAAATTTTGGTTTTTGGTTTTAACTAAATCTTCCTTCTTACAAATTAAATCTTACATTTTATTTCTCTCATGGTTCCCCCTCACAGTAAAGGGTTATGGCATAAAAATGCGAAGCTGCAGTAAAGCTGAATGTGAGGAAAAATTAAAAAATATTTTTAAAAAATTTGTTCCTGATGAAGGCCCATTGGGCCGAAACGTCGTTTAGTCTGTATCGTCCACTTATCACGTAAAGCTTCTTACATACCATTTTTTTCTATTTTTTTTTTTACCCCTCATAGGCCCATTTCCTTCCTAGTTATAGTCATCTCAAATGATATTTACTGTACTTTCATCCAGCGGATGTTTGATAAATTAGCTTATATTTGTTTATATATGAGCACGTGTCTGCTTGTAGGGTTCACGTGTAAATAGTTCTTGTTTCGTTGTGTTAATTTATTTTGCGTTCTGTCTATGCATATTTTTATTCTAGAATAAGGAAATGTAAACAAGAGCCTGTACCGCTTCCATAACTTATATGGTGATTTATTTCATTGGTAGATGTTTGTTAATTTCGGAATTAGAAATCGGCGGCAAATCTGGCATTTCCTGTTTAGTTGTTCAGCAGGGGGAAATCAAATAAAAAGAAATGCAATGATTGTAATTATTTCCGTTCTGTGAACTATTTCCGACATTTCCTTTGCTTCTTCCTCTTCCTCTTCCTCTTCTTCTTCTATCCTTCCTCTGCTGCCGTTGGCGTCGAGGGGAGAAACAATCTGCGATTCTTTGCTCTTCTGTTGGCCTCTTCTGGTGTTATCCCTCCTAGTGACTCTAGTATTCCATTTATCCATCTCTTTCTCGGTCTTCCTCTTAATCTGGCGTTTTCCTAGCGTTTGTTTATGGCTCTTTGATTCATTGTTAGCTCTTTTTATCTTGTTATGTGGCCGAGCCAATTTATTTATTTTCCTTCGCTGAAGTTTAAAATTGTAAACAAATAACAGTTGAACTGCATTCAAATAATTGAGACGTGATGACTTCCTGTTAATATTACGGATAGGCGGTAAGAACAATTGAGGTTCAATCTAAAAAGTGTTTCTTGTTACAGTTTCCTCATATCCCAAGTCCGGCTTGCTGCTATAGCTAGTGGGTTTAGTGCTATGTGCACACCCTGAGCTGCGTTTTTTCTCCCTGATCGTATTTCGATATTCCGATTGCTTACGTTGAATGATGATATTGTATGACGAAGGACAGTTCAGCCGCGTTCACTTTCGGTGCCGCTTGGCCTGTTGTCTTCCGGCATGTGCTGTAGCTGCTATGATTGGGACTGCAGCTACCTTTCTTTGTTTGGATCCTTCAATGAGATTAATTTTATTTCGGATGATTCCACTGCAACGGGCGGTTGAGCAATTATGGATTTTAATTCGTTTGCAGTGAAACCGGGGCCTTCAACTAGCTATATCATCATCATCATCATCATCATCAAGTACCGGGCCTACTGGCTTAGGTGATCATGTCTTTCCACAACTTTCGATCTCGGCAGCTATTTATCATTTCTGTTGTTGACCTTCTGCCAAGCCATTCTCTTTAAGCTGTCTGTTATTTTTTTCTCTTTGCTTCCCTATATTTCTTTGTCCCTCAATTTTTACAGTTGTTACAATATATTCCGGTTGTTCTTTTCTCATTACATGGCTAAAAAATGATGATTATTTCTTCCTAATATTTAAAATTTGCTCTCTTTTGCTTTGACCTCTCTCAGAACATCTTCATTACTCTTCTTAGCTGTCCATGGTACTCTCAACATTCTTCTGTAAAACCACATTTCTACAGACCCCAGTGATTTTCTTGTCTGTTGTCCTATTGTCCGTGATTCACATCCATATGTTAAGACTGGCTCTACATAACATTTTAGAACTCTTTTCTTTGTTTCTATTGTCAAAAATGGATCGCATAGTATCTTCCTCATTTTTTGGAAAGCTACTTTTGACTAGCTATAACCATAAACATAATTGAGACGTGCAATAACGTTCCGTGTTTGTGGTGATCTTTCATCTTATACTGTACCTGTGTAACTGTGATAATACAATGAGTGTTGTTCTTGTACTACATAATCATTTTCTATCATATCAATAGTTAGAGTCACTTCGACTTTTCTCTTAGTTCGTAAAATATCAACCTCTCTCATATCACAAGCCGTAGATCGCGGCTCTAGTAACCGTTACGAGAAACACAGATGGTTATGGTTAGAGTTAGTCGAAGGCCCCGGTTTCACTGCAAACGAATAAAAATCCATAATTGCTCAACCTCCTTTGTCAGTGGAATCATTAGAATTAAAGCTCATCTCATAGAAGGATCCAAGCAAAGAAAGGCACATGCAGTTCTCATCATAGCAGCTACAGCAAACGCCAAAAGACAAAAGGCCAACGGCACTGAAAGTGAACGCAGCTGGGCTGTTCATCGTCACATGGTATCATCATTCATCATAAGCAATGAGATACACAGGAGCCGCGTTCAGGGACTTTTAATTTGTTGGCATTTCCGCAATTCATCATCATCGAGTGCCATCTCCGCATCGAAGGTTGGCTACCATGGATTGCCATTCTGCTCTGTCTCTTGCTTTGATGGTGCAGGTTGTCATAGGCTGGTTTGTCTATCTTTTGATGTTAGTCGCCCATGTTAATCTTGGTATGCCTCTGCCTCTTTTACCGTGTATTTTCCCCTCCAGGATTACTTTTAGTAGACTGTTGTGTCTTTTAACATGGCCCAAAAATCGCATTTGTCTTGTTTGAATTGTGTTTAGTAGTTCTCTTTTATTTTTAATTGTTTTAAGACTTTATCTTTTGTTTCTTTTCCTTCCATCCAATTCTACCTATTCTTCTATATATTCACATTTCAAAGGCTTTAATTCTCTGTTCTGTTTTCTTGTCTAATGTCCTTGTTTCTACACCATATAGGAATGTTGAAAAGATATAACATTTTGCTATTCTTAGTTTTAGCCCTGGTGTTATTTATTTTGATGTTAGTATGTTCTTCCTGACATTAAAATTACTTTTTGCCATTCCTATTCTTTTGTTTCAGTTTTTTTTTTTCAATCACTGGTTATAGTATGTCCAAGGTAGTCACATGCTAAAACGGAAAACACTGTCCACACACGGACGCCATCTTGAAATTTTCTATTACTCTTATTTAATCTCCTCTCCGACTTCGTGATCAAATATTCAGAAAAATGCCGCGTCTTCATCTTATTCTTCTTCTACCTTTTCAGCTCCCCTTGGAGCATAGGTCTTCAAATAACACTTTCCATGCTGTTCTGTTTCTTGCCAATCTTTTAAGATCATGCCATGCCTTCTCCATCATCTTCATCTCTGCTTCTATATGTGTTCTCCAAGAATATCTTGGTCATCTTCTTTGTCTTTTTCCTTGGGGTTCCAATAAGGGGTCTACTGTGTAATACTCTCAGTTGGCTTCCGCAGTGTGTGTCCTATCCAGCGCCATCGTATTCGCTGTATCTCTTAATCAACAGGTATTTGACTGGTACATTTTCATAATTGTATGTTAGTGATTTTGTCCTCCTAATTCCATCCTTTTATCGTGCGTTAGCATCCATTAATGAAGGTCTGTATCCCCATGATTGTTATTTTATGTTGTTCTCCATGTTTCACAGCCACATAATAATACTGACTTCACACTGTAGTTGAAAATTTTTATTTTTGTATTTAACCTAATTTTGTTTGGACTTCCATATGTTTACCAGTGCAACGAATGCTCCTCTTACTTTTGATATCCTTATTTTGGTATCTTTCTCTTTTCCTCCCTCTTTGTCTATATCACGGCACAGATATATGTAAGATTGTACATCTAGTAGATTTATTTCTCCTAATGTTACTTGGTTATTATCAACTGCATTTATTCTAAAAATTTGGTCACAAAATACTTTAGATCAATTTTTATTTACTTTCTCGCTGTTATTTCAAATAAAAAAAAAAAATTGCGAAAAATTACTTCGCCACAGCGTATTAAATACCTTGTTAAATACGAATGTGATAAACTTTGACTGATTATCACTGGAAAAAAACAAGTATACAGATGAAACGCAGCTGCAATGTGTTGAGATTATCATGGATGGTTAGAAGAAAACGAAGGCGAAGATGATTTAAGACTGGAGAAAACATATTTTAGAGTTCATGAAAAGCTTTAAGCATAGGAACGAGGGTGTCTGTCAGTAATGAGTCGAAAATGGTCAAAGAATCAGGCTTGCTGCGTACAATAGGATTGGTAAACGAGAACTATTAAGGCTCTACTGCACCTCTTGGTGGTGCCCCTAGTAACATAGTAACTAGTCTGGTTAACTGAGATGATATCGCTGAGAATAAAATACGGTAGACAAAATAGGAGACAAATAATAATAAATGAATATTATTATAGAGGGAAACTCCCGAGTGCTGTCAACATACCTCTTCTTCTGAATTGATTCGGTAGACAAAATACCATGCCGAAGAAATTGGGCCATCATCAGCATGTGTTATACCTGCTGGCGTAAGCGATCATGTCCTTCCACGATTTTCTATCCACCGTGCATCGTATCAATTATGTTATTGACTGTTTTCCATGCCATCACACCAAACTATCTAGTAGTTTCTCTCTTTGTCGTCCACGATCTCTCTTTCCCTGTATTTTGCCAGTTGTAAGCAAGTATTCCAGGTAAAGGGAGATCGCTGACGACAAAGAGAGAACATACTAGATAGCTTGGTGTCATGTCATGGAAAACAAGTCAACAACAGAATTGGACCGAAAGGAGAGAAATGTCGTAACTTCAAATAACAAATAAAGTTGCAACAAAATTGCAAATAACAACGCAAACTCATCTGTGACACTTAATGTTCTTTTAAGGATGAACGATTATAAAGAGTTGTTGTCCGGTGAAAGCAGACAATCAAACAATCAATTATTTATGTCCGTGTAAAGAGTTGTTGTCCTGTGAAAGCAGACAATCAAACAATCAATCATTTATGTCCGTGTAAAGAGTTGTTGTCCTGTGAAAGCAGACAATCAAACAATCAATTATTTATGTCCGTGTAAAGAGTTGTTGTCCTGTGAAAGCAGACAATCAAACAATCAATCATTTATGTCCGTGTAAAGAGTTGTTGTCCTGTGAAAGCAGACAATCAAAAATCAATCATTTATGTCCGTGTAAAGAGAGAGAAGAGCAGCTGAAACATATTGTGACAACAGGAAAAAAAATAGGATATAAAGAAATATAGGCAAAAAACACCAACCAGTTTTTAAAAAAAAAAACAACTTTGGTAGAGAAATCAATTAAAAAAAAAACTCGATAAACAGCTATAAAGATAGAAATTGAGAGACATGGTCACCCACGCCAGTTAGGATGGTATACCAAATTTGTTGATGATCAGAAACAAGTATTGAGACGTATAATATAAAATTAAACTCCGTTAAATGTAAGGACACATATTAAGGCAAAAGAAAAACTGGGATAAAATTCAGGACAAATAGCAGAACAAATATCCGGACGCATAAGTATAATAGATATCCGCTTTGTGATACAATGGGACGTTTAATGGCTTATTGAAGAAAAGGATTGTTCAGTGGAAGCAACCGGTCTAGACAATTGTACGGGCTAAAGTTGTTTAATGCCGACAATCATTCCCTTGATGTTGAAGCTTTTAATGTGTGAGAGATAGTGCAATATGACATAGAGACAGGAAGAGATGTGGGTGTACTTATGAGATCAAGACTATGAGAGAAAGGATTCCGGAAAGAGTGATTGACAAAGCGGAGAAATAACAAAGTATTTGGAGTCGGGAGATAGGAGTCAGCGGGGAGAAAGGGTGGAAAACAGCAATGACACCAGTAAAAGTGGAGAGTGTGGGGAGTGTAGTTGGGGTTTAAGGGAGAACATGTATGGACATGGAAGAGGAATGCCGGGGGGGGGGGGGGGGGGGGGGTAGAACGACTGAGAGAGTTTTCATGGTGTTTTGGGAGGGTTGAAGAATAATCGGGAAATTACGCAAAGTGTAATAAGCTAACCGGGACATTTGTGAGGATTTGAGTAAGTAAATAGTAGGTAGAATGTTAGAAACACTAGGAAACATATGAGCAGAAAGACCAACAGAAGAGCAAAAGATGGATTGATGATATATTAGAAACACTAGGAAACAGCAGGGGAGGACAACAGAAGAGCAAAAGATGGAATGATGAAATATTAGAAACACTAGGAAACATAGCAGCGGAGGACAACAGAAGAGCAAAAAATGGATTGATGGAATATTAGAAATACTAGGAAACATAAGAGCACGAGAGACCAACAGAAAAGCAAAGATGGATTGATGATGCAATATTAGAAACATTAGGAAACATAACAGCAGGAGAGGCCAACAGAAGAGAAAAAGATTAATTGATGGAATATTAGAAACATTAGGAAATATAACAGCAGGAGAGGCAAACAGAAGAGAAAAAGATTAATTGATGGAATATTAGAAACATTAGGAAACATAACAGCAGGAGAGACCAACAGAAGAGAAAAAGATTAATTGATGGAATATTAGAAACATTAGGAAACATAACAGCAGGAGAGGCAAACAGAAGAGAAAAAGATTAATTGATGGAATATTAGAAACATTAGGAAACATAACAGCAGGAGAGGCCAACAGCAGGAGAGGCCAACAGAAGATTAATTGATGGAATATTAGAAATACTAGGAAAGATAACAGTAGCGAGAGTAAAAGACCGCAGGCTATATCTCCCCTCGGTGCTGAAAGACAAATTAGGACAGAAAAAAGAAGAGTAAATAAATGGGCGTTAACGGATATAAAGAAGAGTGATTTGAAGGAATGAAGAAAAACAAATACAATTATCTCTCATTCATGCAATCACTCACTCACTCAACCACTCAATCACAAACTCATTCGCCCACCCACCCACTCAATTCACTCACTCACTCACTCACTCACTCGCTCGCTCACTCACATATTTAATCAGTGAGTCAATTATTTAGACAGTAGACAGTCAATTAATCAATAAATCATTTAGGCATTTACTCAGAAGGTGCACTCGATCTGTTATCAGTCCGACCTTACATATGAGCATACAACAGTATGTGAATAAAAGAATTACATCGCTCCTTGTACAACTTCACATAGCCCCCCACCCCAGTACAAGGAAAACATCACTCAAAAACAGTAACCCAACTAATCTAAGCTCATACATTCCGACTGGAATATCAAAACGACAGGAGAATAATAAATAACCGAGGAGCAGCCGAGTGACGTCTAAACGGGTGCAAGCGAGGGAATACATCAAATTGTTGGCTTGCACGTTCTCTCACCTGGTATAGATTGTGACATGCCAGCACGTATTTTGTGGGGATCGGGAACCATCGTTTTCGTCGGAGGGGGGTGGGGGGGGGGCGAAGGTATGCATTCCTTGATACACTCTAGATCAATGGATTGCGAAAGGATCGGACACAGGGAGAAAATTTCCAGTTTAATAATACAGACGTATCTTGTTAGCAGTTAAAGGATACAGGAGTATCTTGTTAGCAGTTAAAGGATGCAGGAGTATCTTGTTAGCAGTTTAAGGATACAGGAGTATCTTGTTAGCAGTTTAAGGATACAAAACGTGAGCAAAGTGGTTAGCATTTAGTAAGAGGCGCAAAACTAAGAATAGCAAAATCTTTTTAACATTCCCGTATGGTGCAGAAACCTGGACATTAGACAAAGAAAACAGAACAGAAAATTTAAGCATTTGAAATGTGGATTTATAGAAGAATAGGTAGAATCGGATGGAAAGAAAAGAAAACAAACGATGAAATATAAAAAAAAAACTAAAAATGAAAAGAGAACTACGAAACACAATTCAAATAATAAGATTATTGGGGCATGTTAAAAGACACAACAGCCTACTTAGAGTAATCATGGAGGGGAAAATACAAGGTAAAAGAGGCAGAGGCAGACCAAGACTAACATGGACGAGTAACATCAAAAGATGGACAAGTCAGCCTATGACAATCTGCACCATCAGAGCAAGAGACAGAGCGGAATGGCGCTCCATGGTAGCCAACCTTCGTTGCGGAGAAGGCACTCGATGATGATGATGATGATGATAAGAGGCAAAGGCAGACGAAGAATAAAATGAATGAGTAACATCAAATGATTGACAAGCCAGCATATGACAACCTGCACGATCAAAGGAAGAAACAGAGCGGAATGAAGCTCCGCGGTCGCCAACGTTCGATGCGGAGACGGCACTCAATGATGATGATGAAGAGGCACAGATTTCTGGTAAAATCTTCGTAGTTGTACAAATGTAAAGAATATTACCACAATATGTTTCTCTCGAATTCTTCACTTCATTTGCTCATTTGTGTTTCTCCAGGAAGATAAAAAAAATATTTCCTCTATAGCGGGGTGGTCGATCTGACATCTTGTCGGGATCCAAACGATGAGAGCGTGGGTTCAAATCCCTGTAGAGTCCAAATCTATTTCTGTCGGGTGGTGGAATATAAATTCAGATCAGATCACCTCTAGGCGATTGCGCTGGGCAAGGGGCCATTATTCTGCGGTCCTATAATGTTCCCTCCCCTCCACCCCCACCGTGGGCAGATCCCAGTAATGGGGTAATGCCGTCAATATATTTATTTTTCTCTATTGCATATTCCACCTAATTTCCAATATTAGAAACAATCATCATTTTTTTTTTCCATGTAATGAGAAGAGAACAGTTGGAATATATTGTAACAACTGGGAAAATTGAGGGACGAAGAGATAGAGGGAAGCAAAGAGAAAACATACCATACAGCTTAAGAGAATGGCTTGGCAGAAGGTCAACAACAGAAATGATAAATAACTGTCGAGATCGAAAGTTGTGGAGAGACATGATCACCTACGCCAGCAGGCCCGGTACTTGATGATGATGATCTTAAACAGTAAAGAGCCCTGTCACGCCAAGTGGCGTATAGGGAATATGGTGATAGCGACCATAATTTTTATAGACTTCAGCACACGATCTTTGGGGTAATGTGGTCGGTATTACGCCCGTGCTGCTTTACTTTCCCAAAAAAAAAAATCCGGTGCCCATTTAAGGCTGGGTGAACCCGGAATCCGTTAATCAAGATCGAACCCGACTTTTTGTCCTTTGTAGTCCAGTTCACTAACCATTGATCTATCACGGCTCCCAAACTGTATCATAGTCTATATTTAATTTGCGATGTTTGTTTAACAGCCGCATCTGATTTCGCCATTACATATTTCTGTTAGCTGTTCCATCTCATTCTGTTCCCTTTCTCGCTGCTACTGGCACCGCCCCAATTATATTACGTTGGTTTCTAATCAATTCTGGTTTGCTGATTCTTGTGGCCTCAGTCATACATAGATGGCTAACTTTTATTGTCGTTTAGACCGGTAGGGGCTTTAAAGTAAACATATAGATCCGCCCTCATATGACGTCATCACAGAACACGATACTCTCTAAATCTATCGGGTTGATATGGGTTGATATGGGACTCGTAAACCTTGGCTGGCAACCCGTCTAGAAGAAGGGAAACTTCGACCACAAAACCCTCCACTACCTTGTGGACTAGTTTCTAGTTAGAATCGAAGGTTATGGGAGTACACCCAGAGTAAAAATCCGGAGGGAGGGACCCTAAGGCAGTGGACGGCGTTAATCGTCTTTCTGGCATCCCCTGCACCTTCTTTCAATTCCGAACGTATGGACTTTGTCCCTCCTTCGGAAATCCTTGAAACGAAGTCGAGAGGGGGATAGTGCGACTGGGTAAAGCACTATCTCCATATCCTGTGCCCAGGCAGAGTAGGCAAAGTGAAATGAGGAAGAAAGCACCAATGTTTAAACTTGGCACATGGAACGTAAGGACCATGTGCCCTGGACTTACTAAAACAAGCACACTGAAAGAAGGACAAATTAGAACAACAGCACTCATAGATAAAGAACTAAATAGGCTACATGTTGATATTGCTGCCCTACAAGAAACAAGACTCTCAGACTGTGGTTCTGTAAAGGAAGAAAACTATACCTTTTTCTGGCAAGGCCTAAGCCCCGAAAAACCACGTATACATGGAGTAGGCTTTGCTGTACATAACAAACACATAAACTCCATAACCACGCCAAAAGGAGTGTCTGAACGCTTGATGATACTCCAGCTACATACGAAGAGTGGATCAATAAATATCATTAGTGCCTATGCACCAACGTTGGCTGCATCAGACGAAGAGAAAGACAACTTCTACCAACAACTGCAAATGACCATTGACTCACTTCCAAAAGAGGAACTATTATACTTACTCGGTGATTTCAATGCACGCACAGGATCTGATCAGCAATATTGGCCAACATGTCTAGGTCACCACGGCATTGGAAAAATCAACGGAAATGGCCAGCGACTCCTAGAATTCTGCTCAAATAACCACCTATGTGTAACAAATACATACTTTAATGTGAAACACAAGCATAAAGTAACATGGCGTCATGCTAGAAGTGGTCACTGGCACCAACTAGACCTAGTTCTTACACGTAGGCAGTCTTTAAATAACATCAGAATAACACGAACATATCACAGTGCAGACTGCAACACAGACCACGCTCTAGTCATTAGTAAGATCAAAGCCAGAAGTAGTCGTATCTACAAATCAAGAGAGCCTGCAGCAGCCAAGATCAACATCACAGCGACAAAAACCACACCAACCGAAGATATTTTTAGATCCAAGTTTGATGAACTGGTAGAAGAAGTAGAAGATGCATCAAGTGTGGATGACAACTGGTGCTCCCTGAGAACACACATCTATAACTGCGCTCTATCTACCTACGGCCAGAAACGGTTCTCAAAGAACGACTGGGTCGAAGAAAATGCAGCAAGACTAGACCCACTAATAGCTAATAAGAAAAAGGCTTTACTGAACTTCAATAATAACCCCAATCAAATCACCAAGGATCAGCTCAAACATGCGCAAGCCACCCTACAACGCGAAGCAAGAAGATGCGCAAACGAATACTGGAACAATCTATGCTCTGAAATACAGAAAGCCTCAGACAGGGGCGACTCAAAAACCATGCATGACAATATAAAAAAGGCCCTTGGACCAAAAATAACAAAATTAGCCCCCCCCCCCCCTAAAATCCAAGTTTGGAGAACCTATTACTGACAAGGGACAACAAATGCAAAGATGGGTTGAACACTACTCTAATCTATACAGTGACGACAGACCAGCAAACACAGCTCTAGCACAATCAATACCCAAATATCCTACAATGTTTGAACTGGATGTTGAGCCTACTATGAACGAACTTGCTGACGCTATAAATGCCCTCTCAAGAGGAAAAGCTGCAGGAAATGACAACATTCCCACAGATGTACTAAAGGACAACCTAAGCGTACTACTTCCACACCTATACAAACTGCTAATTAAATGCTGGAGAAACGGAGAAATACCTCATGATATGAGAAATGCCAAGATTATAACGCTGTACAAGAATAAAGGAGACAGGGGCGACTGCAATAATTACAGAGGCATTTCTCTCCTTAGCACAACAGGCAAAGCTTTTGCTAGAGTCGTACTTAATCGCCTGCATAGACTTGCAGAACGGGTGCTTCCCGAGTCCCAATGCGGTTTCAGACCCGGGAGATCAACCATAGATATGATCTTCACTCTTAGACAACTGCAGGAAAAATGTCGGGAACAAAATATGCCGCTCTATATTGCCTTTGTGGATCTCACAAAGGCATTCGACACAGTAAACAGAGATGGTCTCTACAAGGTGTTAGAAGGCATAGGCTGCCCTCCTAAATTACTTAGGCTGATAATTTCCTTCCATGAAGACATGAATGGCAAAGTCCATTTTAATGGGAGTCCATCAGAGAATTTCAAAGTCAACAAAGGAGTGAAACAGGGATGTGTCCTCGCCCTCACCCTTTTTGGTATATTTTTTGCTGCCCTCCTAAATTACACCTTCGAAAACAGCTCAGGAGATATTTACATTCGCACTAGACCAGATGGCTCACTGTTCAACCTAGCACGACTAAGAGCAAAAACCAAAACAAATGTTACCCTACTTAAAGAATTTTTATTTGCTGACGATGCAGCCCTAGTCGCTCATAGTGAGGCCACCCTACAGTCGCTGATCAACAACCTGGATAAAGCATGCGACCTTTTTTCACTGTCAATTAATGTTCAGAAGACAGTAATACTAAATCAAGGTGACTTCAAACCTATATCTATTACTCTAAAAGACTGCCCACTAGAATCAGTACAGAAATTTACATATCTTGGATCCACAGTTACGCAAACCATCTCTCTTGATGAAGAAATAAACTGTCGAATTGGTAAGGCAGCTACGACCTTCGGCAAACTCACAAAAAGGGCATGGAACAACACGAAACTAACTCGAAAGACTAAACTCTTAATATATCAAACTTGTGTGCTTAGCACACTACTATATGGATCCGAAACCTGGACAACATACTCAAACCAGGAAAAAAGACTAAATGTCTTCCACATGCGATGTCTCCGCAAAATAATGCACATCAAATGGCAGGACAAAATAACCAACTTAACTGTCCTGCAACGTGCTAAGACCCTAACAATCATGTCGATGCTCAGAAGTCGAAGGCTAAGATGGCTGGGGCATGTCCAACGGATGGAAGAAAAACGCATTCCTAGGCAAATACTATATGGCGAGCTAAAACACGGAAAACGACAAATCGGCAGACCTAAACTACGATATAGAGATATCTGCAAATCATCTCTGAAAGACTTCGCCATCTGTGAAAACGACTGGCAACATCTGGCAAGTGATCGCACATCATGGAAGCACGTATAAGGAACGGTATAACAACATTTGAGACTGTTCTAAGACAGGACTTAGAAGAGAAGAGACTCATGAAAAAGGATGGTAAACCCTGTGGACCAGTGAGCCTGACCTGTTCATTATGTGACCGCGTGTGTTTGTCAAACATTGGTAGAATTAGCCACGAGAGAAGCTGTTCGGCAAAAACAATACCTCAAAAAAATACGCAATAGCCTCCACTAGACCGTCTGACAAGACGAAAAGGGCCATATATATGGTCAGTAGTCTTGATGAGGCTAGATACACACACAGATACACGCGCCTTCAAACAGCCACAAACGCACACGACCACACACACACACACAACCACATACGCACATATAAATACCTTCAAACACAAACACACACTCCCACACGCAAACACCCACACAAACAGTCACACACATGGCCACACAACTAAGTAAAGTACCCCCGTCACGCCAAGTGGCGTATAGGGAATATGGTGTTAGTGACCATAAAGTTTACAGACCTTCGGCACATGATTTTTGGGGTAATGTGGTCGGTATTACGCCCGTGCCGCTTTACTTTTCCAAAAAAAAATCCGGTAACCATTAAAGGCTGTGTGAAACCGGAAGCCGTCGGTTGGGATTGAACCCTACCTCTTGTCCTTTGTAGTCCAGTTCACTAATCACTGAGCTACCGCGGCTCCAACACAACTAAGTACTTCTAAGAAAATAATAAATAAATAATAAATCTATATAAAAGAACATTCATCTTTTTAATGCAGAGAAACCTGAAAAACGGTTCTGAATTTTGTGAGCAGCTTATATGATTGTATGACAGAAGCTTATGTGATTGTATGATAGACGATTATGTGATTGTATGATAGAAGATTATGTGATTGCATGACAGTCGCTAATGTGATTATATGATATAACATTTATGTGATTGTATACCAGAATCTTATGTGATTGTATGACAGAAGCTTTATGTGATTGTATGACAGAAGATTATGTGTTTGTATGACAGAAGCTTTATGTCATTGTATGACAGAAGTTTATGTGATTGTATGACAGAAGCTTTATGTGATTGTATGACAGAAGATTATGTGTTTGTATGACAGAAGCTTTATGTCATTGTATGACAGAAGCTTTATGTCATTGTATGACAGAAGTTTTATGTCATTGTATGACAGAAGCTTTATGTGATTGTATGACAGAAGATTACGTGAGTATATGATAGAAGATTATGTGATTGCATGACAGAAACTTATGTGATTGTATGACAGAAGCTTATGTGATTGTATAAGATAAATTGCAGCATGAATTGTTACAGATCTACAAGAACACTTAAATATACTTAACATCACAGACACCCAGCAAAACATGAAAATCAATACCAGCAAGACGGAAGTCATTAAAATTGCAAAAGAAAAACAAAGCATGAAAAAGAACAATAGACGGCAGATAATTTAAACAAATGGAGAAATATATAAAAAAAACCTTGGAAGTTTAGTGACAAACGACAATTGAAAAGCAGCAGAAATGGACTGACGTTGCTACAAACATTGTTAAATCATCGGACAACTATCGATAGCGGTGTTCATCAAGGAAACAACACTAAAGGTTAAACAAGCACTCTACAACAGATAAAATGGTTTAGGCACACGTGATAAGACAGACAGATCTAAATACAACGCAATGAGCCTTCAATAGACGTTGCGAGAATGCGCGTACCGAAAAAAATGAATTGGTGGAATATTAAAAATACTAGAAAACACAACTATAGGTGATGCCAACAGAAGAGCAACAAAAAAAACCGCAAACTATAACTCCTCATATAGGAGAAAGCATATGAAGAAGGAACGAAGAATGAAGAGGAAGGTATGTAAGATGACATAACATCTGGTATTGTTATGTCATAAATACATGTAACTGTCTGTCAGATAACATTTTAAAGTGAAAAGTGAGATGAAAACTGATATTGCTTATTTGAAATAAAATTGGATGTTAATTGAGAAAACGTTGATGTTAATTGAGAAAACGTTGATGTTAATTGAGAAAACGTTGATGTTAATTGAGAAAACGTTGATGTTAATTAAGAAAACGTTGATGTTAATTGAGAAAACGTTGGTGTTAATTGAGAAAATGTTGATGTTAATTATTAAAAAAAAAATATTAGAAACTAATGTTCTCACGAGAGAAACGTCTGCAAGAAATTTCTAAAATGAACGATACAAGTTAGTGTATCTTTATCTCAAACGTCTATAAAACGTCTCCAACTTTATGATAGAAGTGATGAAATGACGTCAGAATAGCGTGTGAAAGGCCACTGAAGGTATTACATTGAGATAGGCTAAGATTTCTAATATCGTGGAATGCGGCAGAAAACCTGGGTGAGATGTGCACAAATAAATATAAAGTTGTATGTAGAGGCTTTACTGAAAAAGAAGGCAATATAACAATTATAAATGTTTCGGTTACAAGCCTTCATCAGTATGACAAGTCAATACACTGGTGTAAGACGATTGCATAGATAGATTTCTAAATAGCTTCTGAGTTCAAGCGGCATCGATCTGCAGTCGCCTTAGCAGGACCAGCGGCCGACGAGCTGTCCAAGACCTAACCTCGACCTTTTAATCGGTCTCCGCTGGTACAGCTTGTACCAAAACAAAGTTAGAAGCTAGGATAATTGTGTTCCCTGTAGTGGTGGACTCTATTGATATGAAAGACCTATAGTCCTTTCAGAAATTGTTACGTAAACGCAAAATAAAATAATTAAATATTAAATGTGATAAATGAAAACGAGAGGAAAGAATAAGAACCTGTACAGAGGTATATGGGAATGAGAGAGAAAAAGAAGAACGAATATAGTTAGTTTTATGAGAAATAGAGAAAAAGGAAGAACCAATATAGTCAGTTTTATGAGAAATTGAGGAAAAGTAGAACCAATATAGTCAGTTACATGAGAAATAGAGAAAAAAGAACTAATGTAGTTATGTGAGAAATAGAGAAATAGAAGAACTAATGTAGTTATGTGAGAAATAGAGAAATAGAAGAACTAATGTAGTTAGTGTTATTAGAAATATAGGAAAATAAAAACTAATGTGGTTCGATGAGAGCGAGAGAGAGATAAACAAGAACCAGTGCAGTTACATGAGAGAGGGAGAGAGACAGAGGGAGAGAGAAAAGAACCAACAACCAACCATTCCCTCCCTCTTCTCTCGCTCTATCCCACCTATGAAGAATCCCCAGGCTCCCACAAGAACACTAACCCTCTTCCACACACGAAAGTGATTATCTCCGCCTTCCTTCATCCGATTTTCTCCATTCCGCTATTTGACCCGAAGCTGGCACTTCATCTTACATCCTTACATCACAGCCGGCACTTTTAAAGATAATAATTAACCTGAATATGGAAGCGCTCAACCCTCACCTGGTCCTCGGGAAAATGTCTGCATGTGTGCGCTTGTTGCAAAGCGCGAGTGTTTTAAGCCGAACACGAGCGAGCTGTTACCTCCATCCGTGAGTTGTCATATTTCTAGAACAAATCTACCGTTTATAACAACACGCTTCATATTCCTATTTAAACGGTATACTTTTGTTTTCCAAATTTGAAAGTATTTCAGATAATCTATAGACAGCCATTAAATGATAGTGGTTGTGGCTGCCAGAACAGCGAGAACTGAAATGTTAAATCTCCCTAGGCGCCCGAGAGGTTTATTTAGGCGCTAGTGAAGAAGAGGAAGAAGGAAGAGGGAGGGAGGATGAGGAGGGGAAGATGAAGAAGGGAAAGGGGGAGATGAAGTAGACGGAAGAGGCCGGAAAGGGGGGGGATGATGTAGATGGAAGAGAGGGGGAGGGGGTAAGTGAAGAAGACTGAAGAGGGGAAGTTGAAGAAGAAAAGAAGGGGGGGGGGGATGAAGAAGAAAAGAAGAGAGGGGGAATGAAGAAGAAAAGAAGAAGGGGGGAGGAGATGAAGAAGACCGAAAAGGGGTGGGGGGGAGAGATGAAGACGAAAAGAAGAGAGGGGAATGAAGAAGAAAAGAAGAAGGGGGGAGGAGATGAAGAAGACCAAAAAGGGGGGGGAGAGATGAAGAAGACGGAAGAGGGAGAAAGACGAAGAAGAAAAGAAGAGGGGGGAATGAAGAGGAAAAGAAGAAGGGGGGAGGAGATGAAGAAGACCGAAAAGGGGGGGGAGATGAAGAAGACGGAAGAGGGGAGAAAGACGAAGAAGAAAAGAAGAGGGGGGAATGAAGAAGAAAAGAAGAGGGGGGAATGAAGAAGAAAAGAAGAGGGGGAATGAAGAAGAAAAGAAGAGGGGGGAATGAAGAAGAAAAGAAGAGGGGGGGAATGAAGAAGAAAAGAAGAGGGGGGAGAGATGAAGAGAAAAGAAGAGGGGGGAATGAAGAAGAAAAGAAGAGGGGGGAATGAAGAAGAAAAGAAGAGGGGGAAGATGAAGAAGAAATTAAGAGGGGGGAGAGATGAAAACGAAAAGAAGGGGGGGGGGGAGAGAGATGAAGAGGGGGTAATGAAGAAGAAAAGAAGAGGGGGGAGATGAAGAAGAAATGAAGAGGGGGGGAGAGATGAAGAAGAAAAGCAGATGGGGGGGGGATGAAGAAGAAAAGAAGAGGGGGGAGATGAAGAAGAAATGAAGAGGGGGGGAGAGATGGAGACGAAAAGAAGAGGGGGGGGGAATGAAGAAGAAAAGAAGAGGGGGGAGAGATGAAGAAGAAAAGAAGAGAGGGGGAATGAAGAAGAAAAGAAGAAGGAGGCGGAGAGATGAGGACGGAAGAGAGGGGGGAGATGGAGAAGGCGGAAGAGGGGGAGAGATGAAGAAGACGGAAGAGGGGGAGAGATGAAGAAGACGGAAGGGGGGGAATGAAGAAGAAAAGAAGAAGGGGGGGTGATGAAGAAGACAGAAGCGGGGAGAAGAGATGAAGAAGACGGAAGAGGGGGAGAGATGAAGAAGACGGAAGAGGGGGGAGAGATGAAGAAGGCGGAAGAGGGGGGAGAGATGAAGAAGAAAAGAAGAGGGGGAGAGATGAAGAAGACGGAAGAGAGAGGGTGGAAATGAAGAAGGCGGAAGAGAGAGGGGGGAGATGAAGAAGACGGAAGGGGGGGAATTGAGAAGAAAAGAAGAAGGGGGGGGGGGTGATGAAGAAGGCGGAAGAGGGGGGAGAGATGAAGAAGGCGGAAGAGGGGGGAGAGATGAAGAAGGCGGAAGAGGGGGAGAGATGAAGAAGACAGAAGCGGGGAGAAGAGATGAAGGAGACGGAAGAGGGGGGAGAGATGAAGAAGGCGGAAGAGGGGGAGAGATGAAGAAGGCGGAAGAGGGGGAGAGATGAAGAAGGCGGAAGAGGGGGAGAGATGAAGAAGAAAAGAAGAGGGGAGGGGGGAATTAAGAAGAAAAGTAAAGGGGCTGGAGAGATGAAGAAGACGAAAAGAGGGGGGAGATGAAGAAGAAATGAAGAGGGGGGGGGAATGAAGAAGAAAAGAAGAAGAGGGGGGAGAGATGAAGAAGACGGAAGAGTGGGGGGGGGCGATGAAGAAGAAAAGAAGAAGGGGGGAGATGAAGAAGACGGAAGAGGGGGGAGAGATGAAGAAAAAAGAAGAGGAGGGAGATGAAGAAGAAAAGAAGGGGGGGAGATGATGAAGACGGAAGAGAGGGGAGAGATGAAGAAGGCGGAAGAGGGGGGGAGATGAAGAAAAAAGAAGAGGAGGGAGATAAAGAAGAAAAGAAGAGGGGGGAGGAAATGAAGAAGAAAAGAAGGGCGGGGGAGATGATGAAGACGGAAGAGGGGGAGAGATGAAGAAAAAAGAAGAGGATGGAGAGGAAGAAGAAAAAAAGAGGGGAGAGGAAATGAAGAAGAAAAGAGGGAGGGGGAGATAAAGAAGAAGGAAGAGGGGGAGATGAAGAAGAAGGAAGAGGGGCGGGGAGATGAAGAAGATGGAAGAGGGTGGAGATGAAGAAGCAAAGAAGAGGGGGGAGGTGAAGAAGAATGAAGAGGGGGGAGATGAAGAAGAAGGTAGAAGAAGGAAGAGGGGGAGATGAAGAAGCAAAGAAGAGGGGAAGATAAAGAAGAAGAAAGAGGGGGAGATGAAGAAGAAGGAAGAGGGGGGAGGTGAAGAAGAATGAAGAGGGGGGGGGAAGAAGAAGAAGGAAGAAGAAGGAAGAGTAGGGGAAGATGAAGTAGACAGAAGAAGAGGAAAAGTTGCAGAAGAAGGAAGAGGAGGAGAAGATTAAGAGGAAGGAGAAGCAGGAAAAGAAGAAAAGAAAATCTAGGAAAAAGTTAGAAATATGATTAAAAAAATAGGAACTGCAGATAAAAACTAAAAAAATTAGCGGAAACAGAAAAAAAAGGTACGGATGATGACGATGATGTTGATAATGTTGTTGATGTTTATGATGACGAGGTAGAAATAAGAAGAACAAAATGAAGAAGGATAAGAGGGAGTTTTTAAAATGATGATAAGTTGATGAAACGAACAATTTGGTGATGAAACAACAAGTTGATGATAATGATTATGTTGTTGATCTTGGCAATGATATTGATGATGTTGATAATATGATGTTGATTATGATAATGATTTTTAGAATATTTAATGAAGATGTACATGGCAAAGTGCGAAAAAAACGGAAAAGGGAAGAAGAAGAAGACATGTTAAGACGTTGATGAAAGATAAGAAAAAAATTATGAAGACAAAGATTTTTTTTTAAAAATACACAAATTAAAAAAAAAATTATGAAAATTAAAAATATAATAATAATAATAAAATTATAAACGTATAAACATTTAGGAAAATTAAGAAGAAAATAATTTTTCTGGAGATAATGAAAAATGCAGTTGTAATCAGAGTTTATTGCTAGCGAGGTTATACATAAACTTTATCAAAACGAAAAAGTAAACGATTTACTCCTCTTAAATCGTCGCCTTTCTTATCTCCCCTTTATCTTATCTTCGACTTGCTAAATTATTAGCAAGAGGTTATTAATATTTATGTAATTTGTGTGCCCCTTGTTTATAATTAACGAGGACCGTGACTTGAGGAGTCAAATACGCAAACCGGAGACGTGCCGGCAGTATCAAGGCAGGTGTTTTGTATAATCTGTTTAGCTCGCCATTTAATGTTTTTGATTAAAAGAATGTACTGTTTTTTTTACAAGAAAAGAGGGAAGGAAGGAAGGATAGCAGACATGAAGGAAGGATGGGAGACAAGAAGGGAGAGATGACGAACGAAAAATTATGAGGGAAAGGTAGAAAGAAAGAAAGAAGGAAAGAAAGAAAGAATGAAAGGAATACAGAAAGAACGAAAGAAAAACATAAAGAAAGAAAGAAAGACATAAATAAATAAAGAAAGAAAGACATAAATAAACAAATAAAGTAAGAAAGAAAGAAAGAAAGAAAGACATAAATAAAGAAAGAAAGAAAGAAAGAAAGAAAGAAAGACATAAATAAAAAAAGAAAGAAAGAAAGACATAAATAAAGAAAGAAAGAAAGACATAAATAAAGAAAGAAAGAAAGAAAGAAAGACATAAATAAATAAAGAAAGAAAGAAAGAAAGAAAGAAAGAAGAAAGAAAGAAAGAAAAGAAAGAAAGAAAGAAAGACATAAATAAATAAATAAATAAAGAAAGAAAGAAAGAAAGAAAGAAAGACATAAATAAAAAAAGAAAGAAAGACATAAATAAAGAAAGAAAGAAACAAAGAAACAAAAAAAGAAATACATTATTAAAGAAAGAAAGAAAGAAAGACATAAAGAAAGAAAGAAATAAAGAAAGACATAAATAAATAAAGAAAGAAAGAAAGAAAGAAAGACATAAATAAATAAAGAAAGAAAGACAGAGAAAGAAAGAAAGAAAGAAGACATAAATAAAGAAAGAAAGAAAGAGATAAATAAATAAATAAAGAAAGAAAGAAAGAAAGAAAGAAAGAAAGAAAGAAAGACATAAATAAAAAAAGAAAGAAACACATAAAGAAAGAAAGAAAGAAAGACATAAATAAAGAAAGAAAGAAAGAAAGAAAGAAAGAAAGAAAGAAAGAAAAAAGACATAAATAAAGAAAGAAAGAAAGAAAGACAGAAAGAAAGAAAGACATAAATAAATAAATGAAGAAAGAAAGAAAGAAAGAAAGAAAGACATAATAAATAAAGAAAGACATAAAGAAAGAAAGAAATAAAGAAAGACATAAATAAATAAAGAAAGAAAGAAAGAAAAAGAAAGAAAGAAATAAAGAAAGAAAGACATAAATAAATAAAGAAAGAAAGACAGAAAGAAAGAAAGAAAGAAAGACATAAATAAAGAAAGAAAGAAAGAAAAGAAAGAAAAAGAGATAAAGAAAGAAAGAAAGAAAGAAAGAAAGAAGAAAGAAAAGAAAGAAAGAAAGAAAGAAAGATAGTTAGTTAGTAGGAAGTAAGGGGATTAAGAAAATTTGAAGATACGATATATATATATATATATATATATATATATATATATATATATATATATATATATATATATGTATATGTATGTATGTATGTATGTATGTATGTATGTATTTATGTATAAGACAGAAAGGGCGAAAGAAAGAAAGAAAGACATAAGCCATCAAGCAGAAAGAAAAAAAAAGAAAGATAGATAGACAGACAGACAGACAGACAGAAAGACAGACAGACAGACAGACAGACAGACAGACAGACAGACAGACAGACAGACAGACAGACAGATAGACAGATAGACAGATAGACAGATAGATAGATAGATAGATAGATAGATAGATAGATAGATAGATAGATAGATAGATAGATAGATAGATAGATAGATAGATAGATAGATAGATAGATAGATAGATAGATAGATAGATAGATAGATAGATAGATAGATAGATAGATAGATAGATAGATAGATAGATAGATAGATAGATAGATAGATAGATAGATAGATAGATAGATAGATAGATAGATAGATAGATAGATAGATAGATAGATAGATAGATAGATAGATAGATAGATAGATAGATAGATAGATAGATAGATAGATAGATAGATAGATAGATAGATAGATAGATAGATAGATAGAAAGTAGGAAGGAAGGAAATAAGGAAAGTTGGAAGATACGTTAGATATATGAATGACAGGAAGGATGAAAGAAAGAAAGAAAAAAGAAATAATAAAGGAAGACAAGAAAGAAAGGAAGAAAGAAAAAGAAAGAAAAGAAAGAAAAATAAAGAAAGAAAGAAAGAATGAAAGACCCCCATTTGCGCCTGGAATATCTTATACAGCGAGTTTGTTTCCTGGTGACTGTCGGTACACTTTTTTGTTGACATGGTCAGCATTACGCCAACCAGTCTCCCCCCTTTCAGAAACAAAAATCTCCATTATCGATGAAGGTTAAAATGGACCTAGAACCTAGTAGACTCACTGAACTAACAAAACCATCTCTTTAATAACTTCATATTTATAATCGTTAAACGCTCACGAGAGTGCAATACGTTCCGCGATAAAGTCATAAATTATTTATTTATTTTGTTAAATTAAAAGTAATCTGATACACAAATAAAGGACTCAGCCTTAATAGCAAAAAGACAGAAGTAATGGTAACCACAAAGAAAAAGACATCACTGCAGTGCAAAATAAAGACAAGTGGAACAATATTAAAACAGGTAAATGAATTTAAATATTTGGGAACTTTGTTCACCTCATACGGAAGATGTACAAAAGAGGTGAGATGCAGAATGGCTCAGACAAAAGCAGCTTTCCTAAAAATGAGGAAGATACTATGCAATCCATTTTTGACAATAGAAACAAGAAAAAGAGTTCTTAAATGTTATATAGAGCCAGTCTTAACATATGAATTTGAATCATGGACAATAAGACAATAGACAAGAAAATCACTGGAGTCTGTAGAAATGTGGTTTTACAGAAGAATGTTGAGAATACCATGGACAGCTAAGAAGAGTAATGAAAATGTTCTGAAAGAGGTAAAAGTAAAAAGAGAGCTAATTTCCAAGATTAGGAAGAAACAATCATAATTTTTGGGCCATGTAATGAGTAGAGAACAACTTGAATATATTGTAACAACTGGAAAAATTGAGGGACGAAGAGATAGAGGAAAGCAAAGAGAAAAGATACCAGACAGCTTAAGAGAATGGCTTGGCAGAAGGTCAACAACAAAATGGTAAATAATTGTCGAGATCGAAAGTTGTGGATAGACATGATCACCTACGCCAGCAGGCCAGGTACTTGATGATGATGAATCTGATACGTTTGATGTAGGTAATAACATAAAGTAACACACTGCAAAAATATAAAATGTTAAAATATATATTTCTTTCCACGTGCCAGTTATAGGCATTCGTGATTTAAGATAAACGTAACATAGTAGTTATCCAGGTGAGACTAGACCACAGCAGTTTATTTTCATAAACCACCCGGCTGGGGTAACCAACGTTCCGACAACCCGTGTTCGATTCCGCTGGAAGCAGTGTGAGTCTTTCTCGCGGTTGAAGAAAAAAAAAATTCCCTCGCGGTTGACCCAGCCGCTGGCAGAAATGAGTACCCGGGTATTACTCTGGGAAAGTGAGGAATGCCGCCTCGCATCGTAAGTTTCGATGCTTGAAGCGACACTATCCTAAAGTCTCCGAACACTTCTGGATAGGCGCCGAGCACATATAGGTGAAAACTCGCGCGCTAAGACGCCGATTCAAGTCTCGTACTTTATCTTTACCTCTACCTTTACCTATACCTCTACCTTTACCTCTACCTTTATCTTTACCTTTATCATTAAATGTATTTTTATCTGAAAGTGGTATTTAGCTCCAATCTTGGAAATGAAACTTGCAGCATTTATGGATGAGGATGTCTTGAGCCTAAACTTAATTGGTAATTTGATGAAAGTGTAATTTCTGACACCATGCACAACAAGCACAGTTTCTAGCTACAATAATGATTGATGTATCTATGATATTTGACATGGTAACCTAAGATGGAAGATGTACAACAGAGGTGAGATGGAGAATGGCTCAGGCAAAAGCAGCTTTCCAATAAATGAGGAATATACTGTGAAATCCATTTTTGTCAACTGAAACAAATAAAAAATAGTTCTTAAATATTATGAAGAGCCAGTCTTAACATATGGAAAGGCTGTAGAAATGTGGTTTTACAGAAGGGGTTAAGAAATGCAAATGAATGCATGCAAATGCGAAGCTGTGTCGTCAAATCTGTGTCGTCTACTAATCACGTAAAGCTTTTACCATATCATTGTTTCTATTTGTTTTCAATTCTCCTTGATTTTACAGAAGAATGTTGAAAATACCATGGACAGCTAAGAAGAGTAATGAAGACGTTCTGAAAGAGACCAAAGCAAAAAGAGAGATAATATGCAATATTAGAATGAAATAATCATCATTTTTTGTACATGTAATAAGAAGAGAAAAGTTGAAATATATTGTAACAACTGAAAAAAATTGAGGAAAGAAGAGACAGAGGGAAGCAAAGAGAAAAGATACCAGACTGCTTAAGAGAAAGGCTTGATAGAAGGTTAACAACAGAAATTATAAATAACTGTCGAAATCGAAAGTTGTGAAGAGACAAGCTCACTAACTAACTCTATGTTAGCGATGAGGTCCTAAAACTCTCACAGAAACACAAACTTCAACATTTTCTGTCCTTTAAATAAAGAATGTAAAATTAATCAGATGAAAATAAGCACTGAAATAATAAACAGAAGTCTATCAATGGAAGACAAAAATGAAATTAAATAAAGCTAACGAGCATCAAGTTATAAAACAAATAACAAAGTTTATAAATCGTCGAACAACATTCTCTGTATTGTTTACTGTATATAACTAGACAAGAGGACGTGAAAAAGAAGGAAGAAATAATGCTCGTGACTAATAGATGAAAGGTTGGCAAATATGAGAGTTCTTGGGTGCGACATTCAATGTGTGACCGCAAAACATTCTAAGATCTAATTCTTCTATTCACTTTGAATGAATAAGAGAAAAAGCATGTGTACTTAATCTTCCTAGAGACATATGAGGAAATCAACTAAAGTACCGGTGTAAAACAGCTGTGAGATGGCTCAGAAAATCGTTCTCAAGAAGTTAGCAACACTTAGACTGGAAGTGGCCAGTGAACCATCGTTAACTGTTGATTGACCAATGCGCTCGCCAGTTGCAGAGCTGAAACCTATCAGCGAATCATAGCTGAAGGTTTGCGCCAGTATCGCTGAATTTTATGTCACCATTTTCGTTGTGCTCCTAAAAATAGACTAACTAGTCTAGTCTGACTAAGTGAGTAGGGTCGGGAGGGAAAGCAAGTCAGTACTTAAAAATATCACGCTGAAGTCGTATGTGTTGGGCCGAAATCGCCAATAACACAGTTCTAGTACAAACCACAACACAACCTCGCATACACACCCTCTTAAACATGAACTTAAAGGTGGATAACAAAGTGATTTGGTGAGCGCAACCAAGCACTTGGACTTGAAGTAGTCAACGAATCAAAGCTGACTGTTTGTGACACCCCTGTTATGGACCTGGAAAGAGATTAACCGGTACGGGTTAAGATAGGACAATAGGTATCTCTGAAGGAGAAACAAACTACAGAATATATGACCTGGCATTCTGAACGCAAAACGCACCGCACATAACTCATTTTTCCTTTCACATAATCCATTAACCACAACTCATAACATGAGCCGACGACATTTAGCACATGGCCAGCCAGAACATGTGACCACTCAGCCATGGTTAGCCAAATAAGACCCTCGATGCTTCCTCACTATGGATGAATCTTCAACTTGTCAAACTTCTTAGAACTAGATGAGTGTCAGCAGCGTAGTTTTTATGGCGCTGTTTTCGCGGTTGAGCGAGTGCCAGTTCAATCCCACGCTGTTGCTCTCCACTCAACTCAGCTCATTAGAAGAATGATCACCGTGCTCCTAAAAGGTTAGGCCACAGCATGAAAAACGAGCACTGGTCCCTACTTCTACAAATACAAGGCCTAGTAAGATGGAAAGTTATGTGACGTTGACTTATATGAATCGAACAGTTTCTGCGTAAAACTGCAAATTTTTTTTTCAGTACAGCTACAACCTATAGCGGTAATTCTAATCTATGAAAGTGAATCATGGACAGTAGCCAAAATAAATAGAAAAAACTATTAGATGCCTCAGAGATGAGATTTCTCGGAAGCATATTGAAAGGTCCCAGGACATCTAAAATGAACAACGAGGATGTTCTCAATGGTCAACACAAAAAGGAAGATCGTTAAAAAAAGAGTAAAAAAAGAATCGACATTTTTTAAAATCACATCATGATAAGAGGAAAGATGAATTACTTTGTTACAATGTGCAAAATACAAGAAAAGATAGATCGCGGACAACAGAGAGAGATGGTATTACATGTATATAGTTTGGGGTCGTGGTACAGTAAAAAGACAATAATGGAACTGTTACGATGCACCGAGGACAGCGACTTACAGAAAGACATGATCGCTTACGCCAATCGGTTATAAAAAAAAATAAAAGTAAAGTGCCCCATCGCGCCAAGTGGAGTACATGGAATATGGTGTTAATGACCATAATTTTTACACACCTTCGGCACATGATTTTTGGGGTAATGTGGTTGCTGTTACGACCGTGCCGCTTTACTTTCCCAGAAAAAAATCCAGTACTCACTTAAGGCTGGGTGAACCTGGTAACCGTCGGTCAGGATTGTATCCGGCCTCTTGTCCTTTGTAGTCCTTTCACTAACCACTAAGCTATTGCGGCTCACGCCAAAAGGTGTGGCCCATGTTTATGATGTTTTGTAATTTATAGGTGAAATTTCCACTTTCTTGACCACAATTTTGCCGCGGCTCTGCGACATTACAAATAATAATAATTGTTACAACTATTCACTAAACATCCCCGGGACAGCATATTTTATAATAAAATTCTCAATATTCTTCTGTAAAACCACAATCCCGCAGTCTCCAGTATTTTTCTTGTCTGTTGTCCTATTATCCATGAGTCACATCCATATGTCAGGACTGTTTCTACATAACATTTAAGAACTATTCTTCTTGACTCCTTTTCCACGAATGGATTGCACAGTATCATCCAAAGATTAACAATCAATTGGCATAAAAACGAAACTTAAATAGTACGGTCATGTTAGAAGATGTAGAAGTCTTGGTGAGACCATTCTATAAAAAGTAAAAAAAAAGTAAAGTACCCCTGTCACGCCATGTGGCATATAGGGTATATGGTGTTAGTGACCATAAATTTTACAGACCTTCGGCGCATGATTTTTGGGGTATTGTGGTCGAGATAGAATCAAGATGCAACAAAGCTTGTCAAATCATTGGACAGTTATCACCACTATTGTTAAACAAGGAAATAACTCTGGAGGCAAAACGAGCACTATACAATGCAATCTTCATCCCAACGTTGTGCTACCAATGCCAGACCTGGACCCTAGATGCAAGAACAATAAGAAAATAACCTCTACAGAGATGAAATGTGTTAGACAAATGACAGGAAACAGTCTGAGAGATAAGATCAGAAATTAAGAACTGAGAAAAAAGCTTGGAATAGCACCCGCCATAGAATATATAAGGAAACAACAGATAAAATGGTTAGGCCATGTGACAAGGCAGAAAGAACAAAGCACAAAACAACGAGCCTTCAACAAACGTTGTGAGAACACCAGACCCAAGGGTCGACCACAATAAAGATGGATCGATGGAAGAGCTAGGAAACATAACAGCAGCAGAGGTGAACAGAAGAGCAAAATACCGCAAATTATATCTCCCCTCGACGCTAAAAGGCAGATGAGGAAGGAAAGAAGAAGAAGAAGAGGAAGTGGTCGGTATTACGCCCGTGCCGCTTTACTTTCCCAGAAAAAATCCGGTACCCATTAAAGGCTGGGTGAACCCGGAAGCCGTCGGTTGGGATAGAACCTTACCCCTTGTCCTTTGTAGTGCAGCTCACTAACCACTGAGCTATAGCGGCTCCCTAAGACCATTCTATCCACACCTTACATTCATGTGCGGGGGGGCTGGGTGTTCTAGAAGTAGGACGTCGGCCTCAGGACAGGAAGGTTTCAGGTACTATTCCACCACGTGGAATATTTTTTAAAAAAATAAACAGAACCGATGGGTGGTAATCCGTGGGTTCTTTGTGACTTTCTGCTCCGCTAGACTCTGGTTAGTGAGACCCGATGTCTAACCCTATGGAATAAGAACAAACAAATAGAATGCCTCGTGCGCACTTGCACACGTTAAAAAAAAATCATTAGCAGTTAAAATTCAAAAAGAGTAGGCTAGAAAATAGCCACTGCCTGGGCATCATTGTCAGCAAAAATCTAACAAAATCAGTGGTTCCCAGGTCATGGTACGGAGTTCGTGCACGTGTGTCAGGGTTTTCCTTGGACATTTTGTTTTATTTCGAGGGGAAATGCAATTCTGCTGTTGTAACTGTTGATTCACATTTCCTGTAACTGCCGATTAACTCTTCAAATTCTTTGTAACTATTTCAACGATTCCAAAATGCTAAAACAAATTACATTTTTCCTGGTTCTAGAGATTAAAAAAAAACGCCAGAACGTTCATGAAATCGATGATAAAAACACATTTTTAGAAGACAATAATCCTGTAAAGCTTGTGATTACAGAGATAAGAACGGCAATGTATTAACAACCAAAAAATATTTATGAACAAACAGATAACAATGTAATTTAAATAAATCTGTGCTCTTAAGCTAAATTAAATAACTAAAAATTATCCGTTTTTGTTTCTAATCTTATTATGGAGCGTCATTGCGAGATTCATGTTTCTTTTTAAATAAACTCTAAAGGTGATCATTTTCATTATGTATTAATCCTTGTGTGGGAGCCGCGATAGCTCAGTGGTTAGTGAACTGGACTACAAAGGACAAGAGGTACGGTGGATCCCAACTGAGGGCTTCCGGTTCACCCAGCCTTTAATGGGTATCGGATTTTTTTCTGTGAAGTAAAGCGGCACGGGCGTAATACCGACCACATTACCCCAAAATCATGTGCCGAAGGTATGTAAAATTTATGGTCACTAACACCATATTCCCTTTACGCCACTTGGCGTGACAGGGGTACTTTACTTTTTGTAAAATTAATCCTTGTGTGGACGCAACGGTCACTTTCTCCCACAGCAAGAGATCGGAAGTAGCGTGGTGGTAGTGACCTTACTTCCAGACTAGACGTTCTGTGCTCAACTTTCACAAGCAGCAAACATCGTCTTCCCTCTCCCAACTCATCTCGGTATATTTGCCTCTGAAGATTAGGAACGTAAATCGGATTGATGTAGTGCTGGCAATATTACCAAGAAACGTGCTGGTTTTTTCTATTTTTTTCCTTCTTCGTTTGCCTTTCCGCGTCGAGGTGAAACAGCTTGCGGTTTTTCGCTCTTCTGTTTGCCTCTCCTGTTGTTGTTTCCTAGTATTTCTAGTATTCCATCAATCCATTATTTTCGTGGATTTTGGGTCTAGGTTTCTCCCATTGTTTATTGAGGAATTATTGTGGTTTTTTTATATTATTATGTCTTATTACGCTCCAAAACCATTGTATCTGTTTATTTCTTTATGTATTAAATGGTGAGAATTGTTTCCCAGCTTTTTTTTTGTTTCTGAGCTCTTCATTCCTGATCCTATCTCTCTGCTTGTTTCCTGTCATTCATCTAACATATTTCTTTAGGTAGTGATTATTTCTTATTGTTTTTGAGTCTAGCATACAGGCTAGGTATTGGTTGTACAACGTTGAGATGGAGAATTTGTTGCCAATTAGGTCTAGTATTATCTTCAATTATTTCTTATTTACATTGTGCCGATGATAAAAGAAAATATGATAACCTACACCACATACGTCATACGGTGCCAAAGAGTAAATAATTCGCAGCACCTGATTGGTAGATAGACAGATATACGTCATATGTCACAACGGAGGCGAAGGCGCGCCTCCCAGCACCAGAGCTGGAAGTTGTCAGCGATCCACAGCTGATGGCTTACGCCAGGATCGGTGAACCAGAACCATCCAGGCCCTGCTCCACCTCTCTGTGATGCCTCTAGTAACAGACTAACCTGTCTAGTCTGGTCAAGCGAATATGGATCGAAGTGGGAAGACAACCGGGTACTCAAAAATGTCATGCTGAAGTCGGATATGTTGGGTCGAAAGGCACAAATATAACAGTTATACTGTAAACCACAACACAAGACAGATACGCCTACTTAACGTCCTTTTAATGGCGTATGATGACGAGGTACACTCATTGAGTCATCGGGCAAACGCAAGCAAGCAAGCATATGTCACAACATGAGCGAAGTTTTACTTTCTATTTTTACAAACACGAATCTGTTGATCTTTTGCTGGATAGCTTTTTGTGACTGGTAGTTTCGAAATGAAAATACTATTAGAGGCCACAGAGATGGGTTTTCTCAGAAGAATGTTGAAAGTTCCCTGGACAGATAAAAGACCAATGAGGAAGTTCTCAAAGAGGCCAACACAAAAAGGGAGCTCTTAAAAAACATCAGAAAGAAGCAATCAACATTTTTCGGGCACATCATGAGAAGAGGAAAGTTGGAATACTTGGTTACAACTGGCAAAATAAAAGGAAAGAGAGATGGCGGACGACAAAGAGAGAAAAAATGGATAGCTTGGTGTCATGGCATGAAAAACAGTCAACAACAGAACTGATACGATGCACTGTGGATAGAAGATTGTGGAGGGACATGATCGCCTACGCCAACCGGCATGGTAAGTGATGATGAGTTTCGAAAAGAGAGTTGAGAATTGTTTTTGTGATAAGTGATTGTGAATGATAATATGAATGATACTGCTAATGATATTTATGAATGATATTTGTGAATAATACTTGTGAATGATACTTGTGAATGGTGATTATGCGTTGTCCTCTGGAGTGCTATTTATGTATACATTATCTGTGTGTAAGTACAACGTTTGAAATACTTGAGCACAATAATAACATCAGATGGGAGATGCACCACAGAAATAACAAGCAGAATAGCTCAGGCCAAAATAGCATTTCAGAAAATGAAAAATATCTTATGCAACAAATCTATGTCAATAGAAATGAGAAAGAGAGTTCATCGTTGCTATATAGAACCAATTCTTACCAATGGAAGCGAATCGTGGACAGTAGACAAACAAATGAAAAGACGATTAGAGGCCACAGAGATAAGATGTATCAGAAGAATATTGAAAGTTCCCTGGACATCTAAAAAGACCAATGAGGAAGTTCTCAAAGAGGCCAACACAACAGGGAGCTCCTAAAAAACATCAGAAAGGAACATTCAAACATTTTTCTGAACATCGTGAGAAGAGGAACGTTGGGATACTTGGTTACAACTGGCAAAATAAAAGGAAAGAGAGATCGCGGACGACAAAGAGAGAAACTACTGGATAGCTTTGTGTCATGGCATGGAAAACAGTCAACAACAGAAATGATACGATGCACTGTAGATAGAAGATTGTGGAAAGACATGATCGCCTACGCCAACCGGTGTGGCACATGATGATGATGATAGTGTTTGTCCATTGTCTCTATGTAAGTCTCCGTGTAAGTAAAAAAGTAACGAGCCCCGTCACACCAATTGACGTATAGGGAACATAATGTTAGTGACCATATTTTTTTGTATAGCCATCGGCACATGATTTTTTTGGGTAATGTGGTCGGTATTACGCCCGTGCCGCTTTACATTCCCAGAAAAAATCTAGTACTCAGTTAAGGCTGGGTGAACACGTAAGCCATCGACCCGACCTCTTGTCCTTAGTAGTTCAATGTTTTTTTGTTTTTTTACACAGTCTCTGATAAGACAGTTTGGGTTGATTTTGGGAATGTCCCTCTTCTGTACATGATCTACATGTCTTGTCTTGATGAAATGTCGTTGCACATAGTCTCAGTATAATGTCTTTGTTATAGACTTTTGTGTACAGTGTCTGTTATATCTTTGTTATAGACTTTTGTGTACAGTGTCTGTTATATCTTTGTTATTGACTTTTGTGTACAGTGTCTGTTATATCTTTGTTATTGACTTTGTGTACAGTGTCTGTTATATCTTTGTTATAGACTTTTGTGTACAGTGTCTGTTATATCTTTGTTATTGACTTTTGTGTACAGTGTCTGTTGTATCTTTGTTATAGACTTTTGTGTACAGTGTCTGTTATATCTTTGTAATTGACTTTTGTGTTTAGTGTCTGTTATATCTTTGTAATTGACTTTTGTGTACAGTGTCTATTATATCTTTGTTATTGACTTTTGTGTACAGTGTCTGTTATATCTTTGTAATTGACTTTTGTGTACAGTGTCTGTTATATCTTTGTAATTGACTTTTGTGTACAGTGTCTGTTATATCTTTGTAATTGACTTTTGTGTTTAGTGTCTGTTATATCTTTGTAATTGACTTTTGTGTACAGTGTCTGTTATATCTTTGTAATTGACGTTTGTGTTTAGTGTCTGTTATATCTTTGTAATTGACTTTTGTGTTTAGTGTCTGTTATATCTTTGTAATTGACTTTTGTGTTTAGTGTCTGTTATATCTTTGTTATTGACTTTTGCGTACAGTGTCTGTTATATCTTTGTAATTGACTTTTGTGTACAGTGTCTGTTATATCTTTGTAATTGACTTTTGTGTTTAGTGTCTGTTATATCTTGTAATTGACTTTTGTGTTTAGTGTCTGTTATATCTTTGTTATTGACTTTTGCGTACAGTGTCTGTTATATCTTTGTAATTGACTTTTGTGTACAGTGTCTGTTATATCTTTGTAATTGACTTTTGTGTACAGTGTCTGTTATATCTTTGTAATTGACTTTTGTGTACAGTGTCTGTTATATCTTTGTAATTGACTTTTGTGTACAGTGTCTGTTATATCTTTGTAATTGACTTTTGTGTTTAGTGTCTGTTATATCTATGTAATTGACTTTTGTGTACAGTGTCTGTTATATCTTTGTAATTGACTTTTGTGTTTAGTGTCTGTTATATCTTTGTAATTGACTTTTGTGTTTATTGTCTGTTATATCTTTGTAATTGACTTTTGTGTTTAGTGTCTGTTATATCTTTGTAATTGACTTTTGCGTACAGTGTCTGTTATATCTTTGTAATTGACTTTTGTGTACAGTGTCTGTTATATCTTTGTAATTGACTTTTGTGTTTAGTGTCTGTTATATCTTTGTAATTGACTTTTGTGTTTAGTGTCTGTTATATCTTTGTTATTGACTTTTGCGTACAGTGTCTGTTATATCTTTGTAATTTACTTTTGTGTACAGTGTCTGTTATATCTTTGTTATTGACTTCTGTGCAGTCTTTGTATAATGCCTTTGTTAATAGTTTTCTGCATTGTCTGTGTATAATATCTTTTTTTAGTGACTTTTGTGCATATTGAGTTATTGAGTTATTTGCAGGTCATCATCATTGCATTCCGAACATAATTCGCACAAGGATGGTCTGTCCAAAGTGTCTTCTATTGTAGAAAGAATGAAATGCAGGGACAATAACTGTTCTACCACAACGAAGTGTTTTCTTACAAAATAATTATATCGGCGCCGTACAGTAGCTTATAAAGAATGGGAAGTCGTTGATTTATAGGTGCACAATTCCAATATGTAACACGCACATACTTTAGGCCTAGCCTCTCACACTTCAACAATTTCATACCACCTCTTTTACATTTTCTAGTTTTCCTCCTTCATTGTTGTCTATTGGGCTTCATCTGAATACTTACTGTCGTCATGATTAATATTGTCACTGAACGTCGATACTGTGGATGGTCTAGACTCATGTGCACTCACTCAGTCGCACGGTCCAGAACCCATTTGTGCATAATCATCATCAAGTATCATGCATGTTGGCGCAGGTGATCATGTCTTTCCATAACTCTTGATCTCCTCAGTTATTTATCATTTCTGTTGTTGACCGTCTGCTAAGAAATTTTCTTAAGCTGCTCGATATCTTTTCTCTTTGCTTCCCTCTATCTGTTTGTCCCTCAATTTTGTGCATAGTCTCTATATAATATCTCTGTTAATTACCTTTGCGTGTTTTTTATACCACATTTATCGATTCATTCAAGATTTCCCAAATCTGCTTACATTTGATTTGCTTATACTGCTCTACTCCGTTGCAGATAAATTAAATTCATGAGGCTATATTATTTAGAGACTCATAGATGGCTGCTTTGAGAACTAAAGCTGACGAAGTCTCTATTTCGTCACAACAGTTACGTCCTTATAGCTACATACTTGGTCACATCAAAAGACCATGATTGGAAGTAAACATTCAAACCCATTCTAATAATGCAACGATTTTGACGGATATGTCAAATGTCGAACAAAGTTAACCTCAGATGGCAGATGTGCAACAGAGGTGAGATGGAGAATGGCTCAGGCAAAACCAGCTTTCCAAAAAATGAGGAAGATACTGTGAAATCCATTTTTAACAATAGAAACCAAAAAAATAGTTCTTAAATGTTACGTAGAGTCAGTCATAACATATGGGTGGGAATCATGGACAATGGGAAAACATACAAGAAAATCACTGAAGGCTATAGAAATGTGGTTTTACAGAAGAATGTTGAGAATACCATGAACAGCTAAGAAGAGTAATGAAAATGTTCTGAAAGAGGTCAAAGCAAAAAGAGAGCTAATATCCAATATTACGAAGAAACAATCATCATTTTTTGGCCATGTAATGAGAAGAGAACAACTGGAATATATTGTGACAACTGGGAAAATTGAGGGACGAAGAGGTTGAAGGAATCAAAGAGAAAATATACTAGGCAGATTAAGATAATGGGATGGCAGAAGGTCAACAACAGAAATAATAAATAACTGTCGAGATCGAAAGTTATGGAGAGACATGATCACCTACGCCAGCAGGTATGCTACTTGAAGATGATGATGATTGATGATGATGATGATGATGATGATGATGATGTAACCTGCGATATAACACAACAAGAACTCCTTTTGTTTTCACGAAAAAGGAAGGCGAAGAAAATAAACTAGATTTTGCTGGAATTCCGGTCTAAGCAGGTCACTATATTCAATATATCTATCTATTGACCTTTCGAGCCGTAGCCGGCCCATAGGGCGTAGACAAAGATACACCTTCTCTTATCTAAATTTTGGTTCTAGCAGTTTTCAATTCTTTTAAAGATATTTTATCAAATCTCGTGTCACTATATTATGTCGTATTAATTGTAATTTATCTGTCTTTTTTTTTTTTTTTACATTATTTAACATTATTTTTCTACTGTATTATTGCTATACCATGTTATAAGACGTTGCAATTATTTATATCTATAAAACTCATTCATCAAAGAAGTAGTATCTAATATATAACGAACGTAGAACAATTTTGAAAGCACTCTCCTTCTACATATAGCTGGCTCTATTGATTCATTTTTGGTTTGCATTGATCTTTTAGGGCTGCCTATCTCTCAGTATTCTGTCCTAGACAGTACGTGATGTATGTTAGTCTGTTTGCATTAGAGAGCCCTAACTATTGTTCCTTGCGTGCTCTGATATCTCCCGACATGGACTGGTGCCAGTACATTGACTGGTCTATGTGTATGTGTTAGGCATTTACTACATATTGTAGCATTTTTGGTGTAAGAAACATAAATGGTTAACTTCATTCTTCTACTTTTGTTATATGTTTTGTACAGAATTATATTAACTCTACTCTACTCTACTCTACTCTACTCTACTCTACTCTACTCTACTCTACTCTACTCTACTCTGCTCTGCTCTTCTCTACTCTACTCTACTCTACTCTACTCTACTCTACTCTACTCTACTCTACTCTACTCTACTCTACTCTACTCTACTCTACTCTACTCTACTCTACTCTACTCTACTCTACTCTACTCTACTCTGCTCTACTATACTCTGCTATACTCTACTCTACTCTACTCTACTCTACTCTACTCTACTCTACCCAACGCCTGGAAGTCCTGACAAAGGCGTCTCCCCCCACCCCCCATGTAAAAAGCTAAAGCTCCGAAACACTTACTCGACGCTGAGGCTACTTCTGATGATCAGATCGCCTTGTGATATGAATCGTTGTATAGAAACGTTTCTTATTATTGCTCAACTTCCATTGATGGAAGTGGAACTTCCAGTTCAATGCTTCATAATGATCCTCCTATATGCTGCTCATGTAATGTTTGTTATTTCAGTAATCCATCGTCTTCTAGACGAACTCTTTCCACTTTTTTAGTTGCGTCTGAGTGTTACGTGATTCAAAGTGATGATACAACTCTCTAACGTCAGAGAAAGAGGAGACCTGTTATCAATTTAACAGTTCTTGCGCAGTAGGTAACATTTAAGGCGCGTACGTGACATTTAAAGAGAGATTGTAGTGATAGAAGCCTCTGTTAATCATACTTGATTATAGTAGCATCTGTCAGTCATAATTGGCTATAGTAGCCTCCGTCAGTCATAGTTGACTATAGTAGCCTCCATCAGTCATAGTTGACTATAGTAGCCTCCGTCAGTCTTAGTTGACAATAGTAGCCTCCGTCAGTCATAGTTGACTATAGTAAGCTCCGACAGTCATAGTTGACTATAGTAGCCTCCAACAGTCATAGTTGACTATAGTAGCCTCCGTCAGTCATAGTTGACTATAGTAGCCTCCATCAGTCACAGTTGACTATAGTAGCCTCCAACAGTCATAGTTGACTATAGTAGCCTCCGTCAGTCACAGTTGACTATAGTAGCCTCCGTCAGTCATAGTTGACTATAGTAGCCTCCATCTGTCATAGTTGACTATAGTAGCCTCCAACAGTCATAGTTGACTATAGTAGCCTCCAACAGTCATAGTTGACTATAGTAGCCTCCAACAGTCATAGTTGACTATAGTAGCCCCCATCTGTCATAGTTGACTATAGTAGCCTCCATCAGTCATAGTTGAATATAGTAGCCTCCAACAGTCATAGTTGAATATAGTAGCCTCCATCGATCATAGTTGACTATAGTAGCCTCCAACAGTCATAGTTGATAATTGTAGCCTCCAACAGTCATAGTTGACTATAGTAGCCTCCGTTAGTCATAGTTGACTATAGTAGTCTCCATCTGTCATAGTTGACTATAGTAGCCTCCAACAGCCATAGTTGACTATAGTAGCCTCTGTCAGTCATAGTTGACTACAGTAGCCTCCATCTTTCGTAGTTGACTATAGTAGCCTCCATCTGTCGTAGTTGACTATAGTAGCCTCCATCTGTCGTAGTTGACTATAGTAGCCTCCATCTGTCGTAGTTGACTATAGTAGCCTCCATCTGTCGTATTTGACTATAGTAGCCTCCATCTGTCGTAGTTGACTATAGTAGCCTCCATCTTTCGTAGTTGACTATAGTAGCCTACATCTGTCGTAGTTGACTATAGTAGCCTCCATCTGTCGTAGTTGACTATAGTAGCCTCCGTCAGTCATAGTTGACAATAGTAGCCTCCGTCAGTCATAGTTGACTATAGTAACCTCCGTCAGTCATAGTTGACTATAGTAGCCTCCAATAGTCATAGTTGACTATAGTAGCCTCCGTCAGTCATAGTTGACTATAGTAGCCTCCAACAGTCATAGTTGACTATAGTAGCCTCCGTCAGTCACAGTTGACTATAGTAGCCTCCGTCAGTCATAGTTGACTATAGTAGCCTCCATCTGTCATAGTTGACTATAGTAGCCTCCAACAGTCATTGTTGACTATAGTAGCCTCCAACAGTCATAGTTGACTATAGTAGCCTCCAACAGTCATAGTTGACTATAGTAGCCTCCATCTGTCATAGTTGACTATAGTAGCCTCCATCAGTCATAGTTGAATATAGTAGCCTCCAACAGTCATAGTTGAATATAGTAGCCTCCGTCGATCATAGTTGACTATATTAGCCTCCAACAGTCATAGTTGACTATTGTAGCCTCCAACAGTCATAGCTGACTATAGTAGCCTCCGTTAGTCATAGTTGACTATAGTAGTCTCCATCTGTCATAGTTGACTATAGTAGCCTCCAACAGCCATAGTTGACTATAGTAGCCTCTGTCAGTCATAGTTGACTACAGTAGCCTCCATCTTTCGTAGTTGACTATAGTAGCCTCCATCTGTCGTAGTTGACTATAGTAGCCTCCATCTGTCGTAGTTGACTATAGTAGCCTCCATCTGTCGTAGTTGACTATAGTAGCCTCCATCTGTCGTATTTGACTATAGTAGCCTCCATCTGTCGTAGTTGACTATAGTAGCCTCCATCTTTCGTAGTTGACTATAGTAGCCTACATCTGTCGTAGTTGACTATAGTAGCCTCCATCTGTCGTAGTGACTATAGTAGCCTCCGTCAGTTATAGTTGACTATAGTAGCCTCCGTCTGTCATAGTTGACTATAGTAGCCTCCGTCAGTCATAGTTGACTATAGTAGCCTCCGTCAGTCATAGTTGACTATAGTAGCCTCCGTCAGTCATAGTTGACTATATATAGTAGCCTCCATCTGTCATAGTTGACTATAGTAGCCTCCGTCAGTCATAGTTGACTATAGTAGCCTCCATCTGTCATGGATGACTATAGTAGCCTCCGTCAAGTCATAGTTGACAATAGTAGCCTCCGTCAGTCATAATTGACTATAGTAGCCTCCGTCAGTCATAGTTAACTATATTAGCCTCCATCTGTCATAGTTGACTATAGTAGCCTCCGTCAGTCATAGTTGACTATAGTAGCCTCCGTCAGTCATAGTTGACTATAGTAGCCTCCGTCAGTCATAGTTGACTATAGTAGCCTCCGTCAGTCTTAGTTGACTATAGTAGCCTCCATCTGTCATAGTTGACTATTGTAGCCTCCATCTGTCATAGTTGACTATAGTAGCCTCCGTCAGTCATAGTTGACTATAGTAGCCTCCATCTGTCATAGTTGACTATAGTAGCCTCCATCTGTCATAATTGACTATAGTAGCCTCCGTCAGTCATAGTTGACTATAGTAGCCTCCGTCAGTCATAGTTGACTATAGTAGCCTCCATCTGTCATAGTTGACTATAGTAGCCTCCATCTGTCATAGTTGACTATAGTAGCCTCCATCTGTCATAGTTAACTACGGATTTTGCAGCGCCTCTAGAAACGTTATGTTTTTCTTTTCGTTCGCCTTGTATTCTCTTCTTCAATGAATCTGCTCGGATGCGGTCATTTTTGGGAAACTATTTAACTTTTAACTGCCCAGGGTTTTTTAACGTGCGCGAGTGCACAACGGAACTCCTATTTTTCGCTGCTATCCTGTTGCGCTAGACATCGGATCTCACAACCCACATACGATGTGAGAGTAAAGCCAAGATTTCAATTTGAAAAACTCCCATCGCATATGGCGGGATTCGAACATGGTACCTTCCAATACAGAAGACGACGTGTTACCTCTAGAACCACCACATCGGCAGATCCAACAACTGCTGGTATGTTGTATTAATGGGACGTAGGAAGTACATCATTATTGTTCTTCTATCCATTACTATACATGCGGAAGTGAAGACACGTCTTATAGTCAAAGTGACAGACTCCACGTAACAGAGACAGAACCCAAGTGACAGACACCACGTAGCAGAGACAGAACCCAAGTGACAGACTCCATGTTACAGAGACAGAACCCAAGTGACAGACTCCATGTTACAGAGACAGAACCCAAGTGACAGACTCCATGTTACAGAGACAGAACCCAAGTGACAGACTCAATGTTACAGAGACAGAACCCAAGTAACAGACTCCATGTTACAGAGACAGAACCCAAGTGGCAGACTCCGTGTACAGAGACAGAACCCAAGTGACAGACTCCATGTTACAGAGACAGAACCCAAGTAACAGACTCCATGTTACAGAGACAGAACCCAAGTGACAGACTCCATGTTACAGAGACAGAACCCAAGTGACAGACTCCATGTTACAGAGACAGAACCAAGTGACAGATTCCATGTTACAGAGACAGAACCCAAGTGACAGACTCCATGTTACAGAGACAGAACCCAAGTGACAGACTCCATGTTACAGAGACAGAACCAAGTGACAGACTCCATGTTACAGAGACAGAACCCAAGTGACAGACTCCATGTTACAGAGACAGAACCCAAGTGGCAGACTCCGTGTTACAGAGACAGAACCCAAGTAACAGACTCCATGTTACAGAGACAGAACCAAGTGACAGACTCCGTGTTACAGAGACAGAATCAAAGTAACAGACTCCATGTTACAGAGACAGAACCCAAGTAACAGACTCCATGTTACAGAGACAGAACCCAAGTGGCAGACTCCGTGTTACAGAGACAGAATCAAAGTAACAGACTCCATGTTACAGAGATAGAACCAAAGTAACAGACTCCATGTTACAGAGACAGAACCCAAGTTACAGACTCCATGTTACAGAGACAGAACCCAAGTGACAGACTCCATGTTACAGAGACAGAACCCAAGTGACAGACTCCATGTTACAGAGACAGAACCCAAGTAACAGACTCCATGTTACAGAGACAGAACCCAAGTGACAGACTCCGTGTTACAGAGACAGAATCAAAGTAACATACTCCATGTTACAGAGACAGAACCCAAGTAACAGACTCCATATTACAGAGACAGAACCCAAGTGGCAGACTCCGTGTTACAGAGACAGAATCAAAGTAATAGACTCCATGTTACAGAGACAGAACCCAAGTAACAGACTCCATGTTACAGAGACAGAACCCAAGTGACAGACTCCGTGTTACAGAGACAGAACCCAAGTAACAGACTCAATGTTACAGAGACAGAACCCAAGTGACAGACTCCATGTTACAGAGACAGAACCCAAGTGACAGACTCCATGTTACAGAGACAGAACCCAAGTGACAGACTCCATGTTACAGAGACAGAACCCAAGTGACAGACTCCATGTTACAGAGACAGAACCCAAGTGACAGACTACATGTTGCAGAGACAGAACCCAAGTGACAGACTCCATGTTACAGAGACAGAACCCAAGTGACAGACTCCATGTTACAGAGACAGAACCCAAGTAACAGACTCCATGTTACAGAGACAGAACCCAAGTGACAGACTCCATGTACAGAGACAGAACCCAAGTGACAGACTCCATGTTACAGAGACAGAACCCAAGTGACAGACTCCATGTTACAGAGACAGAACCCAAGTAACAGACTCCATGTTACAGAGACAGAACCCAAGTAACAGACTCCATGTTACAGAGACAGAACCCAAGTAACAGACTCCATGTTACAGAGACAGAACCAAGTAACAGACTCCATGTTACAGAGACAGAACCCAAGTAACAGACTCCATGTTACAGAGACAGAACCCAAGTAACAGACTCCATGTTACAGAGACAGAATCAAAGTAACAGACTTCATGTTACAGAGACAGAACCCAAGTAACAGACTCCATGTTACAGAGACAGAACCCAAGTGACAGACTCCGTGTTACAGAGACAGAATCAAAGTGACAGACTCCATGTTACAGAGACAGAACCCAAGTGACAGACTCAATGTTACAGAGACAGAACCCAAGTGACAGACTCCATGTTACAGAGACAGAACCCAAGTGGCAGACTCCGTGTTACAGAGACAGAACCCAAGTGACAGACTCCATGTTACAGAGACAGAACCCAAGTAACAGACTCCATGTTACAGAGACAGAATCAAAGTGACAGACTCCATGTTACAGAGACAGAACCCAATTGACAGACTCCATGTTACAGAGACAGAACCCAAGTGACAGACTCCATGTTACAGAGACAGAACCCAAGTAACAGACTCAATGTTACAGAGACAGAACCCAAGTGACAGACTCCGTGGTACAGAGACAGAATCAAAGTAACAGACTCCATGTTACAGAGACAGAACCCAAGTAACAGACTTCATGTTACAGAGACAGAATCAAAGTACCAGACTCCATGTTACAGAGACAGAACCCAAGTAACAGACTCCATGTTACAGAGACAGAACCCAAGTGACAGACTCCATGTTACAGAGACAGAACCCAAGTGGCAGACTCCGTGTTACAGAGACAGAATCAAAGTGACAGACTCCATGTTACAGAGACAGAACCCAAGTAACAGACTCCATGTTACAGAGACAGAACCCAAGTAACAGACTCCATGTTACAGAGACAGAACCCAAGTGACAGACTCCATGTTACAGAGACAGAACCCAAGTGACAGACTTCATGTTACAGAGACAGAACCCAAGTGACAGACTCCATGTTACAGAGACAGAACCCAAGTGACAGACTTCATGTTACAGAGACAGAACCCAAGTGACAGACTTCATGTTACAGAGACAGAACCCAAGTGACAGACTCCATGTTACAGAGACAGAACCCAAGTGACAGACTTCATGTTACAGAGACAGAACCCAAGTGACAGACTCCATGTTACAGAGACAGAACCCAAGTGACAGACTCCGTGTTACAGAGACAGAATCAAAGTAACAGACTCCGTGTTACAGAGACAGAACCCAAGTGACAGACTCCGTGTTACAGAGACAGAATCAAAGTAAAAGACTTCATGTTACAGAGACAGAACCCAAGTAACAGACTCCATGTTACAGAGACAGAACCCAAGTGGCAGACTCCGTGTTACAGAGACAGAATCAAAGTAAACAGACTCCATGTTACAGAGACAGAACCCAAGTAACAGACTCCATGTTACAGAGACAGAACCCAAGTGACAGACTCCGTGTTATAGAGACAGAATCAAAGTAACAGACTCAATGTTACAGAGACAGAACCCAAGTGACAGACTCCATGTTACAGAGACAGAACACAAGTGACAGACTCCATGTTACAGAGACAGAACCCAAGTAACAGACTCCATGTTACAGAGACAGAACCCAAGAGACAGACTCCATGTTACAGAGACAGAACCCAAGTGACAGACTCCATGTTGCAGAGACAGAACCCAAGTGACAGACTCCATGTTACAGAGACAGAACCCAAGTGACAGACTCCATGTTACAGAGACAGAACCCAAGTAACAGACTCCATGTTACAGAGACAGAACCCAAGTGACAGACTCCATGTTACAGAGACAGAACCAAGTGACAGACTCCATGTTACAGAGACAGAACCCAAGTGACAGACTCCATGTTACAGAGACAGAACCCAAGTAACAGACTCCATGTTACAGAGACAGAACCCAAGTAACAGACTCCGTGTTACAGAGACAGAATCAAAGTAACAGACTCCATGTTACAGAGACAGAACCCAAGTAACAGACTCCATGTTACAGAGACAGAACCCAAGTGGCAGACTCCGTGTTACAGAGACAGAACCCAAGTGACAGACTCCATGTTACAGAGACAGAACCCAAGTAACAGACTCCATGTTACAGAGACAGAACCCAAGTGACAGACTCCGTGTTACAGAGACAGAATCAAAGTAACAGACTCCATGTTACAGAGACAGAACCCAAGTGACAGACTCCATGTTGCAGAGACAGAACCCAAGTGACAGACTCCATGTTACAGAGACAGAACCCAAGTGACAGACTCCATGTTACAGAGACAGAACCCAAGTAACAGACTCCATGTTACAGAGACAGAACCCAAGTGACAGACTCCATGTTACAGAGACAGAACCCAAGTAACAGACTCCATGTTACAGAGACAGAACCCAAGTGACAGACTCCATGTTACAGAGACAGAACCCAAGTAACAGACTCCATGTTACAGAGACAGAACCCAAGTAACAGACTCCATGTTACAGAGACAGAACCCAAGTGACAGACTCCGTGTTACAGAGACAGAATCAAAGTAACAGACTCAATGTTACAGAGACAGAACCCAAGTGACAGACTACATGTTACAGAGACAGAACCCAAGTGACAGACTACATGTTACAGAGACAGAACCCAAGTGACAGACTCCACGTTACAGAGACAGAACCCAAGTGACAGACTCCATGTTACAGAGACAGAACCCAAGTGACAGACTCCATGTTACAGAGACAGAACCCAAGTAACAGACTCCATGTTACAGAGACAGAACCCAAGTGACAGACTCCATGTTTCAGAGACAGAACCCAAGTAACAGACTCCATGTTACAGAGACAGAACCAAGTAACAGACTCCATGTTACAGAGACAGAACCCAAGTGACAGACTCCACGTTACAGAGACAAAACCCAAGTAACAGACTCCATGTTACAGAGACACAACCCAAGTGACAGACTCCGTGTTACAGAGACAGAACCCAAGTGACAGACTCCATGTTACAGAGACAGAACCCAAGTGACAGACTCCATGTTGCAGAGACAGAACCCAAGTGACAGACTCCATGTTACAGAGACAGAACCCAAGTGACAGACTCCATGTTACAGAGACAGAACCCAAGTGGCAGACTCCGTGTTACAGAGACAGAATCAAAGTGACAGACTCCATGTTACAGAGACAGAACCCAAGTAACAGACTCCATGTTACAGAGACAGAACCCAAGTAACAGACTCCATGTTACAGAGACAGAACCCAAGTGACAGACTCCATGTTACAGAGACAGAACCCAAGTGACAGACTTCATGTTACAGAGACAGAACCCAAGTGACAGACTCCATGTTACAGAGACAGAGCCCAAGTGACAGACTTCATGTTACAGAGACAGAACCCAAGTGACAGACTTCATGTTACAGAGACAGAACCCAAGTGACAGACTCCATGTTACAGAGACAGAATCAAAGTAACAGACTCCATGTTACAGAGACAGAACCCAAGTAACAGACTCCATGTTACAGAGACAGAATCAAAGTAACAGACTCCATGTTACAGAGACAGAACCCAAGTAACAGACTCCATGTTACAGAGACAGAACCCAAGTAACAGACTCCATGTTACAGAGACAGAATCAAAGTAACAGACTCCATGTTACAGAGACAGAACTCAAGTAACAGACTCCATGTTACAGAGACAGAACCCAAGTAACAGACTCCATGTTACAGAGACAGAACCCAAGTAACAGACTCCATGTTACAGAGACAGAATCAAAGTAACAGACTCCATGTTACAGAGACAGAACCCAAGTGACAGACTCCATGTTACAGAGACAGAACCCAAGTGACAGACTTCATGTTACAGAGACAGAACCCAAGTGACAGACTCCATGTTACAGAGACAGAACCCAAGTGACAGACTCCGTGTTACAGAGACAGAATCAAAGTAACAGACTCCGTGTTACAGAGACAGAACCCAAGTGACAGACTCCGTGTTACGGAGACAGAATCAAAGTAACAGACTTCATGTTACAGAGACAGAACCCAAGTAACAGACTCCATGTTACAGAGACAGAACCCAAGTGGCAGACTCCGTGTTACAGAGACAGAATCAAAGTAACAGACTCCATGTTACAGAGACAGAACCCAAGTAACAGACTCCATTTTACAGAGACAGAACCCAAGTGACAGACTCCGTGTTATAGAGACAGAATCAAAGTAACAGACTCAATGTTACAGAGACAGAACCCAAGTGACAGACTCCATGTTACAGAGACAGAACACAAGTGACAGACTCCATGTTACAGAGACAGAACCCAAGTAACAGACTCCATGTTACAGAGACAGAACCCAAGAGACAGACTCCATGTTACAGAGACAGAACCCAAGTGACAGACTCCATGTTGCAGAGACAGAACCCAAGTGACAGACTCCATGTTACAGAGACAGAACCAAGTGACAGACTCCATGTTACAGAGACAGAACCCAAGTAACAGACTCCATGTTACAGAGACAGAACCCAAGTGACAGACTCCATGTTACAGAGACAGAACCCAAGTGACAGACTCCATGTTACAGAGACAGAACCCAAGTGACAGACTCCATGTTACAGAGACAGAACCCAAGTAACAGACTCCATGTTACAGAGACAGAACCCAAGTGACAGACTCGTGTTACAGAGACAGAATCAAAGTAACAGACTCCATGTTACAGAGACAGAACCCAAGTAACAGACTCCTTGTTACAGAGACAGAACCCAAGTGGCAGACTCCGTGTTACAGAGACAGAACCCAAGTGACAGACTCCATGTTACAGAGACAGAACCAAGTAACAGACTCCATGTTACAGAGACAGAACCCAAGTGACAGACTCCGTGTTACAGAGACAGAATCAAAGTAACAGACTCAATGTTACAGAGACAGAACCCAAGTGACAGACTACATGTTACAGAGACAGAACCCAAGTGACAGACTCCATGTTACAGAGACAGAACCCAAGTGACAGACTCCATGTTACAGAGACAGAACCCAAGTGACAGACACCATGTTGCAGAGACAGAACCCAAGTAACAGACTCCATGTTACAGAGACAGAACCCAAGTGACAGACTCCATGTTACAGAGACAGAACCCAAGTGACAGACTCCATGTTTCAGAGACAGAACCCAAGTGACAGACTCCATGTTACAGAGACAGAACCCAAGTAACAGACTCCATGTTACAGAGACAGAACCCAAGTGGCAGACTCCGTGTTACAGAGACAGAACCCAAGTGACAGACTCCATGTTACAGAGACAGAACCCAAGTGACAGACTCCACGTTACAGAGACAGATCCCAAGTGACAGACTCCATGTTACAGAGACAGAACCCAAGTGACAGACTCCATGTTACAGAGACAGAACCCAAGTAACAGACTCCATGTTACAGAGACAGAACCCAAGTGACAGACTCCATGTTTCAGAGACAGAACCCAAGTAACAGACTCCATGTTACAGAGACAGAACCCAAGTGACAGACTCCACGTTACAGAGACAAACCCAAGTAACAGACTCCATGTTACAGAGACACAACCCAAGTGACAGACTCCGTGTTACAGAGACAGAACCCAAGTGACAGACTCCATGTTACAGAGACAGAACCCAAGTGACAGACTCCGTGTTACAGAGACAGAACCCAAGTAACAGACTCCATGTTACAGAGACAGAACCCAAGTGACAGACTCCATGTTGCAGAGACAGAACCCAAGTGACAGAGCTAGAAGTTGTTCAGGGACCCACAGCTGATGGCTTGCGCTAGGATCGGTGAACCAGAACCATGCCGACCCTCTTTCAACGGCTCGTTGGTCTAGAGGTATGATTCTCGCTTTGAGTGCGAGAGGTCCCGGTTTCAAATCCCGGACGAGCCCAATGATTTTCGGGGGCTTCGGTAACCTAATTGGGAAAACCACCCGACTGGACTACCGATGTTCGGACAACCCGTTTTCGATTACCGCTGGAAGCAGTGTGAATTGTACTCGTGGTTGGTAAAATAAAATACCCCCACGTTAGACCCAGCCGTTGGTAGAAATTGGTGCCAGGGTATTACCCTGGGAAGGTGAGGAATGTCGCCACGCATCGTAAGTGTTAATGCTTGAAGCGACACTATCCAGAAGTCTCCGAACACTTCTGGATAGGCGGCCGAGCACATATGGGTGGAAACTCGCGTGCTAAGACGCCGGTTCAAGTCTCGCACTTTACCTTTACTATGCAGACCCTGCTCCACCTCCCCGTGGTGCCTCCAGCAACAAACTAACCTGTCTGGTCTGGCCAAGCGAGTTGGAATCGAAGAGGGACGAGAACCCGGTTCTCGAAATTTCGTGCTGAAGTCGGATGTGCTGGGCCGAAAGCACAAATATCACAGTTATACTGCAAACCACAACACAACGCAGACACGCCCACTTAACGTCCTTTTAAGGGCGGGTGACGAAAAGGTTTACATCATTAGTCATCGGGTGAACACAAGCAAGCATTACTATACATGCAATTAAATATGGTTTCTTTGTGTTATTTTGTTCATCATCATCATCATCGAGTGCCTTCTCCGCAACGAAGGTTGGCTACGATGGATCACAATTCTATTCTGTTTCTTGCTTTGATGATGCAGGCTGTCATAGATTGACTTGTCCATCTTTTGATGTTACTCGTCCATGTTAGTCTTGGTTTGCCTCTGCCTCTTTTACCTTGTATGTTCCCTTTTAATATTACTTTGAGCAGGCTGTTTTGTCATTTAACATGCCCCAAAAATTGCATATGTCTTGTCTTAATTGTATTTAGCAGTTCTCTTTTTATTTTCAGTTGTTTTAAAACTTCATCGTTTGTTATCTTTTCTTTCCATCCAATTCTACCTATTCTTCTATAAAACCACATTTCAAAGGCTTCAGTTTTCTGTTCTGTTTTTTTGTCTAATGTCCATGTTTCTGCACTATACAGGAATATTGAGAAGATGTAACATTTTGCTATTCTTAGTTTCAGCCCTGCTGATATTTGTTTTGTTGTTAGTATTTATTTTGTTATTCAGCTTTAATTTGATCTACTTAATTAATAATTAAACTGCCTGCCAAATATGTCACACAGCCCGTTTATTTATTAAAAATATATATAGAGCTAGATGTATCTGACTAGATATATAGATACCTAACTAAAATTGGACGATTTGTAAATGTAATTAAATAACATGCAGTTAGAAGCATATTTCGTGGGCATAAATCTATTTGTTAATCGCTTTAAAACGAATTATCCGTCAATTTTTTTGCTGACAAAAAATCTGTCCTAACAAGCATCATCCTAATAGCGCAATTAAAATGGGAAATTAATGTTTACGTTCTAAAATAAATCTTTTCTAACCAACGATAAATACGTAAATATAATACGCCGGGATATGGATGAATCCTCTTGTGAATATTAATAAGAGTGGTAAAAGTTTGCGAATGAACGGTAATTCCTAATTTAGAAAATATATGAGGATTAATAAAAAGAAATGGTTACATTACACAGGAACCTCGGTGGCTGGGTGGATAGTGTGCTCGCTTCTTGATCAGATTGTTCCATTCCAGAAGTGGCGGATTTTTATTCCGACAAGGCCCCGGGGTTCACCCAGCCATAACATATGGGTACTGGAGATTTTCTTGGAAGTAAAGGCGGTCTGACGTGTATTCGACCACGTCACCCAACAATGTGCCGTGGTCATGGGAAAATGTGGTCACTAACACCCATCTATCTATCTATCTATCTATCTATCTATCTATCTATCTATCTATCTATCTATCTATCTATCTATCTATCTATCTATCTATCTATCTATCTATCTATCTATCTATCTATCTATCTATCTATCTATCTATCTATCTATCTATCTATCTATCTATCTATCTATCTATCTATCTATCTATCTATCGACGCCTGCCTGCCTGTCTGTCTGTCTGTTTGTATGTCTATCTATCTATCGACGCCTGCCTGCCTGTCTGTCTGTCTGTCTGTCTGTATGTATATCTATCTATCTATCTATCTATCTATCTATCTATCTATCTATCTATCTATCTATCTATCTATCTATCTATCTATCTATCTATCTATCTATCTATCTATCTATCTATCTATCTATCTATCTATCTATCGACGCCTGCCTGTCTGTCTGTCTGTCGATATTTTGAGCCGTCGTCGGTCAATAAGACATAGACCCAGTATTTTACTTTACACATAAATTATTAATATTATTATTATGATATCATCATCATTTAATGAGCTGCCATCATTGTAGTTTTAATTACTATACTTAAAGGAACAAAAACTCATGGGCTCATCTAATATTGTAAAATTATTTTAAAATTACCACAATTAATTCAGCAGAAGATAGATAATATAATATGAAATATTGCAGTTGCAAAACGTGCAATTTTTTTTACTAGTAGATGAAATGTGCGTATAGCGCCTTGACACAAAAGGTTGGTTGCAATCATGTATTGTTTGGTAGTAGTTTGCTTGCTGCTTGCTTGCATTCGCGCGATGGTTACACCTCTTCATCATCGGCCCTTAAGAGAACGTTGAGTGGGCGCGTCTGTGTTGTGTTGTTGTTTGCAGTAAAACTGTGATGTCTGCGTCTTTCAGCCCAATACATCCGACTTCAGCATGTTTGTTTTTGAGTACCGGGTTGTCTTCCCTATTCGATCTCTACTATCTTTGCCAGACTCGACAGGTTAGTCTGTTACTGGTGACACCACGGAGAGGTGGAGTATGATCTGAATGGTTCTGGTTCACCGATCCTGACGCAAGCCATTAGCCGCTGACAACGTCCAGCTCTGCTGCTGGGAGGCGACTTTGCCTCTTGTCAGTAGTGTGTTAATAAATTAGTTTATTAGGATTTCTACTGTTTTACTGAACAGCTAATCTTATGACTGATTTCTGCAACGCTAACTCGACCCCAGATGATGGAAGAATCATTTCCGCTCTAGCCTCATCTTCTCAATCTTTCGATTTTTGTATCCCTTTTTAAAGTTATCTTTTCTTGAATATCGCTGTGCCATTTCTTCTTTTTTTTCTCTCCAAGTGATATCCTCCCCCAGATTCTCCCAATCACTATCGCTAATAAAAAATTTACCCAAGGAAGCCCTTTTAACACAAAAAGTGTATGGAAATACTAGTGTTGTCCATTTTTCTCATATAGCGCAGTCATATTAGTCCGTCTCTTAGGTGTTGACATCACGGACGGTAATCGGGTACGTTGGACAAATTTTGTTTAATTACTTTGTATAATTACCTTGTTTAATTACTTTGTTTAATTGCCTTGTTTAATTACTTTGTATAATTGCCGTGTTTAATTACTTTGTATAATTACCTTGTTTAATTACTTTGTATAATTAACTTGTTTAATTACTTTGTATAATTGCCTTGTTTAATTACTTTGTATAATTACCTTGTTTAATTACTTTGTATAATTGCCTTGTTTAATTACTTTGTATAATTACCTTGTTTAATTACTTTGTATAATTACCTTGTTTAATTACTTTGTATAATTGCCTTGTTTAATTACGTTGTATAATTGCCTTGTTTAATTACTTTGTATAATTGCCTTGTTTAATTACTTTGTATAATTGCCTTGTTTAATTACTTTGTATAATTGCCTTGTTTAATTACTTTGTATAATTGCCTTGTTTAATTACTTTGTATAATTGCCTTGTTTAATTACTTTGTATAATTGCCTTGTTTAATTACTTTGTATAATTGCCTTGTTTAATTACTTTGTATAATTGCCTTGTTTAATTACTTTGTATAATTGCCTTGTTTAATTACTTTGTATAATTGCCTTGTTTAATTACTTTGTATAATTGCCTTGTTTAATTACTTTGTATAATTGCCTTGTTTAATTACTTTGTATAATTGCCTTGTTTAATTACTTTGTATAATTGCCTTGTTTAATTACTTTGTATAATTGCCTTGTTTAATTACTTTGTATAATTGCCTTGTTTAATTACTTTGTATAATTGCCTTGTTTAATTACTTTGTTTAATTAATTTCTTTAATTACCTTGTTTAATTACCTTGTTTAATTACTTTGTATAATTGCCTTGTTTAATTACTTTGTTTAATTAATTTCTTTAATACCTTGTTTAATTACCTTGTTTGATTACTTTGTTTAATTACTTTGTTTAATTACCTTGTTTAATTACTTTCTTTAATTACCTTGTTTAATTAATTTGTTTAATTAATTTCTTTAATTACATTGTTTAATTACTTTGTTTAATTACTTTGTTTAATTACCTTGTTTAATTACTTTGTTTAATTACCTTGTTTAATTACCTTGTTTAATTACCTTGTTTAATTACCTTGTTTAATTATTGTGTTTAATTACTTTGTTTAATTACCTTGTTTAATTACTTTGCTTAATTACTTTGTTTAAATACCTTGTTTAATTACCTTGCTTAATTACTTTGTTTAAATACCTTGTTTAATTACCTTGTTTAATTACTTTGTTTAATTAATTTCTTTAATTACCTTGTTTAATTACCTTGTTTAATTACTTTGTTTAATTACTTTTCTTTAATTTTGTGCACAGACAAGGCGGGTTAAAGCTAACGTGTTTTTTGTGTGTGTGGCCATTTTACCTAATAAATGTAAAGTTAGTAAAACTTCCAGGCATGTCGTAAGAGGCGACTAAGGTGGTTGATCGATGGCTTGACAAGCAGTCATTGTAAAAAGTTTTGTTATGGAAACAGAGCCATAGATTTTGGAAGCAGTAATCTCTGCAGTATGTAACATTTTGGCACGCAAGGTTTCTGTTTTTAAGATTGTGGTTCTGCCCTATGTGCCGTCTTCGGCTCGAAAGGACAATAGATAGATAGATAGTAAAACTAATCTATCTTTACGACACATAGTACCATTGCTGGTGTATGTCGGGGTCAACGATAGAACCCGAGGGATAAAGGCCGCTTGGTCAAGCAGTCGCCACGACGTGTGAGACTCAGGATTTTTATTTCACCCCCGATAGAAAAAAATCCTTTCTGTCTACCGCGGGCTTCGAACACCGTACGCCGGCTTTTCAGCCAGCGGAGCAGTGGTTTTAGCCGCACGGCCACGCGCGCCGTAAAGTTAGTAATACATATACTTGTTTTCTTCTGCGTCTTCCCGACAATTACTTATCATCCGCCCTTAAAAAAGGGAACTTAATTTGCGCAGCTCAGATGCCGAGGTTTGCAACTACTGTATGACACTTGCGTCTTCCCGGCGCAACGTTTTCGGCTTTCTCACCTTGGAGTGTTTAACACACCCCACCACTGGTTCCTTGCTACCAGCTTTACCGCAGCATCGCAATTATTTGCCTATTCCCTTTCTCACAGTATGCTGTAGACACTGAGTTTCTTTTCCTTCCTTGATTCCTTCTCGTTTGATCTGATTAGCTAACCTGTTCTCTGTACACATCGGATATGTTGATTTGGGTCTTGGTCATTTCTGGTTCACTGCCACAATTAATCATCCAACATCTTTGAGACAGTGTTCTGTTGATTGTCCTACTGTTTGTATGCATTACTCGTGTGTTGCTGTATTTGGCACACAACACACCACCTCGACATTTGAAGTCAAGTGGGCGAGTGCACTACCTCCCTGCTTTTAGCTCCCTGCTACCAGCAAGATATGTACTATTTTGTACAATTTGCTGGTAGAATGAACTATACGTCCTGTCAGACTGAACCCTTTAGTCATTAAACCACTTTCACCATGCTAGCACTTAAGCGAATTGCTACATACAATGTTTGAAGCAACCATTTTTTTTTGTAAAGTATGTATCTTCTTTTTTTTATGTGGAGGGAGAAAGGTGGGGGGGGGGGGGGGGATAAGAAGACAACCAAAATAATTTTTTGGCTACAAAACAACTGCTGCTATGCAGGGAAAGTATGTAAAGTCAAAGAGGAAAAATACTACAAACATTACTTGCTAACGTGCATGGCAATCCGCAAATAAGTTGGCAGCTATGTGCGGTAGTAACCTCTGGTATATACGAGTCATCTCTCTCTCTCTCTCTCTATCTCTCTCTCTCTCTCTCTCTCTCTCTCTCTCTGTGTCTATCTATCTATCTAGTTCTTCTCTTGGCAAATACACAAGAAGTCACTTCACGCGATAGTGCCATATTTTATCAGTTTTTTTTCGCATATTTCACTTTTAATCAATATATGTGACAATGAATCAGCTGCAATTATTTGTACTATAATCAGTAATTATTTCTGGCTGCGTTTCTATTTATACAATTTCATTTCTACTCTAAACATTTAACAACGGTATCACAACAATAACGGTTATCATCATAATTTTCTTAATCAATGTCACCCATATTATCATCCGACAAAAATAACTAAAATATTCAATTCTACATTCGTATTTTATCATGTAATTGTACTGTTAAGTACTTCTACCACGTGTTTACTAATGCAGTCACACAAACAGCAAAATAATTATCACCCTAACCGTAGTAATCTACACAATTAACACCGCTTACACATTATTACCGTTACTTCGCCATCATTAATACACCGTTCACTATCTTTATTTTTTTCTCTTTCAGCCAACCCTCGTCAGTGGGCTCGTTTTTGTGGCTGCACATATCCAAATTCCATGACGAGGCTCAACGGGTTGTTTAACTTTAACTTAATCAACGTCACGACTGTGACACTCGTGTCTGACTATATCGGGATATATAAAACAGAAAGAAAACAGACCTAACCGTATTGGATTTGTTTATTTTGTGGAGCGTTCTACAGGATATTAATAAATTCATTTGGCGTGAGAATTTCGCTGTTACTTTCAGGTAAGTTGGTAGAATGTATGAAAAATACATACAGTGTGTAATGTATGTGTGCGTTTAATCATAGTGTTTTACATTTAGAGTGTGTGACTTGTTTTACATTTGGGAAACGTATCAAGATGAGTTATGCTCTGTGTACCAATTCTCTATTAAATTAATTTTAATTTATTGCTTTACCGAAAAGAGCAACCACTATTTTATTACGTTATGTAAGACGGGCAATAATGTAAAAGAGGTGACTAGATTGTGAGAAAGGTGACGAGAGAATGATGGTCTATACAGTTAAGTGATGACAGAGTATTAATGGTGAGTATGACAGTGGAGTGATTGTAAAATTAGTTACGATCGCTAAATTGAGTTTAAAGTGACTAAGTAGTGATGGGATACAGTGACGTGTTGTGATCGTGTGGATGATAATGAAATAGGGATAGTATGGTGAGTGTAGTGACGCAGAGTGACAGAAGAGACGGGTGATACAATCTACGTTACAGACGAGACACAGAACCCAAGTGACAGACTCCATGTTACAGAGACAGAATCAAAGTGACAGACGAGAGACAGAAACCAAGTGACAGACTTCATGTTACAGAGATAGAATCAAAGTGACAGACTCCATGTTACAGAGATAGAATCAAAGTGACAGACTCCATGTTACAGAGATAGAATCAAAGTGACAGACTCCATGTTACAGAGATAGAATCAAAGTGACAGACTCATGTTACAGAGACAGAACCCAAGTGACAGACTCCATGTTACAGAGACAGAATCAAAGTGACAGACGAGACACAGAACCCAAGTGACAGACTCCATGTTACAGAGACAGAATCAAAGTGACAGACTCCATGTTACAGAGATAGAATCAAAGTGACAGACTCCATGTTACAGAGACATAATCAAAGTGACAGACGAGACACAGAACCCAAGTTACAGACTCCATGTTACAGAGATAGAATCAAAATGACAGACTCCATGTTACAGAGATAGAATCAAAGTGACAGACTCCATGTTACAGAGATAGAATCAAAGTGAGAGACGAGAGACAGAAACCAAGTGACAGACGAGAGTAAGAATTCAAGTAACAGATGAGATTAAGAATTCAAGTGATAGACGGGAGTAAGAATTCAAGTGATAGACGGGAGTAAGAATTGAAGTGAAAGACGAGAGTATGAATTCAAGTGATAGACAAGAGTATGAATTCAAGTGATAGACGAGAGTATGAATTCAAATAACAGATGAGAGTAAGAATTCAAGTGAAAGACGAGAGTATGAATTCAAGTGACAGACGAAAGTCAGAATCCAAGTGATAGACTCAACGTCACAGAGATAGAACCCAAGTGACAGACTCCATGTTAAAGAGACAGAATCAAAGTTGCGACGAGAATAAGAATCTAAGTGACAGACTCCACGTGGCAGATTAAAGACAGAATCCAAGTGACAGACTCCATATTTCAGAGACAGAATCAAACTTGTGACGAGAGTAAGAATCTAAGTGACAAACTCCACGTGGCACACAAGAGACAGAATCCAAGTGACACGCTCCACGCGCAGACAAGAGACAGAATCGAAGTGACAGACGTCTGATCAAAGGCAAACGACAGACTATTGATAGAATCATCTTCAGTGAATTCACATGGTAGATGTGTGAAATTATCTAGGTAAAAGGATAGGTTAAAGAATCCGTCAAAAACAAGTGCTAGAATTACAATCACAACCAAGTGATAGAATCCCAGTCTTAACCAAGTGATAGAATCCCAGTCTTAACCAAGTGATAGAATCCCAGTCTTAACCAAGTGATAGAATCCCAGTCTTAACCAAGTGATAGAATCCCAGTCTTAACCAAGTGATAGAATCCCAGTCATAACCAAGTGATAGAATCCCAGTCTTAACCAAGTGATAGAATCCCAGTCTTAACCAAGTGATAGAATCCAGTCATAACCAAGTGATAGAATCCCTGTCATAACCAAGTGATAGAATCCCAGTCATAACCAGTGATAGAATCCAGTCATAACCAAGTGATAGAATCCCAGTCATAACCAAGTGATAGAATCCCAGTCATAACCAAGTGATAGAATCCCAGTCATAACCAAGTGATAGAATCCCAGTCTTAACCAAGTGATAGAATCCCAGTCTTAACCAAGTGATAGAATCCAGTCTTAACCAAGTGATAGAATCCCTGTCATAACCAAGTGATAGAATCCCAGTCATAACCAAGTGATAGAATCCCTGTCATAACCAAGTGGTAGAATCCCTGTCATAACCAAGTGATAGAATCCCAGTCATAACCAAGTGATAGAATCCCTGTCATAACCAAAGTTATAGAATTCCAGCCATAACCAAGTGATAGAATCCCAGCCATAGCCAAGTGATAGAAGTGAAAGTTTTCTCCGGTCGCGGCGTAAAGTTGTCCCTGTTTAAATTCTGACTTATCTATCTATTCTTTCAGTGATTTGATTTCAACACGGTATCTAAGTTGTATCGTTGGTCTTCGCAAAATTTTGCTCTACTGCTTTCAGATAATGGATGCTAAGTGCGAATCGAACCGGGTAACATTTTTTTTTTTTCGCTCGCCAGCTTTTATCTCTGACGAAGTGCCTACAGACTAGGAACTGAATTGTGCGTGTTAATCCATTTTTCCCTGGCAGCCGTGTGCACAGGGGTCCCTCACCGCACAGGCAGATAACTCCGACTTGGGAGGTACTCATATTTTTCCCGTCGATGAGTAATTGGCGTTTCAAGCCGGGCCTCGCTGCTGAGACCAGGAGTGGTTGCCGCAGAGAGAAGTCATAAATAAAAATCCCAACCGGTGCAGCAGGGATTTGAACCCACAACCTCTCTGTCTCGAGGCCGGCGTCTTGCCTCGAGCCCAACCAGTACCCCCCCCCCTCCCCGAGTAACTTTTTTATTGCAAGGCATATGCCTTATCTTCAACGTTACAGCAACCTGTAAAACTGAAATGATAGTTATCAGGTTAATCTACTTGTAGGGGGCAGAAATGTTTCAATCGCACATTAATCATCATCAAATACAGGGCCTGCTGGCGTAGGTGATCATGTCTCTCCACAACTTTCGATCTCGACAGTTATTTGTCATTTCTGTTCCCTCCATTTTCCCAGTTGTAACAATCTCACATTAATCATCATCAAATACCGGGCCTGCTGGCGTAGGTGATCATGTCTCTCCACAACTTTCGATCTCGACAGTTATTTGTCATTTCTGTTCCCTCCATTTTCCCAGTTGTAACAATCTCACATTAATAACTCGTTCTATTTGAAAGCTTCATAGACTACACACCAAGGCTGTTGATAAAATACACAATAAACAACTTACTAAAAGATATACATATAGATGACACAGATATACGACTAATATGTAATTTATACTGGGAGCAAACAGCAATAATAAAATTTAACAAAGAGAACTCTACACCCATTGATATAAATAGAGGAGTAAGACAGGAATGCATCCTATCACCGAGCTTGTTCAATCTATACACTGAGCAAATGTTTAAAATAATCACGTAGATGTCAGGCCTAAACATTAATAGAAAGATAATCAATAACCTAAGATATGCTGATGATGCTGTATTACTAACAGCAAACCCTAAAGATCTATAACAATTACTTAATGATATAAACAAGACCAGAAAAAAGTAAGGATCAGATGTGAACATCTGAAAGACTAAAACCATGATCATAACCAAAGATAATACTCAGAACCCACAAGTGGATATGAAAATGGAAGGAACAGACCTGGAGACAGTTCAGAGCTACAACTACCTTGGACATTCTATAACCAGTGATGGAATGTGTAAAATTGAAATAAACAAAATGATAACAATGACAAAAGGTAATTTTAATGTCATGAAAAACATACTAGCATCAAAACAAATAACACCAGGGCTAAAACTAAGAATGGCAAAATATTAAATCTTCTCAACATTCATGAATGGTACAAAAACATGGACATTAGACAAGAAAGCAGAATAGAAAATGTAAGCCTTCGAAATGTGGATTTATAAAAGAATGGGTAGAATTGGATTGGAAAAAAGAAACAATGAAGTCTTAAAACAACTAAAAATGAAAAAGAGAACAACTAAATACAATTCAAACAAAACAAATAAGAGTTTTGGGACACGTTAAAAGACACAACAGTCTACTAAAAGTAATCTTGGAAGAAAAAGTACAAGGTAAAAGAGGCAGAGACAGACCAAGATTAACATGGACGACTAACATCAAAAGATGAACAAGTCAGCCTATGACAAACTGCACGATTAAAGCAAGAGACAGCAGAATGGCGCTTCATGGTAGATAACCTTCGATGCGGAGATGGAACTCAATGATGATGATGATGATGATGAAACACAAATCGAAAGACAATTGTAAAATATTTCGAGGATATTAAATACTAGCAATGAAAACAATAAAGAAAAACAAAGAAACTGGCACACAAATAGGAAACATGGTTAAAGAAAAAAATATTCAGGTTGATGCCCAATATACATGCAAAAAAAAACCCAAATAAAGTATCAGTACTAAAAGAAGTGCAATATATTTCTTGTCTTCTTAGAGGAAAAAGAAAAGGATATTACGAACAACAGTCAAGTCAAGACACTCCCTTCGTTACTGACTCCTAATCTACATATACACACCTAAAGATATCAACATATATAATTTCCTAGGTACGTGATGTTTGGCAATAAACCTCTCCTCGGAATTTATTTTTTTAAATGCCACTTATGCTCGTTCAGGAAAATATAATTATTTTGTTTTATATTTTATGTTATTTTTTATGGAAAGTATTCTTTTGGGTGAAATATCTATTATATTTATCTGCGTTACATTACTACTAAAATGTTTTGTTTCAACAACTTAAATTAGCAATCGTAGTACGTTGATGGACAATTTCGCGAACATCAACTAAGAAAATTGGTTCATTCGGAACAGACTTACAAACAAAAGATATTAAAAGACACAAATATTGAAAATAATGTAATACAAATGTAAAATTACATCTGATAAAGGAAATTAAAATACTAAAAATACAAATAAAGAGCCCCGTCACGCCAAGTGGCGTATAGCGAATATGGTGTTTTTGACCATTTTTATAGACTTTTGACACACGAATTTTGGGTCATTTGGTCGGTATTACGCCCGTGCCACTTTACTTTCCCAGAAAAAATCCGGTACCGATGTAAGGCCGGGTGAACCTGGAAGCCACCGATCAGCATCGAACCCGACCTCTTGTCCTTAGTAGTCCAGTTCACTAACCACTGAGCCATCGCGGCTCATAAAGTAGCATCATCATCATGTACCATGCCGGTTGGCGTAGGCGATCATGTCCCCCCACAATCTTCTATCTACAGTGCATCGTATCAGTTCTCTTCTTGACTGTTTTCCTTGTCATGACACCAAGCTATCCAGTAGTTTCTCTCTTTGTCGTCCGCGATCTCTCTTTCCTTTTATTTTGCCAGTTGTAACCAAGTATTCCAACTTTCCTCTTCTCATGATGTGCCCGAAAAATGTTGATTGCTTCTTTCTGATGTTTTTTTAAGAGCTCCCTTTTTGTGTTGGCCTCTTTGAGAACTTCCTCATTGGTCTTTTTATCTGTCCAGGGAAATAAAGTAGCATAAAGTAGCATAATAAAGTAGCATTGCCGCGTTAAAAGGCACAGAGGGCAAGAAAGAACAATATTGGAAGGCATCGTTCCAGGAAGACGAGACAGGTGCAAACTAATAGAAGTTTGATTTTCGAGCATCAGAGACACCTTGCAACTGGCTACACAAGAAGTGGGAGATCTGGCCAGAGACAGATTCTTTCAAACAGACGGTTTGCAAATAGCGTTGAACCGGTTGGTGATGAGTAATACTTTAGCACAAAACTAAGTCGTTATGAAACGTAACTATACGGAAAATATGTTGACTCGTATCTATGTTTTATTATCTTATCACGCAGAGACAGAGGAGCCAATGTTCTTTATGGCTAGTGGAGTCTTATAGGACAGCAACATTTTTTTTCACTTGATGAATTCCCTGACTATCAGTTATAGAGTGTCCCTTGTGTGCCTCACACTATTCATCTCTGTTATGATTCCCCTCTGTTAAGCTGTCTTTAGTTCCCCTTCACTTGATATACCACTGGATGTCATTTCGTTTGATTGTTTCTACATAAACCTCTTTGATATACCACTACATGACATTTCATTTGATTGTTTATACATAAACTTCTTTGATATACCACTACATGACATTTCATTTGATTGTTTATACATAAACTTCTTTGATATGCCACTACATGACATTTCATTTGATTGTTTATACATGTACATAAACTTCTTTGATATGCCACTACATGACATTTCATTTGATTGTTTGTACATAAACTTCTTTGATATGCCACTACATGACATTTCATTTGATTGTTTATACATAAACTTCTTTGATATACCACTACATGACATTTCATTTGATTGTTTCTACATAAACTTCTTTGATATACCACTACATGACATTTCATTTGATTGTTTATACATAAACTTCTTTGATATGCCACTACATGACATTTCATTTGATTGTTTATACATAAACTTCTTTGATATGCCACTACATTACACTTCATTTGATTGTTTATACATAAACTTCTTTGATATGCCACTACATGACACTTCATTTGATTGTTTGTACATAAACTTCTTTGATATGCCACTACATGACACTTCATTTGATTGTTTGTACATAAACTTCTTTGATATGCCACTACATTACACTTCATTTGATTGTTTGCACATAAACTTCTTTGATATACCACTACATGACACTTCATTTGATTGTTTGTACATAAATTTCTTTGATATGCCACTACATGACACTTCATTTGATTGTTTATACATAAACTTCTTTGATATACCACTACATGACATTTCATTTGATTGTTTATACATAAACTTCTTTGATATGCCACTACATGACATTTCATTTGATTGTTTATACATAAACTTCTTTGATATCCCACTACGTGACATTTCATTTGATTGTTTATACATAAATTTCTTTGATATCCCACTACGTGACATTTCATTTGATTGTTTATACATAAACTTCTTTGATATCCAACTACGTGACATTTCATTTGATTGTTTATACATAAACTTCTTTGATATCCCACTACGTGACATTTCATTTGATTGTTTATACATAAACTTCTTTGATATCCCACTACGTGACATTTCATTTGATTATTTATACATAAACTTCTTTCATATCCCACTACGTGACATTTCATTTGATTGTTTATACATAAACTTCTTTGATATACCACTACATGACATTTCATTTGATTATTTATACATAAACTTCTTTGATATGCCACTACATGACATTTCATTTGATTATTTATACATAAACTTCTTTGATATGCCACTACATGACACTTCATTTGATTGTTTATACATAAACTTCTTTGATATGCCACTACATGACATTTCATTTGATTGTTTAAACATTCTCCAGAGAACATAACCTATCCAGCTCTATCGTCTGCACGTTATCACTCTATTTGTTATTTTTCCTGTTCTATACTCTTTTGCTTATTTCGTTTGACCAAACTATTGTGTAGTTTTTCTACTGACAGCTATGAGAAATTTTAGTCTGGACACTGCTTTCCATCGTCCTCTATTTTCATTCATTCACTGTGTGACGTCTCCATATTGAAAGTTGACTACCATGGAGCACCATTATATTCTGTCTAATCTCACAAAAGTCAAGATCTTTAATCTTGTGTGATTTCAGTATTAATTTCCGGGTGCGGGAGCTGGAAAACAACAAAGGCTCTTACTCTAGATCAAAGACTAGACGGTTTTGATAATAAATGTCCTAGAAAACTGCTAAACATCCGATGGTCAGAATTCAAACCAACAACAGAAATACGACAAGAAACTAATCAAAACTATGTATCCAACTATGTTAGGAATCGTCGCTGGAAAATTTCTTGGGCACGTTCTCAGAATGGACGTTAGAAATCTACCTTCTTTGTGTGGACACGGAAGGATAAAAGAAAACGAGAAAGACGAAAGAAACCCTAAGTAGAACTATCGTCAAAGAGAAAACAACTATGGGTCTCAGAAACAAGCAAGAATTAAAACAGGCTGCGACGAACCGCCGGACATTGAGCGCTATGACTTTTATCCTATGCGCCGTATTTAGCCCACAAGGACCTTCAATCAATCGATCAATTGCCTTGATAATGCGCATGGTCATCGGTTCACCAGTATATCTTTTGATGTTATCACTCCAAACGTTTCAGTTTGCCTCTGTCTTGTACACCGTGTACATTCCATTCCAAGATAACATTTAGAGGTATTGCCTCTGCCTTGTCCACCGTGTACGTTCCATTGCAAGATAACATATAGAGGTATTGCCTCTGCCTCGTCCACCTTGTACGTTCCATTCCAAGATAACATATAGAGGTATTGCCTCTGCCTTGTCCACCGTGTACATTCCATTCCAAGATAACATTTAGAGGTATTGCCTCTGCCTCGTCCACTTTATACGTTCCATTCCAAGATAACATATAGAGGTATTGCCTCTGCTTCGTCCACCTTGTACATTCCATTCCAATATACCATTTAGAGGTATGGCATTATGTCTCTCCCCATGTCCCAAAAATGTCACTGCCGTTTTTGAATTGTCTTAAATGGTTCTATTTCCATGTTCAGTACTTCACAGTTTGTCTTCTTTCCCTTCCACCCAATTCCCCCTATTATATTTGTGATATAGATCCATTCTATTCTCTGTCACTCAGGTCTATATAAAAGCGTTGGACCGACATCTACGCCTTAAATTCTTAGTTTCGTTCGCAATTAATCAAAGACTTACTAAGGTCTCGGGCTGATACGGTTTTCCTGAAATCACCCATATCTCGTGACGTCTTCATGTATGTGATCTATAGGCGGCTGATCCAATTTACCCACAATCGCTCCTTCTCTATTTGCTGAAAACGTCATCAGCTTTTGGTGATCCACTTTCAGCCCCCGGGCCTTAGTAAACATACAGTTAGCTTTGTCTCTTTTTTAAAACTCATATGAAAGCTGCTATTATATTAACGCCACCTTTTAATAAACATTCAACAACAGAAAGCTAAATTACAACCTATATGTGATGATTGATTTTCTTCACCGTAAATGTTGTTGAAAATCTAATCGTAAGATTTATGGACGTGTCCGATATGCACTGAGATTGTTCTGTCGTCTAAACTAAACTAAATTATTTTGCAAAATATTATATTAGTGCACATAGTTGATACAGCCAGTGTCCCTTCAACCTACATAAATCTCAAGAAAATTTACAAACCTTATCCCAAAAGTAAACAACAAAGGAAGACAGGGAAATATAATTTTTATTAAAAAAAAAAAACAGTGCAATGCGTATTTTGTCATAAACCACAACTCAAACATTACGTCACTATCCCATTTCTGAGGTGTGCTGGGGGTATTTTAGACCGGAAAATATAGGTCACATGTTAGTGCAGTCGCCAGGAAGTATTTCTGTCTGAGTTTTCATTTAATAAACCGGATGATAAAAGTGGGGCGGTGGTTGTTTGACGTAAAGATTTGTACATTATAGAAGGCGCACCACAATTATCCGATACCACTGTCTGCACATCTCGCCCCGACGACGCCATTGTCCACAACCATGAACATGTCCGCTCAGCCATCAAGAATCTTATCTAAGAAAACATCATTCCCCTGGTGCGCCTCGTCTCGTTATCCCTAATAGTGGTCTAGGCAAGCCTTCCCTTATTATGCTCTCGAAAATTCGCAAACTTAACACCCCATGTAGGCCGATATTATCTACGTGCAACTGAACACATATCTGACTATCTGGACAATGTTTCCCAATCTTTCATGGCTTGTCTTCCCAACCAGGTCAAGACACAAACCACGCCCTTATAATTTTCTCTTCCCTACCAGGTCAAGACACAAACCACGCCCTTAAAATTTTCGCATCTCTCCCAGGTCAAGACACAAACCACGCCCTTATAATTTTCTCTTCCCTCCCAGGTCAAGACACAAACCACGCCCTTATAATTTTCTCTACCCTCCCAGGTCAAGACATAAACCACGCCCTTATAATTTTCTCTTCCCTCCCAGGTCAAGACACAAACCACGCCCTTATAATTGTCTCTTCCCTCCCAGGTCAAGACACAAACCACGCCGTATAATTTTCTCTTCCCTCCCAGGTCAAGACACAAACCACGGCCTTATAATTGTCTCTTCCCTCCCAGGTCAAGACACAAACCACGCCGTATAATTTTCTCTTCCCTCCCAGGTCAAGACACAAACCACGCCCTTATAATTGTCTCTTCCCTACCAGGTCAAGACACAAATCACGCCGTATAATTTTCTCTTCCCTCTCAGGTCAAGACATAAACCACGCCCTTATAATTTTCTCTTCCCTCCCAGGTCAAGACACAAACCACGCCCTTATAATTGTCTCTTCCCTTCCAGGTCAAGACACAAACCACGCCCTTATAATTTTCTCTTCCCTCCCAGGTCAAGACACAAACCACGCCCTTAGAATCTTCTCTTCCCTACCAGGTCAAGACACAAATCACGCCCTTATAATTTTCTTTTCCCTCCCAGGTCAAGACACAAACCACGCCCTTAAAATTTTCGCATCTCTCCCAGGTCAAGACACAAACCACGCCCTTATAATTTTCTCTTCCCTCCCAGGTCAAGACACAACCACGCCCTTATAATTTTCTCTTCCATCCCAGGTCAAGACATAAACAACGCCCTTATAATTTTCTCTTCCCTCCCAGGTCAAGACACAAACCACGCCCTTATAATTTTCTCTTCCCTCCCAGGTCAAGACACAAACCACGCCCTTATAATTTTCTCTTCCCTCCCAGGTCAAGACACAAACCACGCCCTTATAATTTTCTCTTCCCTCCCAGGTCAAGACACAAACCACGCCCTTATAATTTTCTCTTCCCTTCCAGGTCAAGACACAAACCACGCCCTTAGAATTTTCTCTTCACTCCCAGGTCAAGACACAAACCACGCCCTTATAATTTTCTCTTCTCTCCCAGGTCAAGACACAAATCACGCCGTATAATTTTCTCTTCCCTCCCAGGTCAAGACATAAACCACGCCCTTATAATTTACTCTTCCCTCCCAGGTCAAGACACAAATCACGCCCTTATAATTGTCTCTTCCCTTCCAGGTCAAGACACAAATCACGCCCTTATAATTTTCTCTTCCCTCCCAGGTCAAGACACAAACAACGCCCTTAGAATCTTCTCTTCCCTACCAGGTCAAGACACAAACCACGCCCTTATAATTTTCTCTTCCCTCCCAGGTCAAGACACAAACCACGCCCTTATAATTTTCTCTTCCCTCCCAGGTCAAGACATAAACCACGCCCTTATAATTTTCTCTTCCCTCCCAGGTCAAGACACAAACCACGCCCTTATAATTTTCTCTTCCCTCCCAGGTCAAGACACAAATCACGCCCGTATAATTTTCTCTTCCATCCCAGGTCAAGACACAAACCACGCCCTTATAATTTTCTCTTCCCTCCCAGGTCAAGACACAAACCACGCCGTATAATTTTCTCTTCCCTCCCAGGTCAAGACACAAACCACGGCCTTATAATTGTCTCTTCCCTCCCACGTCAAGACACAAACCACGCCGTATAATTTTCTCTTCCCTCCCAGGTCAAGACACAAACCACGCCCTTATAATTTTCTCTTCTCTCCCAGGTCAAGACACAAATCACGCCGTATAATTTTCTCTTCCCTCTCAGGTCAAGACATAAACCACGCCCTTATAATTTTCTCTTCCCTCTCAGGTCAAGACACAAACCACGCCCTTATAATTGTCTCTTCCCTTCCAGGTCAAGACACAAACCACGCCCTTATAATTTTCTCTTCCCTCCCAGATCAAGACACAAACCACGCCCTTAGAATCTTCTCTTCCCTACCAGGTCAAGACAAAAATCACGCCCTTACAATTTTCTTTTCCCTCCCAGGTCAAGACACAAACCACGCCCTTAAAATTTTCGCATCTCTCCCAGGTCAAGACACAAACCACGCCCTTATAATTTTCTCTTCCCTCCCAGGTCAAGACACAACCACGCCCTTATAATTTTCTCTTCCCTCCCAGGTCAAGACATAAACAACGCCCTTATAATTTTCTCTTCCCTCCCAGGTCAAGACACAAACCACGCCCTTATAATTTTCTTTTCCCTCCCAGGTCAAGACACAAATCACGCCCGTATAATTTTCTCTTCCCTCCCAGGTCAAGACACAAACCACGCCCTTATAATTTTCTCTTCCCTCCCAGGTCAAGACACAAACCACGCCCTTATAATTTTCTCTTCCCTCCCAGGTCAAGACACAAACCACGCCCTTATAATTTTCTCTTCCCTCCCAGGTCAAGACACAAACCACGCCCTTATAATTTTCTCTTCCCTTCCAGGTCAAGACACAAACCACGCCCTTAGAATTTTCTCTTCACTCCCAGGTCAAGACACAAAACCACGCCCTTATAATTTTCTCTTCTCTCCCAGGTCAAGACACAAATCACGCCGTATAATTTTCTCTTCCCTCCCAGGTCAAGACATAAACCACGCCCTTATAATTTACTCTTCCCTCCCAGGTCAAGACACAAACCACGCCCTTATAATTGTCTCTTCCCTTCCAGGTCAAGACACAAATCACGCCCTTATAATTTTCTCTTCCCTCCCAGGTCAAGACACAAACAACGCCCTTAGAATCTTCTCTTCCCTACCAGGTCAAGACACAAACCACGCCCTTATAATTTTCTCTTCCCTCCCAGGTCAAGACACAAACCACGCCCTTATAATTTTCTCTTCCCTCCCAGGTCAAGACATAAACCACGCCCTTATAATTTTCTCTTCCTCCCAGGTCAAGACACAAACACGCCCTTATAATTTTCTCTTCCCTCCCAGGTCAAGACACAAATCACGCCCGTATAATTTTCTCTTCCATCCCAGGTCAAGACACAAACCACGCCCTTATAATTTTCTCTTCCCTCCCAGGTCAAGACATAAACCACGCCCTTAGAATTTTCTCTTCCCTCCCAGGTCAAGACACAAACCACGCCCTTATAATTTTCTCTTCCCTCCCAGGTCAAGACACAAATCACGCCGTATAATTTTCTCTTCCCTCCCAGGTCAAGACATAAACCACGCCCTTATAATTTACTCTTCCCTCCCAGGTCAAGACACAAATCACGCCCTTATAATTGTCTCTTCCCATCCAGGTCAAGACACAAACCACGCCCTTACAATTTTCTCTTCCCTCCCAGGTCAAGACACAAACAACGCCCTTAGAATCTTCTCTTCCCTACCAGGTCAAGACAAAAATCACGCCCTTATAATTTTCTCTTCCCTCCCAGGTCAAGACACAAACCACACCCTTATAATTTTCGCATCTCTCCCAGGTCAAGACACAAACCACGCCCTTATAATTTTCTCTTCCCTCCCAGGTCAAGACACAAACCACGCCCTTATAATTTTCTCTTCCCTCCCAGGTCAAAACACAAACCACGCCCTTATAATTTTCTTTTCCCTCCCAGGTCAAGACATAAACCACGCCCTTATAATTTTCTCTTCCCTCCAAGGTCAAGACACAAACCACGCCCTTATAATTTTCTCTTCCCTCCCAGGTCAAGACACAAATCACGCCCGTATAATTTTCTCTTCCCTCCCAGGTCAAGACACAAACCACGCCCTTATAATTTTCTCTTCCCTTCCAGGTCAAGACACAAACCACGCCATTAAAATCTTCTCTTCCCTCCCAGGTCAAGACACAAACCACGCCCTTATAATATCTGTTCCCTTCCAGGTCAAGACACAAACCACGCCCTTATAATTTTCTCTTCCCTCCCAGGTCAAGACACAAACCACGCCCTTATAATTTTCTCTTCCCTTCCAGGTCAAGACACAAACCACGCCCTTATAATTTTCTCTTCCCTCCCAGGTCAAGACACAAACCACGCCCTTAGAATCTTCTCTTCCCTACCAGGTCAAGACACAAATCACGCCCTTATAATTTTCTCTTCCCTCCCAGGTCAAGACACAAATCACGCCCTTATAATTTTCTCTTCTCTCCCAGGTCAAGACACAAATCACGCCCTTATAATTTTCTCTTCCCTACCAGGTCAAGACACAAATCACGCCCTTATAATTTTCTCTTCCCTACCAGGTCAAGACACAAATCACGCCCTTATAATTTTCTCTTCCCTCCCAGGTCAAGACACAAATCACGCCCTTATAATTTTCTCTTCCCTACCAGGTCAAGACACAATCACGCCCTTATAATTTTCTCTTCCCTCCCAGGTCAAGACACAAATCACGCCCTTATAATTTTCTCTTCCCTACCAGGTCAAGACACAAATCACGCCCTTATAATTTTCTCTTCCCTCCCAGGTCAAGACACAAATCACGCCCTTATAATTTTCTCTTCCCTCCCAGGTCAAGACACAAATCACGCCCATATAATTTTCTCTTCCCTCCCAGGTCAAGACACAAACCACGCCCTTAGAATCTTCTCTTCCCTCCCAGGTCAAGACACAAACCACGTCCCTAGAATCTTCTATTTCTTCCTATGTCAAAGACACAAACGGCAAACCATGACCTGTCTGGGTCATATCTCTCACGCGTCGACCTCCTGCTACTTTGAACTTGAATGCTCACACTATATTCGGCATGTAATAACGAAACTTATTCTGCGAAACACTTCTAATCGAATCTACTGCCCTTACTAGATCACGCACGATTGTCTTAGATTTAACCTTGCACATTGATATCCTCTTGGTGATGGGGACATTCAAATGCACAAATTGTTACTCTACATGACTCTCTATACTCGCGTATTCTGGTTGATATATAGTTTAGGGAGCCAATACTCTTCATACTCGCACTCTGGTAGAAATATTGTTTAGTGAACTGATACTTTCCATACTCGCATACTCTGGTAGAAATATTGTTTAGTGAACTGATACTTTCCATACTGGCATCTATCTATCTATCTATCTATCTATCTATCTATCTATCTATCTATCTATCTATCTATCTATCTATCTATCTATCTATCTATCTATCTATCTATCTATCTATCTATCTATCTATCTATCTATCTATCTATCTATCTATCTATCTATCTATCTATCTATCAATATATCTATCTATCTATCGTCCTTTCAAGCCGAAGACGGCACATAGGGCAGAACTACAATCTCAAAAAACAGAAACCTTGCGTGTAAAAATGGCACATATTGCAGAGATCACTGCTTCCCAAACTTATGGCTCTGTTTCCATAACAATACTTTTTACAATGACAGCTTGTCAAGCCATCGATCAACCTCTTTAGTCGCCTCTTACGACATACTCTGGTAGAAATATTGTTTAGTGAACTGATACTTTCCATACTCGCATACTCTGGTAGAAATATTGTCTAGTGAACTGATACTTTCCATACTCGCATACTCTGGTAGAAATATTGTCTAGTGAACTGATACTTTCCAAAATCGCATACTCTGGTAGAAATATTGTCTAGTGAACTGATACTTTCCATACTCGCATACTCTGGTAGAAATATTGTCTAGTGAACTGATACTTTCCATACTCGCATACTCTGGTAGAAATATTGTCTAGTGAACTGATACTTTCCATACTCGCATACTCTGGTAGAGACAACTCTCCATTCTCTGATGGTTACCTATCTCCTCACATATTTTTTTAGAACCCTCCCATGGCCCCTTCAGTCCACTTTGTCCAGATCAACCGACTATGAGGCGCATTTACCTTCGGACCGGGTTGCACCAAGCATTGCAGATCATTTATTTTTTTCATTTTTTTTGTTAATATTTTCATATCTTTTATTTTGTGATCAAGTCACTATATAGCTTTAGTTTATTCATTATATGTTGTCTGTGTGTGTTTTTGTTGTTTTTTTTTTTATATTCCAGCTGAAGACCTACTGAAGCCGAAACATGGTTTTGATTTCGTGCTATCCTTCACTTATGTAAAGCTGTGACCATACCACATTTTACTTTTTTTTAATTTTTTTAAAACCTTATCATCGTATCAGTTCTGTTGTTGACTGTTTTCCATGCCATGACACCAAGTTATTCAGTATTTTCTCTCTTTGTTGTCCGCGATTTCTCTTTCCTTTTAATTTGCCAGTTGTAACCAAGTATTCCAACCTTCCTCTTCTCGTGATATACCCGAAAAATGTTGATTGTTTCTTTCTGATGTTTTTTTTTTTTGTGTTTTCTTTTTGTGCTGGCCTCTTTGAGAATTTCCTCATTGGTCTTTTTAGCTGTCCGGGAACTTTCAACATTTTTCTGAGAAATTCCATCTCTGTGGCCTCTAATCGTCCTTTCATTTGTTTGTCTACTGTCCATGATTTGCGTCTATTGGTCAGAATTGGTTCTATGTAGCACCGATGAACTCTCTTTCTCACTTCTAATTTACATAGCTTTGTTGCATAAGATATTTTTCATTTTCTGAAATGCTATTTTGGCCTCAGCTTTTCTTCTTTTTATTTAAGTGCTGCATCTTCTATCTGATGTTATTATTGTGCCCAAGTATTTGACGCGATGCACTTGTTTTCAAATTTGTCCTGTTTATTTTTATGCTGCATGATGGTGATGGCTGTTTCTTTAAAATGACCATTACTTCTGTTTTCTTACTATTCAGACTGAGACCTATTTTGTTGCTTTCTTTTACTATTATGTCTATCATTTCTTGTAGTTCATTCTCTGTCTCTGCTATTAAGACTGTGTCATCCCCATATCACCAAATTATTTATGTTGTGACCGTTGACTTAATTCCTTTTTTGTCTACTATTCATCTCATAATATTTTGGCTGTAAAATGAAAACAAACCCGGCGACAGAACACTGCCTTGTCTGACTCCTTGCTTTATATATTTGAATTGAAAGGGACTATAATGTCTAATTAAATGTTAAATTAAATGTCCAGAAATATTCACTTTAATGTGAGGTTGGGGGTTAAGAAATAACTATTTATTATATTTTAAATTGAAAATGAACAATAGATATTCATGCCATATGAATCTCAAACAATACCGTACTAAATTATTAATATATTAAAATGGACAACTGATAGCCTGAGAATTAAACTTTCTACAAACTATTTATGGGCCTTCTTCCATGCTATCAGACAACCCGGTATTATATTTTATTTAGAACGTGAGAAAATAGACGATCTAGAAATTTCTGCCTCTTTCTTTTTAAATGTGAAATAGCTGATCTAGAAATATTCACATTTAAAATGTGAAGTTATTCGTGGGCGTCAGTCAGGAGTTGAGAACTCTAATTTCATGATAAATCCAATATGGGTGGCGTGCTCCCAGACTGTTTCGTGTTTTCTTCATGAAATAAGGTGGATAACTGAAGTTTCTTATTCTGTGTGGCATTGTTAAAGTTGGCAATTTGAGATAGTGAGACGGAATGGGAGAATGTGAGGGGGAAGATAAATGCATAGTACAGGACTTCACTTTAAAATGGCTGAAACAGCCTCATCATCATCAAGTATCATGCTTGCTGGCGTAGGTGCTCATGTCTCTCCACAACTTTCGATTTCGACAGTTATTTATCATTTCTGTTGTTGACCTTCTGCTATCCCATTCTCATAAGCTGTCTGATATATTTTCTCTTTGCTCCCCTATATCTCTTTGTCCCTCAATTTTTCAGCTGTTCCCTTCTCATTACATTGCCCATTGCTCATTGATGATTGCTCCTTTCTAATATTGAAAATTAGCTTTCTCTTTGCTTTAGCCTCTTTTAGAAAGTTTCCAAAACTATTCATAGCTGTCCATGGTATTCTCAATATTCTTCTGTAAAACCACATTTCTACAGCCTCCAGTGATTTTCTTGTCTGTTGTTCTATTATCCATGATTCACATCCATATATTAAGACTGACTCTACATAACATTCAAGAACTTTTTTTATTGTTTCTATTGTCAAAAATGGATTGCATGGTATATTCCTCATTTTTTGGAACGCTGCTTTTGCCTGAGCCATTCTGCATAAAACAGCTTACCAATGAAAAAAAAACATTTCGGTTGTTTATCAAATTGAAAGAATAGACAAAGAACTGCTATAGTTTAGCCAACAGATCATCTTCATTGCACAAATGACAACGCACAAAGTGCCCAGATCTGCTCCTCAGCAACTTCCCCACTGTGAAATTTGCCCGCCACACACTAATGAAAGTGATTAAAGATGGCTTCAGTTCAGGTGCGGGATCTGTGTAGCACCGCAAAGTTAAAGGAGGTGCAATCAAGAAGTTCAGCTTAGTGGTAAAGGATGAAAGAGCTGAATGAATCAATGGATAGGTGGATGACAGAAACAATCACAATCACGTTGGTGGATGACAGAAACAATCACAATCACGTTGGTGCATGATAGAAACAATCACAATCACGTTGGTGGATGACAGAAACAATCACAATCACTTTGGTGGATGACAGAAACAATCACAATCACTTTGGTGGATGACAGAAACAATCACAATCACGTTGGTGGATGTCAAAAACAAGCACAATAAGATAGGTGGATATACTTCATCTTCATTTCTTCCTCATTTGCATTGCATTTCGAGGGGATATATATTTTGCGGTCCTTTGCTCTTCTGTTCGCCTCTGCTGCTGTTATGTTTCAAAGTGTTTCTAATATTCCGTCATTCTATCTTTTTTTGTGTTCGGCATTTGGTCTAATGTTCTTGCATCGTTTATTGATGGCTCGTTGAGTTGTGTCATCAATCTTTCTGCCTTTTCAAGAGGCCAAATCATTTTATCTGTTGTTTCTTTAAATATTCTATGAAGGGGGCTGTTTCCTAGATTTTTTCTCGCTTTTTAATTTCTCATCTTGTCTTCCTATCACACGTCTAACACATTTCATCTCAGTAGATGTTATTTGTCTTATTATTCTTGCATCTATTGACAAGGACTGTCATTGGTAGCACAACGTTGGAATGAAGATTGCATTGTAGAGTGCCCGTTTTGCCTCTAGAGTTATTTCCTTGTCGGACAATGGTGACGATAGCTGTCCAATGATTTGATAAACTTTGTTGCATCGTGAGTCTCTCTCTCTCTCTTTGCTGTTTATTAATTGTCGGTTGTCACTAGATTTCCTAGGTATATGTATTTTAATTCCTCTACTTGTTTTAGTTGCTTGTCTTCTATAGTTATGTTAATGTTCTGTTTTTCATATGCGATATTCATGACTTCTGTTGGTATATGCAAAGCAGCGTATAACCATAAGTTTATGCCTCATGTAATCGTATAGTCGCGTGCCACAGTATCTCATGGGTGAGTTGTAGTCACAGGCATGCAGCAAGAATTATTCCCTGACTACAGTTCTACTTCTACTTCCTCTTCTTAACATCAAAACAAATAACACCAAGGCTAAAACTAGAAACAGCAAAATGTTACATCTTCGCAATATTCCTGTATGTTGCAGAAACATGAGCATTAGACAAGAAAACAGAACAGAAAATTGAAGCCTTTGAAATGTGGATTTATAAAAGAATAGGTAGAATTGGATGGAAAGAAAAGAAAACAAACGATGAAGTTTTAAAACAACTAAAAATGAAAAGAGAACTACTAAACACAATTAGAACAAGACAAATGAAAATTTTGGGGCATGTTAAAAGATTTGTTTTTTCACAACAGCCTAATAATAGTAATATTGGAATCGAAAATGCAAGGTAAAAGATGCAGAGCAGACCAAGACTAACATGGACGAGTAACATCAAAAGATGGACAAGTCACCCTATGACAATCTGCACCATCAAAGCAAGAGACAGAGTGGAATGGTGCTCAATGGTAGCCAACCTTCGATGCGGAGACGGCACTCAATGATGTTGACAGTTCTTCTTCTTCAGCTTTTACTTCTCCTTCATCACCATTTTTCTTCTTCTTCATGATCTTCACCTTTTGCTTCTTTTTTTTCTTCTTCTCCACTTCTTGTCCTTCCTCTTCTTCCTCTACCTCTTGTCCTTCTTCTACTTGTCCTTCTTCTACTTGTCCTTCTTCTACTTGTCCTTCTTCTACTTGTCCTTCTTCTACTTGTCCTTCTTCTACTTGTCCTTCTTCTACTTGTCCTTCGTCTACTTGTCCTTCTTCTACTTGTCCTTCTTCTTCTTGTCCTTCTTCTTCTTGTCCTTCTTCTACTTGTCCTTCGTCTACTTGTCCTTCTTCTACTTGTCCTTCTTCTTCTTGTCCTTCTTCTACTTGTCCTTCTTCTACTTGTCCTTCTTCTACTTGTCCTTCTTCTACTTGTCCTTCTTCTACATGTCCTTCGTCTACTTGTCCTTCTTCTACTTGTCCTTCTTCTTCTTGTCCTTCCTCTTCTTCTTCCTCCTCTCCAACTTTTACTTGTTCTTCACCCCTTCTTTTTTCTTTTCCTTCTATTTTATCTTCTACAACGTTGAACTAATTTAATTTTGCGAACGTTAATCTTGTGTCTTGTATTATGATTTGAGGAAAGGGGGTAGAGAAGAAACAATGAGACACACGATGAGCTGGTCGCATGGTCAGTACTCGTATATGGCATGGTTGTCGTGAGACACACGATGAGCTGGTCGCATGGTCAGTACTCGTATATGGCATGGTTGTCGTGAGACACACGATGAGCTGGTCGCATGGTCAGTACTCGTATATGGCATGGTTGTCGTGAGACACACGATGAGCTGGTCGCATGGTCAGTACTCGTATATGGCATAGTTGTCGTGAGACACACGATGAGCTGGTCGCATGGTCAGTACTCGTATATGGCATAGTTGTCGTGAGACACACGATGAGCTGGTCGCATGGTCAGTACTCGTATATGGCATGGTTGTCGTGAGACACACGATGAGCTGGTCGCATGGTCAGTACTCGTATATGGCATAGTTGTCGTGAGACACACGATGAGCTGGTCGCATGGTCAGTACTCGTATATGGCATGGTTGTCGTGAGACACACGATGAGCTGGTCGCATGGTCAGTACTCATATATGGCATGGTTGTGGGTTCTAATTTTTTTCGCCTAAACCTGCGCCGTGGCTGACACACTCAGTCTTCGGCATACTGGGTCTTAGTTTAAAGGTAGTCATTTTCCGCCTCTTAGCGTGGACACCTGCCCGGATTATTGAGCCTAGGAGATAAGTAAGAATACATGAATATTATTATAGAGGGAAACATCCAAGGTGATAATTCAGCTAATCATTTCAGAGGAAGAGGTATGTTTATAGCACAAAAAAACAAAGAACAATATATGGACTAAAGCAGAATCGAACCCGTACTCCTTGGAAAAGCACCTTGCTACAAGAAGCCTAACGCTAGAGCACACGGCCAATTTTAGTTAGCTGAGTTGGCGGTGTTCCCTATTGTTTGGCTTCTCGTAGTAAGGCTCTGTACCAAGGAGTAGAAGTTCGATCCTGCGTAAGACCACATATTGTTCTTTTTTTTTTTTTTTGTTCATTATTTGTCATTGTTTTCCGAGTGCTTTTGAGCCTACCCTGTCAATGGTGTCTGTTAAGGGTGTTCTCCAATACCCTTGCCTACTCTCTCCAGTTCTGTACATCACAGTTTTTACAATTTCATTTCATGAAAAGAAAAAAAAAACTGCATGCTCATTAATTTAAACGAAATTGATTTTTAACATTCAAAACCTAATTCATCTTTTTTTTTTTTTAGTGAAACAGCTATTACGCTGAGCTGTAACACAAGTTTCAAATATGGGATATTCTGACAACTAACTGTGTGTTTATGTTCGGAATTGGAGTCAACAACTATGACCTAACATCATCAAATGCTATACATTTTAAAAAAATATATGACGATCATCATTTTCAGAAGGACGTGAACTTCCGGTATATAGTGGATAGGCGGCAGGAACCAATGAAGGCTATGCATGAAAAGTGTTCCTTGTTGCAGTTCCCTCATATTCCAAGTCTATGGGAGACTGGTTGGTCTCGAGCCAGGACGCCGGCCTTGGGACAGAGAGGTTGTGGGTTCAAATTCCGGCTACACTGGTTGGGATTTTTATTTATGATTTCTCTCTGCGACAACCACCCCTGGTCTCAGCAGCGAGGCCCGGCTTGAAACGTCGGTTACTCATCGACGGAAACAACATGAGCACCTCTAAAGTCGAAGTTATCTCCCTGTGCGGCGAGGGACCCCTGTGCACACGGCTGTCAGAAAAAAATGGATTAACACGCAATATTCAGTTCCTAGTCTCTACGGGACTTCGTCAGAGTTGAAAGCTGGTGAACGCAAGAACAACAACAAATACTACATGCCATGGAAACATGTATCAGAGCTGGCTCAATACCACATGCGTTCCCAGTGGCCATATTTAGATGTAGATAAAACAATAAGGAAAGTACAGATAACGCACTTTACCATTTTGACTGGACCGGCTCTGATTATTTCTGTTCACAAATCGCCCCCCCCCCCCCCCCGAATTCGTTCAAGTATTCCCATAAATATAACTCATTATTACTCCATTAAAACTATTCACGAGATACAAAAAATACCATAATGCTAGCCATCAGGTAATCACTTCCTGGCATCGATCGCCTGGGCAGAAAATTTCTTAAGGGTTCTCACGCGCAGTCTGGCAGCATTTTCCGCTACTGTAAACCTCCTGTAAGAACGTTCATTAAAATCCGAGAATGAGAGCAACAACAATGTAACTGCTGAACCGTTAACATCATAACTAATAATAATATGTCGTTAAGAATGTGACTTACAGCGGAAGCGTGAATCATAGGCTGCCTACAGTTTCGTAATTCATTTCTAGTCTAATAAATATTGTGGGTTTTTTTTTTTTTTACCTAAAATAGATGTGTAGTAAGTAAAAGTAAAGTACCCCCGTCACGCCAAGTGGCGTATGGGGAATATGGTGTTAGTGACCATACGTTTTACAGCACATGATTTTTGGGGTAATGTGGTCGGTATTACGCCCGTGCCGTGGTAATGTCCATGACCCTCATGACGGACGTGCTGAAATCGGATGTGTTGGGCCGAAAGACGCAAATATAACAGTTATACTGCAAACCACAACACAACGCAGACACGTCCACTACGTCCTTGTGAGGGTGGATGATGAAGAGGAATATTCTAGTCTACTACGATACTCTAGAATACTTTAGTCATCGGGCGAACGCAACTAACCAACGACCGCGCAGCTTTACTTTCCCAGAAAAAAATCCAGTACACATTAAAGGCTGGGTGAACCGGAGGCCGTCGGTTGCGATCGAACCCTACCTCCTGTCCTTTGTAGTCCAATTCACTAACTACCGAGCTATCGCGGCTTCCAATGTGTAGGTTTATGGCAAAAAGTGTATATGCCGTCGTGGAGACTTTAACTACTTTTGAGCACTGAATGTAACAGTTCAACATCATCACTAAAACTCTGGAAATATGCACCACACATGCAGAAATGGAGCTCATTGGTAAAGGTATGGGATGAAGATCATATATACAAGAGTCAACATATACGACAGGAAATGAGAAAACTCAAGAGTAAAGACACAGCAATAACAACAATGCCAGGATCAACATACAGACACATCGTTTATATATGTGAACGTGACTACATTCTATTCTATTCTGATATAGAATATGAAACTGGAACCAGTAATGAATTTCTTATATCAGCTCCACTGCTTGTCACAGCATTTCCCAAAATGAAATGATGAATTAAGTTGATAAAATCGCTCCGTGCACGTCCTTCGTTACTGCACAAACAACGATTCCAAATCTCCTTAGCAGCCTCTAACGACATGCGTGTCAGGTGTAACAATGGCTCTATTCGTTTCTTCCTTCCCTCTGAGGGCACCGGTAGCCACACGTACTACTACATTCTAGGTTCGGTTTAGTCATATCAAACATTGTGTTCCATCTTGAATGACCAGATATGACATCTCGATTTATGTCTCAAATTAGAATCTACATGTTTTTATATACTTCTAGGACGATAAAAGGCGGAATTGCTTCAAAAAGCATTTATTTTTAGGGGATATGTTACAGGCATG